>JAGWEN010000047.1:0-524428 GCA_018703685.1 Orius laevigatus
TATATATATATATATATATATATATATATATATATATATATGTGGTGAACGCAGTTGGTAAGACTGTGAGGCGCACTCTCGGCGCGCCCTCACGGGGAAGGTTACCGAGAGCCGAGAACATTCTACGCAGGATTACGAAAAACGAAACGAACGAACGCACGAATTTTCCTTTTAAAACTATAATTTCATGTAAAGAAACGACGATCAGGAGATCGTCCTGATCACGAATATATAAGCCTCTAAGCCGAAAGCCGCCGTGAGGCCGGCCCCAATAGCCTGCTTTCCTCCGGAAATCCGCTAAAATTCCAATAAATTTGAAATAATTTATTCCATTCTGGCAACATTGTAAAGTTTAATGTACATAATATGGTAAACTGTCCAATATTTGTGGTCCGATTGGTATCAACTTACCAAATCTGGCAACACTGTAAAGTAGCACTGTTTTGGAAAAACTTCTCTATCTGACAACACTACAAAGTACCAAGCACTCTAATTTGCGACTTATTGGCCAATCTGACAACATTTCCCAAAGAAAACCACCTCAACTCGGTTTATGAGTATCACTAAATTGACAGAAAATGAACGTTTCGGGTTGAGTTTGACCCTTTCAATTAGAAAAAATAATAAATTATGTCAGCGACCTCTCATACTAATAAGTCGAGGGTCCTAGTTTTTGTGTAATTTTAATTCAAAATTGATTTTTTGCTCCGTAACATTTTAGTGATAATCGCCTCGATCCAGAATTCCGGGCGTAATTGCTCAGCGGGGAATTTCGGCTACTTGTATTCGACGATAGGGAGAGATAACCGGTGGAGGGGTGGTTGAGGGGGTTTGGAAGCATTCCAATGTGTCAAAGTTCTAGGACAGATAGGGAAGGCCCCCGCGTTCAAATAATTACGATCTTCGAAACGGAACCCCGTCTTCATCGTCCATACTATTAATATCTACGATTCCCAACTTCGCAATGTCCGACTTGGCATTCTCGGGAAGTCTCAATGGGAAAGTCCGACCTCCAATTTCTCGATATGGGCCGCTATTAAGAAACTATTCGGTAATAACCGCTATTCTCGTAACTCAAACAAAAAAAAATTGGTTTTTAAACTTTTTCCTTGACCGTAGGTGTTGAAATCGAATGGAAATTTATCGACTTACACACAACGCGATGCGTTTCAAAGATGTTATCAATGACAAACATAATATCCGTGGTAAACACGATAAACTGTTTGCCACCTTCGTGCCCACCCCCTGTAAACACACACAGAGAGGCGCTATTAGGTGGCAAAACTAACTCGGTAGATCAGGATATTCGCTTTAATGCGATTTAAGCCAATTTGTTCGTGTGGAATTTACAGTCTCTAATCCTGATTAGTCGCCGTGTCGTTATTAATTAAACGTTCGCCGATGGGTTTACGTCACGAGAACCGAAACAATGCTAAACCGGCAACTCCGGAAAGCGTTGCTGGTCCGCCTTTTCATTTCTTTTTGTTTTCAGGACGTTCACACTCTTGATTTCGATGGTTTGAATTTAGGACAGACGAACATCACCACGATACGATTGATCGATTCTGGGAGTTATAATGTGCAAAAAACGATATTCGACTTTACTAATCGAATCAGAACAAGGAGCAGGCGGTTTCGTCCCGAAGCGATGAAAGTATGAATTTTTCCCAATTTTTTTCTCAATAAAAACTAATTTTAGGCCAATTTTTCAACGTTTTTTTCATGAGAAAAGACCCTCTATAGACAGATTATCATCATTTTTGACAAGCAAGACCCCTTTTATGCTAATTTAAAGCTTTTTCAATAAGAAAAGACCCTCTTAAGACGTTCAAGACCCTTTTTAGACATATTTTTGACCGTTTTCGATTATAAAAGACCCTCTATAGACAAATTTTCAGCTTTTTTCGACAAATAAAACAGTTTTTACGCGATTTAGAACCTATTGTGATGAGAAAAGAACATCCTAATTGTTTTACATTTTTCCACAAAAAAGACCCTTTTTTGGTTGATTTTGAACCTTTTACAGTGAGAAAAAAAACCATCTTTAAACAAATTTCCATCGTCATTTGAGGATAAAGTCCCTTTTAAGGCTGATTTTAAACTTTTGGTGACGAGAAAATCTCAGCTCACTACAGAGCTTTCGTCATTTTTGGTCGAAAAACGCATATTTGGTTACCTTATTCAAAAAGAAGAGAAGAAAGGCCCTTTTTAGGCTCAATTTTAACCTTTTTTGACGAGAAAACACCCTTTATGGATATTATTCATTTTTCGACAATAAACATAATTTTTACGGTGATTTAGGTGATCACAGCCTAAGAACATCCTACTTGTTTCACAGACAGATTTATTTTTTCATTTTTCGACAAGAAAGACCCTTTTTTGGCTAATTTGGAACCTTTCTCAATGAGAAAATACCTTCTCAAGACAGATTTTCATCCTCATTTGACGATTAAGTCCCTTTTAGGCTCATTTTAAACTTTGATGACCTTTTTAGTTGGATTTTGAACCTTTTTCGATGGCAAAAAACCTTTTATAAACAAATTTTCATCCTTTTTTGACGATAAAGCTTCATTTCGAACCTTCTGCCATCAATCTTTGAACATTTTTTCAATACCAACATCACTAAATTGAAAAAGCCACTAATTCAAGTGTAAAATTCATTATTTTACTATTTCTGGTTTATAAATCGTTGGCAAGCCTGCTTCTGATAATTTTTCATCCCTCGAACTTCATTACTCATACGAGAGTAAACACTAAAATATGTTTTCAGTTAGATACCGCTCTGATGTACGACGCAGTCGAATTGTTTAGCAAAGCTTTGAAAAATTTCAAGTCAAAAATGAACAAAACGATACATCAGCAATGGTTAAGCTGTCGAAATATGACGCATTTCAAAAATGGCCTCCTCTTCGGACGTTTCATGAAAAAAGTAAGTCCAGCTTTTTAAAAAACCAAGCCAGTCAAACTCTGATGGATTGGACTTTTTTTTTTTAATTATTCAATTAATTTATTATCCTCATCAAATTAGCCTTGTAATCTCGAAAATGGCCAATTTAATATCCTCATTTCAATTAAATAAATGATGTGTACAGATGGACTTTGAAGGATTAACCGGAAAGGTTAAATTCGATAAAAGAGGAGCACGAATATTCTTCACCCTTCACATAACTGAGTTGACAAAAGGTGGTTACCGGAAAATAGGCACTTGGGATCCTGAAAATGGAATTACGTATAAAAGATCCATCTACGAAATGGATCAGGATATGTTTTTGCATATAAGCAACAAAACATTCACCGTCGTCTCTCGTATAGTAAGTAAATTTAAAATATTTAAATAAAATAATATCCATACATTAAAGGGCCAGCCGTATCTATTCTATAACGAAAGTCTAAAAGGAAACGACAGATTTCAAGGATATTCGAAAGATCTCATCGACGAAATAGCAAAAGAGTTGAATTTCAAATATACTTTTGTCCTCGCCCCAGATGGAGAGTACGGATCCTACAATAAAGAGACAAAACAATGGAACGGTCTAATTAGGGAGTTACAAGAAAGGGTAATCTCTTTTACGTTTCAGATTTTGAAATTTAAATATTAACAAGGGGGAAAGTTATTAAAGAGGAATCTCATACAAAAAAAAAACCAACTGACGTTTCAATTTCAATAGGGACATTTTTAATTAAAATTGCGTAATTAAAAAAATGGAATATAGTAATAATTTCTTTTTTTCATCTCTAACTTTAATATTTTTTAAATTATGAGATTTTAAATTAGGTCCGAACGATGTTCGTGAAGGTTTAATTATTGCGAAAGATTCCGGTTTATATTAAAAGTGGTGGCAACTGGCAAAGGCCTAAAAATGGAGGAAAAACGGCTTATTCAATGTCAAAAATTCAATTTTTTTTTCCTATTTCATTCAGGGTTGATATTAGAGAGTTTTAGCTACTATTTCTGCGAAAGAAAGCCATTATCACTCTATTTTCGATCATTTTCAATCCTGAATTCATTTCATTTTTATGTGTTCTGCAAGGACACGTTTTGTACCCGATGTTGTTTGCTCTTTTTGTAGCAGATTTTAATATCTTGGCCTGTTAGACCACTCAGATGGGGTGGGTGTTATTAAAGCATCCACTAGTATTTCGGGCGCCAGGGAGGATATCGGCCGCAAGGTATCAAATCTTTAGGCAATAATATTTTGATATACTGTAAATTTCGACCTTTGACCGCTGGTGGTGAGAGGGAGCTTATTTTTTCTGTTTCTCCACTCTTACAAAAAAATTGGCTGCGTTTAAGAAAAATCGAACTTACGTTTTAAGTTTAGTGATTAATGTCCTGTTAATTAATCCTGTAAATCTTCTTTTTTCGACTTTTTTTGTTTTTGTCATAAAGATTATTATTTCAAAGTTTGATTTTCAAATTTTTATGATTTTCAAAATAATAAAAACATGGCGACCTATATTAATGTATTCTAAAACTAAAATTTAAATGAAATTTTTCAAAAAAACCAACAGTTTTTTCAGGATATTGGAGAAATACATCAAAGAAAAATGCCGCGGTATAAGGGGCCCTTAACGTCTTTCCTAATCAATCCACCACCCCTCCACCAAACCATCATTTTCAACTTTTTTTATTTCGTCCATGACCTTTTTCTGGGTACTAAAATTTCTTATTTTCCTTTAGTGGCAAAAAACAAGATTAGAAGGCATAAACGTCTTTTTTAACACTTTTTTCCAGAGGGCGGATTTGGCGATTTGTGATTTGACTATAACCTACGAAAGAAGGAGCGCTGTCGATTTTACGATGCCATTTATGAGTTTAGGTAAGGTATCGACCCGGTCCCGTATATATTTTTCTTTATACCAGTTATTTTATGCTTAGGAATAAGCATTTTATACAGCAAGCCTGTCGAACAGCCTCCAAACCTTTTTTCTTTCTCTGAACCCTTGTCATTCGACGTTTGGGTCTGCATGGGAACAGCATTTCTCGCCGTTTCATTACTCCTATACATCCTCGGCAGGTGAAGTATCAAAAAAAGAAAATTCGTTATAAAAAATGTTAGTTCATTTTGCTTGTATCGTAAATAACAGTTTCATATATATGTTTTTTTATTCAGTTATAAATTTTCACGTCGATTTAACAATGTCGTTTATAACATTTTAATAATAAGCTTTTGTAATCTAACGTAAAGCGATTACGTTGCATGGAACCTTTGATGGCATCCTTCAACCACTTAGCCTGGTGACCAAGTCTATTGTCAAAGGTAAGTCATTTTATCAATTATTCAATAAAAAACCAAGGACCCTAAAAAATTACGTCTATAAACAAACCATTTCAAATGCTTATGGGTCTTTGCTGAAAGAGAACTTTTTGTTGATCTCATTTTAATAACTCAGAAACATGCCTTTTGTGCCCAATAGGGCCTTTCAAAGCTTAACTTTCAAAATAATTGGTTCAGTGCTTCTGATGTTATTAGGGTGATGAATGGAAGTCTTTTTTGTTTTTAAAATATGCCTAATCATTTTTGCTTTATCAGGACGAAATAGGCAAATCCCAAGTACGAAAGGGATTTTAGTTTCAGAATTTTTTTTTAATGAGCGAATTTGTATGAATAAATTGAAATTTTAGAATAGCACCTGGTGAATGGCAAAGCGCCCACCCGTGTCGCCCGTCGCCGACAGAGCTCGAAAATAATCTCTCGATGGCGAACGTGTTTTGGCATAATTGCGGCTCGTTGATGCAGCAAGGGTCGGACATAAGCGCAAAGTAGAGATAATGAAGAGAAATTAACGTTTTTAAAAATGAGGATTTCAGGGCTTTTTCGACGAGGACGGTCTGTGCCCTTTGGTGGTTTTACATCCTCATAATGATCTCCTCCTACACAGCTAATCTGACTGCATTCCTCACCTATGTCAGAATGGAAGGGACTATCCAGAACGTCGAAGATTTGGCATCGAGTAACAAAATCAAATACGGCGTCGTCACTGGAGGCGCTTCCATGAATTTCTTCAAAGTAAGAATTTTTGTTAATTGATAAAATGTGTGCTTACTTCTAAAAGGGCTCTGGGGCATTTATACGTTCATGAAAGAGAATTAAGGAGTTTTAATGGCAACGTAAACAAGCTCAAGCCTCTGAAGGATAATCATTAAAATGTTGAAACGAAAAGATAAGGAAGAAAAAAAAAAGAGCTAAATCCTATTAAGAAAAAAAATATACCTTTGACGACCCTTTTTTTTTCCATCTGAGCTCCTTAAGTCCAACAGAAATATGAGTCTTTTTAATTTAAACTTTTATTTACAGAATAACAACGAATCCCTTTACAAACGTATCTGGGGTCAAATGGAATCTTCAAGTCCGAGTGTTTTTGCGAAAAACAACGATGAAGGGGTAGACAGGGTTCTCAGGGGAAATCGAAAATATGCTTTCTTCATGGAATCGACCACTATCGAATATCAGATGGAGAAATATTGCAATTTGACCCAAGTCGGAGGCCTTTTAGACGCAAAGGATTACGGCATCGCCATGCCTTTATGTAATCGATGAAATCAATATTTCAAAGCACTAAATTTTGGTCTTTTTTCAGACTCTCCATATAGAATCGCTATAAGTACGGCTGTATTGAAATTACAAGAGTCTGGGAAGTTGGCAAAACTGAAAGAAAAATGGTGGAAAATCGGAAAATGTATTGTAAGTATATCAAATTTTTTCCAAAGCAAAATGAACTAGAGGAGGGAGGGGATGTTTGAGGAAGTTTTTGTCAAGTCAACTCCAGACAAGTTTTAATGTTTTTTTTTATAGGAAACTTCGACAAAATCTGATGATCTCGGAATGGCGAATGTCGGTGGGGTCTTTTTAGTTTTACTCTATGGCTGTGTCAGCGCTCTTTTTCAAGCAATTATCGAATTTTTATGGAACGTCAGAAGAGTCGCTGTTAGAGAAGAGGTTTAAAAAAATAATTTTGACTTTTTTTTTAATTTAAGGCTCCCCGATAGTTTTCCGCAGAGTAAACTCCTGAAACAGGAGATTCTTCAAAACTTGTAATTTCCTAACCGCAAAGTTTGAAGATGAAAACTTCTCATAGAGCCACTCTGGGAGTTTGAACTAAAGAAAAGTTATTAAATTTTCATTTTTTTTTTTTTTTTTTTTTTTATAATGAAAAACCTTTTAAAATTATGGCTTATGACAAGTTTGGAGTTCAATAACGAAGTACTGAACTTAAATGTAGAAAGCCTATTTGAATGGTGAGAACAAAAAAAAAAATAATAACAATAAAAATAAAAATAAAAATAAATAAAAATTCATAGCCCTTGTTAGCGTTATACAGGGTGGTTCGATTTAATATGCAAAAAAATTGGGTTATTGGGTTAAATGGCATAGGTTAACAGGCAAATTAAAAAATCGCTTAATAAAAATCAGTTAAGAAAAATCACTTAATAAAAATCACTTAATAAAAATCACTTAATAGAAATCACTTAATAAAAATCACTCAATAACAATACTTAATTAAAATCAGTTAAGAAAAATCACTTAATAATAATCAGTTAAGAAAAATCACTTAATAAAAATCACTTAATACATAGAAATTACTTGATATTTACTTAAGAAAAATCAGTTAAGAAAAATCACTTAATAATAATCACTTAATAGAAATCACTTAATAAAAATCACTTAATAAAAATCAGTTAAGAAAAATCACTTAATAAAAATCACTTAATAAAAACCAGTTAATAAAAATCACTTAATTTAAATCACATCACTTTTTACATACTAAATCGAACCACCCTGTAGAGTGTAGATCTTATAATAATTAATGTTGTTGATTATTTATTTACCTATTTATTCATTTTTAGATATCGCTTCGCGAGGCGTTTTCGTACGAATGGAATTTCCTCTTAAATTGCTTCTCGAGGGTCAAACCAGTACGCTTTAAAAGTGATTAATTAATATTTATTTATAGTATTTATTTGTAAATAAAGGACGAAAAAAAGCCTAATCTTTTTAATTTAATTTTGTTTTTCTTTTCCAAAAACAAAAGGTTTTGATTAAAGTGAGGGTGGCGATTGAAAGTACGACTTCCAAGGTTTCCTAAACCCCCTTCCACGCTCCCACCAGAATTCTTAATCATCCCAAATCCCTTTAATCTCCTTTACGCTTTTAGCCAAAAGAGAGAACATTTTTATAAAGAAAAGAAAAATTCGTTGTAAATAAAAAAAAAACTTCTTTTTTGACAAAACTTTGACAAGATTTTTGTTTTGAGATATGTCATAAAGTTGGAAACATCGTTATTTCCGACAAGAAAACATCCAAACCGATAAGGGGAAAAAAAGGTTTTTTTCTGTTTAGTAAAAATTCAACTCGTTAACGAAATAAAAAAAAGTTCCCCACCGAAATCCCGAGTTGTTTTGGCCTATGTCCATAGTGCGTCCCGATTCAGAGAGAATCTATTTCAGTTCATAATATAGTCTCCGACGTGGCCGATGTAGTTTTAAAGAAAACCGTTTGTAAACCCCCGATGTGTGTATAATGTATTTTTTATTGGCAATAATATTTACATACGTCGCCCCCTATGGCGCTCGTGAAATGCCAATCGGTACAACGGGACTGTTTAAAAAGTATTTGAAAAGTAATTATTTTTATGTCCAGTTTCGTTTTTTCTTCCGAATCAACTCGAGCAAGAAGTCACTTTCAGGCTGGCCGCCGATATTTTGAACCAAGACCCGGACCTGGCCGGAATGGAAATTACCCCCAGGATTGAGCATATGAACGATTTCGATAGTTTCAACATGTCAAAAGCAGGTAAATTCATTTTTAGATTCGTTCGTCGACCTGGAATGCGGGTAAAGAAAATGGAATAATTTATTCTTCGAACGGTTTCGAAAGGTTTTATTCGCCTACAAATCTCGACCTTTAATTAAACTGTGAGGAAAAATATATGGCTTAGTTTCTAATCACCGCTTCCGGAATTGTAGCCTCCATTTATAAATTATGTTCGTGATGTGCTCACAAATTGGGTGAGACGCTCGGGATTTATGAACTCTATTATCCATTCCGTTTTGATACTGCAGGTTAAGAAAATAGCAAATGAAGAATAGAAGTCCTACGATCGTATGTCGCAGTAGGGGTCATGTAACCAAAAATTGTTGATGCTGAACCTGGACCCGACAAATTAGGTTTGTGCGTGATTTTACGCATTTTTTCAAAAATTTTTACTTGGTACGCATTGACCTTATGCGTACCAGCCTTTAAGCATTTCTGAGACGACAAAAGTCAAAAGAGATAATGAAGCCATATTTTGAAATATTTTTAACGCTAAAATACCTTTTCAACCAGATTTTGAACTTTGGTTAGACAAAAAAAAGCTATTTTGGAGAGATTTCATAGATTTTGACCCTTTTTGACCGGATAAAAGACACTTTTCAGACAGATTATGAGCCTTTTTGACAAGGAAAGATCCTTTCCAGTCGTATTTTGAACCTTTTTGACAAGAAAAACCCTTATTAACCAGATTTTGACTCTTTTTGACAAGAGAAAAGACACTTTTAAGACAGATTATGAGCCTTTTTGACAAGAAAAGATCCTTTTCAGCCGGATTTTGAACCTTTTAGACAAGAAAAAACCCTTTCCAGTCAGATTTTGACCCTTTAGAGAAAAGACACTTTTTAGTCAGATGTTGAGCCTTTTTGACAAGTAAAGATCATTTTCAGCCAAATTTTTAACCTTTTTGACAAGAAAAACCCCTTTCAGAAAGATTTTGACCCTTTTTCGACAATAAAAAAACCCTTTTCGTTCAGATTTTGAGCCTTTTTCGACAAAAAATACTCTTTTTGGGGAGATTTTGTATCTTTTTTGACAAGAATAGCTGGATACATGCAGCTAATACCAAACAAGCAAAATTGGTAGATAAAAGTTTTAAATGAATTGAGCTGGTTAGTGCAGCAGTGCTATTGAACCTCGTGTTTTTTTATGGCCTCTTGACCACAGATGAACTTGATTACATTCCTCCGGTGTCCTTTTCAGGAGTTCTCTTTAGGGAACCCTAGAAAAGTAATTGATCCAGCCTGGGGGGCTGTTCTCATGCGTTGAACACCCGGATTAGTGTTCAACCCAGCGTACTCTTTTCAAAAAGATAATCTAATCAACTTGTTAGAGAAAAAATTTTTTTTTGTTTTCTTTCAGTTTGCCGACTTCTGGAAGAAGGAGTTGTAGGACTGATAGGCCCCCAGACGTTAGAGACGGCCGGCATTCTTCACGCGATGAGCAATAAATTCCACCTCCCTCTAATCCAAACACATTGGGATATTATCTCAGGGCCCGAAATGATTTCAAACTCCTCGGTTAACATTTATCCAGACCCAGACCTAATTGCGCAGGTAATTTCAAGCACTCATTTCCTTCTCAGGGCTTTTTTTTCCTTAGGGGTTAATAGCGATAGTAGAGGACATGGACTGGGAGAGTTATACCATTATTTACGAGAAGGAAGAAGCCCTGATAAGGCTGCAAGGAATACTAAAAGCGCATAATAAAGGTCTAACAGCGGAAGGACACGTACCCTTCACTGCATGGCAACTAGAAGGCGATGATTACAGGTACTTAAAGAACCTCATTTTCTTTGATAAAGCCCATTTCACAAAACCACCATAAAATTCCAGACCTATTTTTAAAGAAATCCAACAATCGACCGAAACCAAAATCATCCTAGATTGTTCAACCGATAAAATTATGGATATATTTGAACAAGCGAAAGAGGTCAACATGATGGGAGACTATCATAGCTACGTACTTACTGCCTTGGTAAATTAAATTTTCATGAAAGTCTTTTCAGTTTTATTTATTTAGGACGCACACACGATTGACTTCGGTGAATTTAAAGCTGGGAGGACAAACATAACGACGTTAAGGCTTGTCGACCCTGGGAGACCTAAGGTCCAAAACGCAGTTCAAGATTTAAAATATTACGATAAAGTTGGATTCTTTTCAAAACTGACTCCCGACAATGTCCCAGTAAAAATTTTTTTTTAAATTTTCGATTTATTTAGTTTTTTTAGACGGAAGTCGCGTTGTTATATGATGCCCTGAGTTTGTATGGGCACGCTTTGAAAACGTTGAGGCAAGAAATTTTTGAAGAAAATAACGATGAAAATGAAGGCGGAGAGGACGAAGAGAACGAAGAGCTGGTCATCGAAGAGCTAGGAGGTGGTGACGAAGAAGAAGGAGACAAAGAGGACGACGATGGCCTCAGAGATTTTCAGGACTCCATCAAATGTTCTGAAGACAATTTGAAAAAATATGGCCAACGACTTATTGAAATTATGAAAAAAGTAACCTCATTTATTTCTTTAAATTTTAAACTTTTGTCCAGTCCGAACTGGAAGGGTTGACGGGGAAGATAAAATTTGATGAAAACGGACGGAGGAATTTTCTCACCATCGATATCACGGAGTTGACCAAAAGTAGGCAGATTGGGCATTGGAATCCAGAGGATGGAATGTCCTACACGAGAACTAGAGGACAAATGGAAAGTGAAATTTTTCAAAGCATTAGCAACAAAACTTTTATCGTCGTTTCAAGATTGGTAAGAATTTAACATTTCTAAAAACCATCTAATTTTACAACTTAGCTATTAGTTATGTAAGCTTACTTTTGTACTGTAGGAAGCCAAGTAAAGTTTCACAAATAAAGGAGTTTACTGTTTGATTTTTAATAATTTAATTCTAGATTTTGATAGAAAACCACGGATTTTCTACGAATTTTCACCAAATTATATAGGACTCTTCACCAAATTATATAGAGTAGATTCTTAAGAGGTTGGGTATCCTGATACCAAGCCTGCACCACCAATGGCGATTTTAGTAGAAACCCCCGATCTTCACCAAATAACCATATACAGGGCCATGGGATGTAGGGGCTAGGAACGAGGCAGCGTTCCGCCCAACCAATGGAGAGGTCTGTAGAGAACCCACTTTATGATAAACTTCCAATTTTTAAGTAAATTTTGGACTCTTCACCAAGGAGGGATCTCTTTACCTAGAAATGTCCTGTCTTCAATCCTTATAGGGGTGTATTTATCGCGATTTTATGTTATAGAAAACCTACTATGACGTAGAAAATGAAGGGATAATCCTATGTGTGCAAAAAGACAATTGTCATTCCCAAGCATTTCCACTTGCGCCATAAATACACTTAAAAAGTTAAAATCAACTTTCAGGGCGAGCCGTACTTGAGAATCGCGAACGAAAGTTCAGAGGGAAACGAGAAATATGAAGGGTACTCATTGGACCTCATCGATGAGATAGCGAAAGAGTTAAATTTTAAATATCAATTCGTCCTCGCACCCGACGGAGAATACGGAAAGTTCAAACCAGAAACGAAACAATGGAACGGCCTCATACGAGAACTACGAGACAGGGTATGCCTAAAAAAATAATACTTTTTACCCACTCAAATATTTGACTTCCAGAGAGCTGACTTGGCCATCTGCGATCTGACCATTACCTACGAAAGGAGAAGCGCTGTTGATTTTACAATGCCTTTTATGACTTTGGGTACTCTTTTGCAAAACGTTAAACGCTTTTATTTATATATCTTTCAGGTATAAGCATCCTCTTCAGCAAACCAACGAAGCAGTCACCCGATCTCTTTTCCTTCTTATCCCCTTTATCTTTGGACGTATGGATTTATATGGCAACATCATTTTTAGGTGTTTCACTTCTTCTTTACTTCCTTTCGAGGTAACCAAGGATTTTGTTTGTCGATAACGTATTAGTTTTCGATCAAAGCAACAGATCGCTCTGCTAGTTCAATCTCCCTACATTGGCATCTGTCCATCTTCCTATGTATAATATTCGTTATTATGTATATATTTTATTAAACATTGAAAATTTAAACATTTTTCAAATTACAGACATGGTAAGAAAAGTCACAGTTGCGGTTAAATGTATGTAGTAGAGACTAAAAAATTAGTGCTTTCGTCAATAGTGGCTTATGTGTAATTTGTAACATTATGTAGAAAACGTTGATGCTTAGAGCGGTCGATGTAAGGCCGTTTTGTGAAAACCGAAAATGTGCTTCTAACGTTGTAGATAACAGCGTTTTGTAGTTGTAGATTAACATTTTTTGTTCCAGATGTGCTCCTGATGAGTGGGAAAATCCACATCCTTGTAATAATGATCCAACGGAGCTTGAGTGCGCATTCTCGCTCCACAACTGCCTTTGGTTTTCCATAGGCTCGCTTATGGCTCAAGGGTGCGATATTCTACCAAAGTAAGGACGGAACGGGAAATAAAGAAGCGGGGCAGACCCTTTAGGAGCTTTTTGTTCGCGGATGCTTTTGTGTTATTAATCCACTTAACCAAAGACTGTGACGGCATGAAAACTCTCTTCTAGTCTATACCCAAGTGTGTACTAACACTGTTTCAGGATCTCACCACTTGAATGGAAAAACCCGCACCCTTGTCAAACAGAGCCTGAAGAGTATGAAAATGATTTGTCCATGCAAAATGTTATTTGGCACAATTGTGGATCACTTATGCAACAAGGATCTGATATTGCTCCACAGTAAGATAACATCCAAAAATTTTTCTAGATCCCGAAAATTTTCGTTTCCTAACAAAGCATCTCTTTTTTGTGTTTTGAGAATGAAAAAAAGCTTTTGCGATTTTTCAGAATTCCCTGTACGTCGACTCCGAATTTTAAAATGTTCTAAAAATATTCTTTTTAGAGCTATTTCGACTAGGACTGTGGCTGGAATGTGGTGGTTTTTTGTACTTATTATGATTTCGTCCTACACAGCTAATCTCGCTGCGTTTTTGACAAGTGTCAGAATGGACGAGCAGATCGCAAACGTTGAAGATTTGGCCAAACAGAGCAAAATCAAATATGGCGTCTTAACTGGAGGTTCTAGCGAGAATTTCTTTAAGGTATTCGTTTGCCAGACCAAACCATCTAATCTCTCCTTTAGAACAGCAACGATTCCCTCTATCAGAAAATGTGGAGCGTGATGGATTCCACGAGGCCATCGGTCTTTACGAAAAGCAACGACGAAGGGGTCAAACGTGTCGTATCCGGCAAAAGGCTTTACGCATTTTTTATGGAGTCCACTTCGATCGAGTATCAAGTTCAAAGGAAATGCGAGCTGACTCAAGTCGGCGGCCTTTTGGACAACAAAGGATACGGAATCGCGATGCCTTTTAGTAATAATTTTTTTTTAATCCACCTAAAAATGATCTTAGCTAATTATAATGTTGTTAGATTCGCCTTATAGAACGGCGATAAGTGGGGCCGTTTTGAAAATGCAAGAATCTGGAAGATTACTTCAGCTTAAGACGAAATGGTGGGAAGAAGGGAAAAAAGATTGCCCAGTAAATTATTATAAGTATTATAATTATGTATTTAAGTACTAAATTTTTCTTTTCAGGGAGACCAAGGAGGTGGTGACTCGGCCGAATTAGGCATCGATAACGTGGGCGGTGTCTTTTTAGTTTTGATCGTGGGATGCTCCGTTGCGTTTTTCGTGGCGCTTTTGGAGTTTTTGTGGAACGTAAGGAAAGTGGCCGTGCAAGAAGAAGTGAGGTTTTCATATTGAGGTTTTCGATGGTGATCATTTTCTTTTTCAGCTATCACTCAAAGAGGCGTTTATGGCCGAGTTTAGATTCGCTATAAACTGCAACGAGTCGGCCAAACCTGTGAGGCATACGGCGGAAACAAGCAGCACTGGAAGCAACGACGAGGAAAAATCTCTCAAACGAAGCAATGGATCTCTCTTACATTTGACCAACAGCGACGATTAAAATTTTATCAGTTTTATCGTTCAGTTTGGATTTAGGAACGATGAACGAATGATCATCACTTTCATCATCTGAGTACCGAAGTTGACCTAAATTCTTCAGAAATCCTCCAATTTCCAATATGCAATTTGAGCATTTTTTTATATAAAGGAATTTCATTATGTTAACCAATCATTTTAAGGCCTAAAAATCTGGAAAGAAGCCAGTTTTGGATTGGCAAAGAACCATGCTTTCAAGTATAATTTTAGTAAATTTTTTTTATAAGATTAGGTAAAGTATTTTAGTATATTTCTAGTCAATTTTCAATTTGTGGCCAAATTTCAACAATTTTATTTCCCCAACATATTTTTTTATGATTTATGTATACTTTTTTTATATATTAAATTTTAGACCTGTTAAAACATTAAAATAATTTTGATATGAATTATTTTATTTGCAAAAATAAATCTGGGACCCATCCTAATCGATTCGGCATTCCCAAATGATGTCCGACTTGCCATTATCAAGAAAATAAAATTTTAAGGAGGAAATCCTGTGTCTGACCTCAAAGCTTGTTGATTGGGCATTTGACATAGAAGAACTCTTCTTGGTAGGGCATGAAAAGAAAAGAAAAACTTCTTTTGAGGGCTTAAACCCGTTATAAGCCCACACAATCGTTTACGTCGAAAAGTCGAGGTAATGAAGAGATTCTTTTGAAGATGCCCTTTAGTTGCGGCTATTAGTTGATCTATGGGTTGTCAAAGGATGAACAGAAAAGCGAAGCCGAACAACGAGAACCACCTGATTGCCACCTGAGATATATGGCTTGTCTGTCAACTTTAAAGAGCTCAGTCAAACTGACCATTTTATAAATACCCTTTTTAAAAAAGGAAGAAAAATACCCTTTTATCTCTGATCGATTCGTTCGAGTGGCAAATGCCCTTTGTGAGTTCCGACGCTTTGTCTCGCAATGCTCCTCACGCCAAAATAATACGAATTAAGATAAAAAATTTAGGAGATCGTAATTGTCTGGGCGTTAATTTCTTCTGGGAGGTTCAAATCTCGTATCGGATTAAAGGGGTGACAAAGGAAGCGATATATCATTTGAAAAACGGGTCGGCACGCCCTTTGTAAAAAAGGACTCCGTCCCGCCGGCCTGGAAAAGGCGTGAAATTGGGCATTTTGATGTATACCTGAATTAGGGAAAAGCAAATATGTTGGTCGTGTGTCGGCGAAGATGAAAGGCGAAAGGCCCCCACCATGTGTTCCTCTCGAGTGGTCCGAAGGGGGAAGCGGAGGGCCCTTACCTGCTCCTCCTCCAGTAGTCCAACGGTAGCTAACATAATCACTTCTGTTCCTCCATATCTTCAGGTAAGCCGCCTCTCCAAAATAACAATAGACCCTCTAGCATCCTTTTTTTTTCTTTTAATTCATTTCTCATCACTAATTCCAACTCAAAAACTAAAAAGCTTTTTTTTCTGCTGCAATCCTTCATGGAAATAATAAAATTTAGAAACTCTAATGCTACGAAGTTTTGGAGGGAAAATCTTGAGCGTTCGTGTTTGCTCATTCGAATTTTCATTTAAAACTTCAATCCTGCAAGCCAAGCCACAATCTCAAATTCTGTTGCACAGATCTGAAGAACCTCTCTTCATATTGGACCTGGCAATGATGCCAGGAAAAACGATTTTTTCTTGTTCTTGGTTTTTTAAATCTTTACAGCATTCTCCTCCTTGTTCACCCTGACAGCATAGCCACATCTGCTGAATGTCAAGGCCACCAATTTTGCATAAACATTTAACCTTATTCTGACCTAAGATTAAGACCTAAATTGCCTTATTTTTGACTTCCATGGATTTGAAATATCCTCAAGAATCAGTGAAATCTTTGGAGCCTTTAGAGCAAATTCTGACTTAATACCCTCAAATATAGAGATCGCTTTATCAGGAATCTGAAAGGCAAGAAGTCCTTAGAATTTCCCCTTTTGGCCAAAGATGCAATCCTTCCTTGTCCTTGATCAATCTCAGGGCTTGTGCCATGCAACCATCCTATTCATCAGTTTTCCAAACTGCGTCTCTTGATTGCTATTTGCATCAGCCCCACTCGTTGGAAAAGGTGATGTGCGAGAGACCTAGATTAGCAGGATATATTGTCATCTATCAAATATTAAATGCATAAAGCTACTTATGGAGCGCTTGCTTCTTCTATCACAATCGATGGTTGAGATCTGAAGAATCTCAAGTTGGAGAATGAGCTGCAGGCATGGAAGTTGCAGAGCATTTTATTCCCTGCAGTGTTTTGTTGACTTCCCGGTGCCTCCTGCGATTGATAGTTTCGGACTGCCAATTTCCTCTCTCATTTCATTCCAATAACATGAATTTTTTCACTCTTCTACCCCTAGACGAGATTTCCAACTTCGCTATCATTTGGTAGGCTTGAATGACTTCACCAAAAAAAACCTATAATATCCAGAGTTTTGAAATTATTTAATTTGAAATTTCTTAGAAAAGTATCGTGTTCACAACATACTTATTTTGTTGGTATGTAAATGAATATCCTTAATTTCCATTTTATATTTCTGGGAAACATTCTTCGGCCTTCGGGATTTTATGGCACAAAAAAAAATAACCGAGCTCCTTTGCCCTAAAATAAATATACCGACAATTTTTATTAGGGATAATAATTTATGAATCTTTTTGTTTTTTCTCCATAAATGAGACGCCGCCTTTTTTTTTATACAAGAGAATTAATTTTTTTCCGTTTTTCTACGCCTGTTTTAATAGGTTATTTATCGGTCTCTTTGAAGTAGGCCGCCTTTCGTTAAAGGGGCCACCTGTTGGACGCGCGATCGAGTACCATAACTATTCACGTCTTTTCAATCGAGAATACAAAGAAAAAAAATGTTGATTTTACCTTTTTAAAAAGAAAATGACGTCTTCAGGTTGAAAAAAACGCGCTTTGAAACGATTTCAGGTATGCTGATTGCTTTGTCCTGCTTTACCCGTGATTGGGTTCCAGAAATCTTATACAGGAGAAAGTACATTTTCCGTCTCTATGTTTCAGGATGAAGCCCCTTTGATCGGACTAAAAAAAAGGACCGGAGAACTTAAAACGTAAGTATTTCATTAATAAAAAATTGTCTCATTTATTAAATGTTAAAGAGTGAAAAGGGAAAAATGAGCAAAAAAGTCATTGTGACATTCCTAACTGCATTTTTAGCGTCACTATAAAAACAGACTGGGAGCACGAGCCCAAGCATAAAATATTCGATCCCTTTCAGACGTTGACATCATCATTCGTACCGTTTTATTTTATTTTTATTCACTTCACTCCGGCAATTACCTTTTTTACTGCTTAATTTTACACACACAAAAAAATCAGTTTTTGTTTTTATTTTATTGCTTCTCAATCGTTCGTTTTTCCGCTTTTGGTCTGATCTTTACAAAGAACACAAAATATTTTTTATCTTCAGTATCTTGGATGACATCCTCATATTGTATCAAGCGGTTTTTTTGTTGGAATTCGCAATAGGTGGAAGGTAGTCTGTAGGTTGACATAAATGCATTACAATAGTTATAAATGGTCCATTTGGGTCCCAACGCCAATAAATGTTTCCCTGCCACAACTTTTGGCAGCCGAAAAACCTCGACTTTTTTCAGTTTTCTGCATATAACTCGAAAACGGGACATATTTCGTGGAAAACACTTTAGTAGTAATTTAAAGAAGACAAAATTCTGCGTCGATTAAAAAAAAGTTTGCCAAAATTGGTCCATTAGACAAGTTTTTACAGGCGATCAAACATTTTAAATTTTTTCAATAAAAAAAAACGTTTTAGATCCTAAAGGAGCATCAATCAAAAAGTTCAAAAACCATAAAAAATTTAAAATCGGACCATTTAGGAAGGTTGAGGGAGGTAACTATGGTCCAGGCAATGGAGATCGACAATCGTCCACCTTACATGAAATGCACAAATTGCTTCTTCCGCAATTTTGAAAAACGGTCCCAAATCGACAGTTTTTGACCTCTAGCTCCAAAACTATAGGTTCTACGTACTTGACTATTGAGTACAAAATGAAAGTTTATAAAATTCTGCGTCTAACGAGCTTTCCGGAGTTAAAATCGGTCCAGCCGTTTAGCCGCTATCGACGGTCAAAATTTAGCATTTTTTGTCGGGAGCAGCTCCAGATCACTCTTAATTCACAGTTTTGTCCGAAACCATAGCATTGCCTACTACAAAAAGTTTATTCCTCCGAAACTTCCACAATTTTTGACCGGTTTTTATCAATTTGTACCAATTGAAAGCTATTTTTGAAGAGTTGCGAAGGCTACTTTGAGTAAAATTGCTCAAAACCTTCCTTGAATTCAAAAATGGACTTGAACTGTCATCGCTGGTCGTTGCAAGGCACGATTCCATGTTTTAACTTCCGTAACTTCACCAATTTTCGACCAATTTTATTGATATTTATACGGTTCAAAAGCTCTTTTAAAGAGGTACAAAAGCTTCTTAACACATAAACCCTCTCAGATTACCCTTCACCCTTCAAAAGCGGGCCCAAAAGGCAAAACTTCCTCCCGCTAATGTGTGCTTCCATGGAGACCGGCATGTGAATTGGCTTACGATGGCATCTCCGTTAAAAAGCTCGCATGTAAAAATTCAAACGATTCCGGCGAGCGTTCTTGTTTATAAACTTGGTCGGACCAAAAACAACGAGCGAAGGACAGATTTCGAATCGAGATTATCAAAGATGGAGGATTCTATGACCAGTAAATTTTCAAGAATGTCTGAAAGCTTTTAGTAGCAGGTGGGATATTATAAACAAGTGGGGAAAGAAGGTAAATCTCGGTCTTCTATCTCCGTACGCGGGCCGTTTTATAATGATAATGTTTGAGATTAGTATCTTCTCTCTCTCTTTCACTTCTTTAGATCTTCGCCGTTCCTTCGGTCCTTTTGTTGGTTTGAAGCCGATTCGAGGTTCCCGCCCATGTGCATACCTACTTACAAATCATTTGGATAAAACAAAACATTTAGAACATTGTCGCATTTTTTAAGTTTTAACGCTTTAATGAATGTGTTTATAAGGTTGCGGACAAGTTGAATTGACCAATTTAAAAATCGACCCTTGAGGCAAAAAAGGGGAAGGAGTAAAAAAGGGAACTAATTTTTCATCCAAAAGATTGTTATCTATCCTTTAAATTAGGTCTTAAGGGAACGGAGGTGTTCTCTCTGTGTCTGTGATCTGTCAAAGGGACAGGCGTTCCTTTGCTTCTCGGCTGTTAAAGCCAAGTCGGGCCCCCATGATTATGGGGGTCGCTCCCTCATCCTTTTTCTTTTCGTCGGCAAACATCAAAGAAAAAGGTGAAGGCACCGCGCATGCACACCTTAACTGGAACTGTACAGTCCCTCCAAAAAATAAAAGCTCCGCTAAATTATTAGTACGTTATTACCTATCATATCGGAGGTATTTTTCAGAAGGATTAATTGGAGGATTTTTATTTCCGGGCACCCATGTCTTCCGAGTTTCTCCAATAGAAAACGTCAATTGAATCCCTCTGGTCAAATCTTCACCATTTCAGCAAATATGACTCTTCTATCATTGATGGCATTTTTGTGCTAGGTGTTTTCACTTAAGAAGCCGAGTCTTGCTTTTTTTTGAAGAAGCCGAAATTGGCTGCTTGTCCAGCTCATCAGCACGGTCTTCGTGCAGACATCAAAAGGATGTCCACTCCAGAGAGTTGAGGGAAAAAAAAGACTTTTGTGCCGGAGGATACTTGTCATAAATTAGGAGATAAGTAGAGTTGGAGTGTCGGCAGTCAACGTCAATTTGTTTAGCATACAATTAGTGTACGCTCGAAGGAGTTATCATTACTAGGCACTCTTTCATGTTGCCGCCGGTAGCCGAGGCCTCACTTAATCCGATTTTTTTCTCCTTCCTTCTACCTCGTCGGACCACGATTTTTTATTCTTTCAAATGAGCTCAGAACTCAAAATTTTTATTTTTTTAGATGAAATCGTGTCTCGTTCTGCTTTTCTGGATGAATCTTCTCGTTCGGGAGAGCCTCGGGGGTGACGAAGGGTCGAACGTCGTCAACGCCCTTCCCCATAACGAAGTTTTCCAAAAATTATTCAAGGTGATAAATTAAATTCAAATCTCAAATAATTAAAATTTTTCTTTCTTCTGTAGCTTCTCGAAGGTTGCGGTCTCGACGAGCAAGGAGGACTCAAGAAGTTCCACTTGAAAGGAAACGCGACTTGTAATGATGGATCTCCCGCTGGGTAATTTTTACCATTAAAAATCAATTTTAACTAAATTTTTTGTCTTAAGATATTACATAAGAAAGTCTTCAGGGAGCAAAAGATGGATCGTATTTTTAGAAGGTAAGGTTTCTTCGTTTTGTGTTTACCTGCCGATTTATTTTGGTCTGACTCTACCCAATTTTCAGGCGGCTGGTACTGCTACGACAAAAGAAGCTGTAACTCAAGATGGCATAAAATGCAACATTTGATGTCTTCAAAAAAATGGCAAGACGTAAGAAACGGTAATGTTCCATTTTATATTCATTATACAATTTTCAAATATTTTCAATAATTAATCTCCGCTTTTATAGTTGGTGGCATACTTTCAACAAAAGCTGAAGAAAACCCATATTGGTGGAATGCCAATCACGTGTAAGTACCACCTTAAATGAGAATTTTCATTAAATTTGTTATTTTTAGGTTTGTCCCGTATTGCACTAGCGATTCATGGAGTGGAGAAGAGATGAACCTGTGCTGGACACACCATTTACCTTCATGGGTGCAACAATCGTTGAGCAAGTCATTACAGAATTGTTACCTCTTGGACTGCAAAATGCCAATTCCTTACTTCTTGCTGGAAGCAGGTAATTAATGAAAACTTTTTAAAAAACGTTTTTATATTTTCTTTTAGTGCTGGAGGTGCAGGGGTCATGTTGAACATTGAAAATGTCCAAACCATACTTTATTCATATCCGAATATAATTGTGCGAGGGATCACAGATTCAGGATGGTTTTTAGATCGCCCACCATATTCTTCGTATTCCGAATCATTAGCTTCTGTTGAAGCGATCAAAAAAGGGTTGAACCTATGGGACGGACAAATGCCCAAAACTTGCAAGTCGCTGTACAAAAGTGAACCATGGAGATGCTTTTTCGGATACAGGCTTTACCCAACATTAATGAGTAAGTGATAATATGAAAAATTTTATGTTTATGTATGTTTTAGCACCTTTGTTCGTTTTTCAATGGCTTTTTGATGAAGCGCAAATGACGGCGGACAACGTTGGAGCGCCGATGACAAAACAGCAGTGGGATTATGTCCATAAAATGGGAGATAGTCTACGAAACAGTTTTAAAAACGTGACGTAAGATAATAATTTTTAAAAATGTCTTTTATTAATTGACAATTTTAAGGTCGGTATTCGCACCTTCCTGCATATCTCATTCGGTGCTGACAAAACGAGATTGGCACCTCTTAAAAATCGACGATGTGAGCCTACCTCAGGCATTGAGATGCTGGGAGTTGAACACAAATTTTAAAAATAACGGAATCTCGCCCTTACATGGTCACAGATTGAGGAGGAAAAATGGTGGAAAAGCAAACCGCCTTTCGAACAGCACTCATATGGTTGGGCAGCATAAAAAGAAGAGGAGAAAAAACGGACTAAAACCTCATCCCAAAAAAAGTAAAATCTGAATTTTATTACCTTATTAATCAAATCAACTAAATTTCTGAATTATTTGTTCTTAATTGAGAAAAATCCTTTATCACACGTCTTATCAGACGCCATATTAGCAGTAGGCCTAACTAGAGCAACAGCCCCAGACAAAGGCACACTCTAGTTTAGTTTTATGTAACTTCTATAGAAGATATCCCAATTAAAATTTTAGACAAGAGAGGTGGTGTTCGAAGGAACGGACATAAAATAAAGAACGACTCTTGCAAAATGAGATTAGTCGAAAGGTGCTCATGGCCGCAATGTAACCATTCTTGCCCCAAACTACACAACCCATTTACTGGTATGCTTTTAGAAACATAACAAAAATTGAAAAAAATTACAATTTATGCTGTAGGTGAAGAGATGGATTTTATCGAGTTGCTCAAGTCGTTCGGACTCGACATGATGAGCGTCGCCAACGCATTAGGCATCGACATCCACACGCTCAACAACATGGATCAAGAAGAACTTCTAAATCTGCTCACGCAGCAAGCGAATTAGACTGACCTTCGAATCTTTTACCATAATTTTGGCTCTCGCCATACACTCCCAAGTACAAAGATCCTTAATTTTAAGATTAATATAAGAAAAATATTTATTTTTAGTCTTTAATCACATTCGACTGTGATTTCTTTTTTTAATTGAATCTCATGTACTTAAGTGCTGTAATTTTTGCATTTTTATGTCGACATTCCATACCTAACTAAAAGTTACTATTTTAACAATCGCAGTATTTTTAAAGGCTTTTTAGTTATATTTTCTTTGCAACCTTCGACTACCTCAATGTACAATTTTTTTTAATTTGTAAGTGTACATTTAAAATTTTTTAAAATAAAAGTGTAAAACACAATTTTGTTTTTAATTGTATTCCTTGAAGGACGTTCAACTCTTTAAACGATTTTAAAACGTTCGTAAAATGAGGAAATGGCCCATCATTTTATTTAAGGGGAGCAGTTCGAATCCTGGAGTAAAAGAGTTAAGATGTACTTTTTGGCCTTCATCATTTTTTGCTTAAACCAAGGTAAAAATGTCACCACTAAACGTTATAAATGACTGATACATATCGTTGGAAAGCTCTTTAAAATACCTTTCCAATGATATAAATATCAATATAATTGATCAAAAATTGTGGAAGTTATGGACGTTTAAAATGATGACATCATTCCGCTCAAGTCATTTATGGATGATTGTAGGTGATCTAGGAAATGGAGCGGTTTACTTAACAGTGTCTTCTTTATATAGAGATGCTATACAGGGTTCACTGTTAATTGACAGAGAATTGCAAATAAACTGGGACCGTCAGTACGACAAAATCGAAATTTTAAAAGGCGACCCAAACAATTCATCACAAAGCGGTAAATTGCCAACCATAATTTCGCTTTATGACCAAAAAATTAAGTTTTTCAGATCAATCCGGAAACTTCGGAGGGCATTATTGAAACCAACGTTACTTTAGGAAACCCAACATTTCCAAATGGCTGGGACCTAAAAGACAAAAGCCCAGCCATTCCAGGAGATCACTGCCTTCCATTTTGGGTCGTTGGCTCCATCAATGGGAAATCTGAAGACGTCGACTGCATCAAAATAAGACCAACATGGATGCAAGACAACAGGTAATCAAGTTTTTTCACCAAATTCTAACAAAATACTCAAGTTATAAAATTAAAATGAAAATAATTACATTTCTAGTTGAAAAAGATTGGCTATAAGGAATTTGCCGATTACATCCCTTTTTATACCAGGAACTCATAATTCTGGATGCTACAAACGAGGGGGTAGCTTGAGCACAAGGTATTTTAGAATAAAACATTTTATTTTAAATTATTCCAAAATAGGCAGACGACTGGAAGATACATTTTGACTCAAGACCAAAGTATTTGGAACCAACTTGTTTATGGAGTTCGCTACTTAGATTTTAGAATCGGCTACTATGCGCCCAAAAACTCAACTGAGGAAACCGACAGCAGGTAAAATATAGAAAAAAAAGTGATTCAAATTTCATTTTATGTTCTAGTTTTTGGATAAATCATGACTTGATAAAAATAAGGCCTCTGGTGCCATTGGTCAACGAAATAAAAGAATTTTTGAAAAGGGCAAAAGATGAGATTGTCATTCTGGACTTGCATAGGTTTCCAATTGGTTTCAGCAATCGGCCACAAAGGCATGTCCACTTTATCAAATATTTGGAAAGGGAGCTCAAACCGTTTGCGATACCGTACACAACTCCGTCGATCACTTTGGACTCAATTTGGGAAAAGAGTCAAAGATTGATTATCTCATATGGAGAAAATGATGTGCAGAAGGGTAATGGATGATAAATTTAGAAAAAAATTTATATTTTTGTAGAGTTCAATTGGTTATGGCCTGCTGTTAGACAGGTCTGGGGTAACAAGCAGTCGTTAGCTAAGCTGTACGAGTTTCTCGATTCGGTCATGAAGAACGATACGATTCGTTTTCCCGGGCGAGGGCTCTGGGCAGCTATGGCGCAGCTTACGCCAGGACCTTTAGACCTTCTTTTCAATCCAAAAGGAAGTCTCCGAGAGATGGCACACGAAGTGAATGCGAACCTCACAAAATGGTGTAGAAACGAATGGACGGACAAAGTGAACATCGTAACCAGCGACTTCTTCATGGAGACGGACATAATCGACATCGCTGTCGCAGCCAATGTTAAAAAAGGAAACGGCCCACAAATGGCATACACAACAATATAAAAAATTTAGAATACTTTAATGTAAATAACCTTTAGCGTACAGATTAATTAAAATTAGAACTAAATGTCGAGTCAATAAACAAAGCTTATAATAAGGAAAAAATAAATTGTAATTTAGGATTGCTAATTTTTTCTGTGTTGTAATTCATGTCGACGACGGCTCTCTTCGGCACGATGGGCCTTTCGCTGAGCTGGAGGGACGTTGCTTACGCCGAGGAAAATGTCTTTTTCTTTAGCTTTATCCCTGATGGTAGCAAGGACAGGGCGGTCGACCTGTTGACTAACCTAGAAGAAATTAATCTGTATAGCGACAGTGTAATGTCCCTTCACTGCACCCAACATATAAATAATATGTCATAAAAAACCGTTAAATAAAAGTAATGGTGAAGTAAATGTGAAAATAAAAAAAATTAATTATTTATTCATCCGGGGGTCCGCTAAATAATTAACAATTCTTACAGATGGTTAGGTTAGGTAGGTTAGGTTAAACCTAATCAACTTCGATTTTGCCAATTTCCTTCGATTTCAGGAAATAAATCTTTTTAAAAACTTTATATTATAATAACCCTATTAATTAGCTCCGCTTATTTCATAAATCGAGTTTGAAATTCACACTGCTTTCTTTTTTGTTAACTTGAGGGTTACTAAAGAAGCCGCTTGGAGCGGTAGTGTAACATCACATTTAACCAGACATACAAAAGGTACAGTTACTATCATAGCGAGTTTACCACGTTAACTTTTTAGACTTATCATGTTAAAAAAAAAGAACGTGAATACACCTATTATACTTACATCATCCCAATTCTCTTCATACGTATTTGACACTGGAAACTCATCGGTCTGCCCAGTACCGACAGCTAAGCCCACTGTCAAATACTGATCAAAATTACCCCTATCGGGGCAAATTTTTTCATGCGCCTAAAAAAAAACAAAAAAACAAAGTTAAAAGTTATTGATTTTACTAATGTCAAAATTAGGGATGGTTAGGGTTGGTTAGTGTTGGTATGGTTACATTGATAGGGGTTATGGGTGGTTACATCGATTTCCGCATGAGGCATGACATGAATCGTATTGAAGACGCAGTGGGCAAGTTTGACGGCCGCCTGTTTCTCGCATTTCTTCAGGTGGAAGGGCATTTTACTCTTTCTTATGACGTGGGCCTTGTTGTAAGGGCAAACAAGCATTTCGTCGTGGCTGTCCATTTTTGCCTGAAAAATAAAAAGTATCAATTTTAGGTACTATTTGGTGGTTTTTAAATGGGTGACATTTCAACAATACAGTAGGTACCCTATATATTAGGATACCATAGTGGATGGACAAGAAAACAAGGAAACGCTGAGCTGTTGAAGACCTAACTTTTGGAATTTGGGAGAGACTTGGAAAACCAACTTAAGACCCTAATGTTTGGACTGTAACTTACAGACCTATTTAAGACCTTTTCAGGGGTGCAAGAGAGAAAAGGCATTTCCATCTTTCCAATGGTAGGAATGGTGCCATGGTGGGATGAAAAGGTTAGAAAGTATAGGGATTAAGACTGAAAGGAGCCTTTGTTCCATCATTTTTACATTTGGATTATTACGGATAAAAGGTGGGAAGAAGAGTTCATAGGAGAAAACCTTTAATTTAAGATGGAAGTTTAGGACCTGGAAAAGGAAAGTAGTGAACTTTTGCCCTAGGCATCCCTTATCCTGAATACACTGGTGTAAGAGAACTTAGGGTCACAGGGGGCCTTCATGGGCAGATCCCATTGATCACCGAAGTTAAGCATTGTTGGCCGTGGTTAGGATGTGGATGGATGACCGTCCCATCCGGGTCCTGTAGTCCCCCCTCCTATCCCCAGGGGGGTGAGGCAAGGGGCTGGGCCTTCATATCATAACTTACTTTGTCTTTTATTTTCTATTTTTATCCAGACAACCTCACCGAATTCACTTATCAAGTCTTCTTGTGTTTGTGTACCTAGAATTCATATTGCTTTAAAAAACCCTGAATCAGTTCAGTGTAGAAAAACATCCTCTCTCCTGAATATATTGTTTTTTCAAGGTTTTACATTTTATAAATAAGTAATTAGGGAAATAGACTAATTTTCTACAAGACGTACCACTAAATTTTACATGAGAGTCGAGACAATTTACCACATGTTTTAAACTTGAATTTCGATTTGAGAGCATGTGGTGGCTAGTTCGAACTGGATTTTCGTAGCACAGCCTGTATGCGGTTTGTTTTGATATTCTTGAAAATTAAGAAAGAAAAAAGCGAAATAATTTTCTTACCAATTTTCTTGGTCTCGAGAGAAAAGTTTAGGAGTCGTAAAGCTCTGACCAACTAACCACTTGAGACTCACACTAACTGGAGCCGTTCGACGAAATTTAAATTAAAATTTAACAATAAAATAAAAGAGAAATATAAAAAATCGTCGACTTTCGTTGAGGGGAGCGTGAACGATGTTCAGATAGGACGTGGGTGGATGACAAGCGTGCTCCAGAGCGTCCACAGCAACAAAAGTAGCTTGATATCGATCATTTAAGTCGATAGTTTTAGTTTTTTACGCTGTTTTTATGTCATTAACAGCGATTATTGATTAGTTTTAATGAACAAATTGATAACTCTTAATAAAAATTTAATTAAATTATCATAATTATATGGCTCTATATTGGTAAAGAAACGTTTATGATAAAGAAAATAGTGTAGGATGGTTTAGGGAAAACGTGGGCCATTCTGGATTGGTCGGCAATGGCCTACTAAAACCTTGCGATAACCTACCTAGCTTGATTCAAAATTATCTTTTTTTACT
Source organism: Orius laevigatus (assembly GCA_018703685.1). Taxonomy (NCBI): domain Eukaryota; kingdom Metazoa; phylum Arthropoda; class Insecta; order Hemiptera; family Anthocoridae; genus Orius; species Orius laevigatus. The sequence goes on from JAGWEN010000047.1 coordinate 28,000, forward strand.
AATTTTCTCTTTATTGTTTTAATTACTTTATAATGAATCAAGCTGAGCTGACGCACGTGGTGTCGAAGTTGAGATTTCGCTACAACGCGAGGCATCGGAATCTGCGGAACCCGGGCGGACCTGAAGGGAGGCTCGACATTTTGAGGAAAATCGTCTGCGGCCTTTTCAAATGCGAAAGAATCGAATTGACTTATTCGAAAGCAGACGAAGCTCGAGGATATGCCGAAAGGGTAAGCGCTAAGCGGGAAACGAGTGGCCATCATTCCAGGGTATGACCCTGCAAAGCATGTGCCCAAAGATTGATCTACCTACCCTGAAGAAATAAATCAAGCAATCTTCGCCAGAGCCACTAGATTGTGAGCTGTTAAGCTCAACATTGACACCTGAAGATATATAATGACTATTTAAGCTGGATATTGTCAGCTTTAAGCTAGAAATTTGCCCTTAAAACTAGATATTTATACCTTAAAAGTCTTGACCCTGTTGGCTGGATATAGACTCTTAGCTAACCATTGATACCTGAAGCTAGAAACTCCTATTATGCAAGACGTCTACTTTTATCTAGACAATTGGTCCACTTTTCATCTAGATATTTGCGCTTCAAGCTTGATGTTGACCCTAATCAACCCATATTATAGACTCAGTGAAGCCCTACATCAGTATAAATTGGACTTCGCCCTTCAGTGCCAAATTGTACTTTTCATAACGAACATTCCATTTTCAGTTGATATCGGAAGCGATCAGACATGGTGATAAACATGCGCCGACGATGGACATGGCAAACTTCTGGCTTGAAGAGAAACAAATGGTCCACAAACTTTTCAAAGTTTTAGCCCCGAGATACGAAAACTATCAAAGTTCATACACCAGACTCTTCAAAGCTCCTTCTTCTTATCCAGACAAGACCTATCCACAAGCTGTTCTAGAGCTTAAAGGTAAAAAAAAAAAATTAATAATTGCTCTTAATTTTATGGTTTTAGGAAATCCGTTTCCACCTCTCGTACCAAATTACTCGACCAATAAAAACTTACTTCATAACATTTTGCTGGATGCGGCCAAAAAGGATTTTAAAAAAGAGCAGCTGGTGAAATTGGCGAAGGAAATACCCATCGTAAAGAACCCAAAAGAGGAAACTAAGCCCGCAGAAAATTAACCGGTCTCATTTTCCTCATAGTCTTTATATAACTTTTTTTGTATATTTTGTAAATAAAAACTTCTAATTAGTCTTTTTGCTTTTAATAATCTCTAATTTCCCCAGAAAACGTCCCATAAAATGCAGATATGAAAGTTTTTTGTCGAGGTCCTACTTTTACTGTATTTGTTTTAAGCGATAAAAAAAGGAAAACTCCCATTTTTATATGTCAAACCATTATCTTTTCCCATTTATGCCAAACAAAAGAATAGTTTATCATTTCAATATTAGATTTCGCTCGCTTTTTAAGAAAGCCGAAAAGTAAAGAGGGGCCATTTGAAATTGAAATTTTGTAAAATGGACTACCATATATTTTATGCGATATTTGTGGCATGTGTTTGTTATTATAAGTATTCGATTGTCAACCCTGATCTGCATGTGGAGAGCGAATCTCTGGAAAATTTGAAGGATTCGTACGATTTTATTGTGATTGGAGGAGGATCTTCTGGTAAGAAAGGTTAGGTTTTAGCTTTATTTTATGTTTTTTAGGGAGCGTGGTTGCTTCAAGATTGTCAGAAATTGAAGGATGGGACGTTTTGCTTGTTGAAGCTGGAGGGGAGGAGACACTTGAAGTAGAAACTCCTTTACTTGCCGACCATTTGGTCAAAAGTCCCCTTGATTGGAACTTTACGACTGTTCCACAAAAGAAAATCTGCACAGGTTAAAAAAATCAAAATTTTCAAAACATAACCCTTTTTTTAGCCAATGGTGGAATTTGTTCTGAACCTTTTGGTAAAGTATTAGGAGGTTCTGGATCTCTAAATGGGATGTTCCATCTCCGTGGTATCCCACAGGATTACGACCGTTGGGTCGACCTTGGAAATAAAGGTTATAAAAACATAACCTAAAAATTATTTAAATTTTGGATTCAGGTTGGGCGTGGGAAGATGTCTTTCCTTATTTTAAACTCTCAGAAAACAATACAGACCCTAAATACTCTCAGGATACTAAAAATCATAATACAGAAGGATTATTGACTATAGGGCCAAATCCATACAGGACAGAATTAGCTGAGGCGTATATTGAAGCTGGAAAACATCTAGGATATCCGGTTTGTTTGTTTTGTAAAGTCATTTTTATTACTTTTTTTAGAATGTTGATTTAAATGGTGATAGTCGTATTGGATTTATGTATTTCCAAGGTGCTATCCGAGATGGAAAACGATGTACTAGCAATAAAGCTTTCTTGAGGCCAGCGAGGCACCGAAAAAACCTTCATATCCTTCAAAATGCACAAGTTTTAAGGCTTATCTCGGAGAACAACAAAATCAAAGGGGTCGTTATTTATAAAGATGAGAAAGAAAACGTTGTAAATGTTAATCACGAGGTTATTGTTTGTGCTGGAGCAATCAGTTCTCCGAAGCTGCTCATGCTATCAGGGATCGGGCCACAAGAACATTTGAAATCAATAGGAATCGATGTTGTTGCTGATCTACCTGTTGGTGAAAATTTACAAAATCATGTTGCTATTTATCCTTATTATGAAGTGAATGGAGGTAAATTGAATCGAAACTTTTATTTTTATTTAAGGAATTATTTCAGGAGCTTTGACTGAGGAGGATTTTTCACCAAAATCCATTTTAGACTTCACATTAAATGATTCAGGGCCTTTAACTCTTTGCTATGGCCATGAAGCTACTGCTTTGATAAACAGTACGAAATTTCATGAAGAAGGAAAACCTGATTTTCAAATTTTATTTGCATCTTTTAAGCCTCCTGGGAGTGTTCGGGCTTTTAGGAGTGGAGGTAAATACTATGGTTGATGTTAATTGTTTTATTGTTATTTTTAGGATGGCTGGTTCGGCCTAAAAGCAGAGGGAATATCAAGTTGAAATCGAAAGATCCTTTCGAACAGCCTTTGATAGATCCAAAGTATTTGGAAGAACCGACTGATTATGAAAGCGCTATCGAATTCATCGACAAAATACGCGAAATCAACGAAGCCCCATCTTTGGCCAAATTCGAGCCGAAATTGATCACAAACTGTACTGGAGATGTAAACTCTCGTGAGTTTAAAATATGCTTGATTGAAGAAAGCGCGCTGAGTGGGTCCCATCTTGTTGGCACCTGTATTATGAGTCCAGAAGGAGTTGTCGACAGCGACTTGAAAGTTCATGGGATCCTCAATTTGAGAGTTGCCGACGCTTCTGTCATTCCTTACACCATGAGTACAAATATCAACGGAGGAGTCATTATGGTAGCAGAGCGAGTCGCTGATAAAATTAAAAAACTTTATGGGCAACCCACTTTAATTAAATAACTTTAAAGTTTAAACTGTTTCCACCATTTTTTAAAGTTGGTTTTTGCTAGTTTAGTTAGAAGAAACGACATTGTTTAGTCACATATCAGTAGTGAAGGTAATCTTGTGTTATAATTTCATCATTTAAGGCATAGGTAATGGACGCATGTATGACTCGGATGTCTTCTAGACTTTGAGCCTTGGATCAACGACGCCATCTTTGTCCATCCGACATCCAGCAAAATGAAACATTCTTCTCGACTCCTCCCGAACCATATTACCATGTCTGTGAGACTCAAAATTTAATGCTGTAGGGTAATTTATAAACATCGATCTTAATTGGCTTTGATTGAGAACCTATAAAAAAAAAAGTTGCCTTTTATTTATCATTTGTGTTCTTAATTACCTTACCTACCAAGGATAACCTTAAACACTGATTTTGTATATTGGTTTGATTCCCATGACTTTGTTCACGTGAAAGTTATCCTCCACGACGAGATTATCCTGCAGATGCTTCCAGGCAAATCCTCTACCATTTCTATCGATTCCAGCTCTTCTGCTTCCAGCATTTGTATTTTGAAGATCGACCATTCCTCGTGTACATCATACTGTCCAAGTACATATACCTACATAGGTGTTGAAGTACATCAACATGAAGACGTAAGCCGTCGTAAGAAACCATTTTTTCAACCACTCGGAAGCTTTTCAAATTTTAAAAGTTTGAACTTGAATTTAGATTGGAAGTGAGGAAAATAATAATAATAACAATAATAATAATCTTTATTTATTAAATGACCCCTTTCTCCTTATAAAAGCAACTGATAAACCGGTAGGTAATCTCTACTTAAGACAATGAACGTTCGGTATGTATGTAGGTACTTTAAAAATGACAAGGACAAAATCTATCTCAACAATGCCCCCGTTGTCGTAGCCTGGGTGCAATCGTGAGAAACAATCGTTATCCGGCAAATGTCTTCTCCTGGAGTTGGGAACGGGCTTGGGATTCAAGAGCTTTGTTAGTCTTCATCCTCTCTCGAGAAAGCCCCAGAAAACAACAAAGCCGATTTCCTCCTGAAGAACCTTCCCAAATCCTATTTTTGATATCCCGATCCCCACCCCTCCAAATGCTAAAATTATCTAAAATCATAGGTATTTTTAATTAATTGCAAAGAATGAAATTCATTTTTTTATTGAAATAATAATTTGACCTTTGGTAATATGTACATAGTAAAGGAGGCAGGAGCTATTATAATAGGTTATTGGTTGGTTATGGTTACTGTCTAACGGCAAGATAAACGCTGCCAAATAGTCCAAGGCACAAAATCGTCATGTTCCTTCAGCATTAAATAAAAGGCTTTGCTGGGTAATAATCAACTACGGTCCGCTTTTCCCGTGTAAGTGCGGTTGCAAGAATTGCCTTTTGGTGACCAAACGTGGAATATTCGATTCGAGGAGAGTTGAGGCGGGAAAGAGCGGAGTTTGCGCGGTCGGGAAGGGAGTGTGAAAGTTCCGAAGGGGGAACTCCGTTTGGTAGGGAGAGAAAAAGCGGCAGCTGTTCGAACCCGAGTTTCCCCCCAGTGGCTGTCGGACCCTGGACAGGTCCATCTCGTGTATGCCGGAGTTCGCGTTCGTCTTTCACCCTCAAGCTTCTTTTTTTTATTTTATTTTATTTTTTCGTCCCGCCTACGAAAAATCGAATCAGTTCACGCTTTAGTTTTGCTTGAACCGCAAAAGGTACCAAAATGATGAACAACGGAATTGACCAGTACGGCGACGGGTACATGGAACCGGAGGAGGAGTGGGAGCGGGAAGGACTCCTCGACCCGGCTTGGGAGAAACAACAGAAAAAGGTACGATCGGAATTTTTCCTTTACCGCATTGCTCAGATCATTTAAAAGAAGCATCAAAATGCAACCTACGATTGCTCTCAAGGGACACGTGCTTCCCATGATTGATCACATCAATTACATTCGTCCTTCTTCATTACGTTTTTTTTCCTATCCATCTCCTAGATTAATTAGCGAAGACATACAAAAAAGTTAGCATCAATTGTCTATATGAGAGGTTGTGACAACAACGTAGTGATATTTTCTACTGATCCTATTACATCAATGAGCCAAGTTGGAAGTTTTGAATGCATGAGGATGTAAAGCTGCTGAGTCTTCGACGAATTGAAGATATTCAATCGTTACTTTCTATTGGAGTGTTCATGTCATCTGAAGAAGATATCGGCACTTCACATGTATTTTAATAAATTGAAAGTTTTCGCTTGATCTCCTCAGTTTTTGGCTGTTCAAAGTACCAGAACCTCCACTCTCCCCTAATTCCCATCTGCTTCTGCTGCACTGGATGCGTATGTCTGCCGTAGTCAATGGAAACCGCACCCTTCAAAAGTTGGGGTTGCGACACTTTCGCCCTACGTGAATTACTTGTTCCTACTTCCGCCTGATTCAGCTTTCGAAACTTCGATAAACTTGTTTCCGAAGTAGATACCTTAAAGATTAAAATAATCCAAACATTGATGACTCATTCGAACTTTCTAGATTGATACTTTTTCTTCAATGATAAGTCAACCTATAGTCAAATCATGCGCTATACAATGCCAGAACAACTAGGTTCATATCGTTTTTTTTTATCAGCCTAAATTATATTTAATTAATTAAGTTCCAAAATATTACGACCAGCAAAGTAGGCCCAGGATGACGTAGAAGCTCTACAAAAATGAATCAAAAGCTAAACTTTTTATCATCGAAGTTGCGTATTTTCAACAGTTTTGAACTTGGTAATAAAATGTTCCCATATATTTGAATTTTACAATACACCATCGTAAAATTCTCTTATAAAATATTATGCTAAATAGGGCTATTTGATTTACAATGTTGAAAATAAAGGATAAATGCATGAAGAATGCTGCTCGGTTTTTTTATGAATCCTTTTAAGTTTTGATTACTTTTGTTGAAAAAACTGGTTTTTTATTGAATTTTACGTAGGCAACGCTTTTCAATGCAGAGGACAACAATGTGGGATATTTTATGTAACTCCCACACTTTGAAAAATCAATTTTATCATTCGAGAAATTGGATTAGAGGCTAATCCCTTATCTATTTATACACATGTCAATTTTTCTGAATTTTTTTTTTTGCCTTTGGAGGTTTCTATTCGGATCTTTTTTGTAATGGGGTTGTGTTTTATATATGTTGGGAATGTTGCCAGGCGGTTCTCATAATAGCTCGCACCCTGGGCCTCTGACTCAACGCGAGGCTTATAACTTCAAATCCCGATATCGTCTAGGAGGATAAAAGGGGGAAAAATTAGTTTAAATCGGTGCCGGTCGTTATTTACTAGAATGGCCCCAGAATGGCTGTGGAAGGGGGAAAAACCTCGTTTTGACATTTCGTATGGATAAAGGTGCAAGGTCTCGTGTTAGGAAATTAAATTGCATACTACTTTTCTTCTACGATTTAAATAACACAATTGTCCTATTCTTTCGTAATTAATAATCCAAAAATAACTATAAAAATAGCCTGAAGATAATTAAAATTGGCCAATTATAGTTATCATTCTTTTGAATTTGAACCATTGGTGTCCATCAATAATCTTCATGTTGTTAATACAAGTTTAGAATCAAGGATAATATTTGGAGTCGTTCCAAAATAACTTTTCGCCACGTCTATAAAAACTAGGAACGTTCGAGGACTGTCAATTTCGATCCTATATTAAAACCTGAAAGTGAATTATCGCCATCACTTCAAAAATAAGGGCAAGCCAGTAAAGAAAGCGATGGAAGAATTTTGTTTGCGAAAATACCGAATGCGATATTTTTAGAAAGTTCAATGTATTTGAAAAAAATTTTATGGCAGCTTTTCGTTGGTTTACAAAAATTGGCTCAAGTAAAAGTTGACTATGTAGAGAAATTTATCTGCATGTGTCACCGAGGTGAGGTCGAAATTGGGCCAAAATTCTGTGAAAATGGACATCTTTTCATAAATTGTCGTCTTTTGACGTGGAAAAACCACCACATTCAGTGCTGCAGGATTAAATGATCATAACTTCTACAATTTTTGACCGATTTTATTGACACTTATACCGTTGGAAAGCTCATTTAAAGACCCAGAAAAGCAACCTAACGTATTAAATCGCTCGGACCACTCCTTGGCCTTCAAAAATTGAGTTGCAGACGATGTATACGATGTACAAAATTAACAGTTTGTTGTATAGAAAACAGATTCTTCTATTGACATGGGTTTTTGTTTTTTGAGTTTAATCACTTGCGCTCCTTTGTGGTTCAAACTGGATTTTATCCATTGGGAAGACGTCTTGGAGAGTCGGTGTCCTTGAAATGTCTGAAGAAGAAAAGGGAAGAGAGTTCGGAGGAGGCGAACGCGGGAGTGGGTGAGGTCGGGCTCGAGCCCGGGGGAAAACTTTTTTTTCCTTCCCAACTTTTTTTAAAACTTCCTCGGCGTCTTTTTCCACATCCGCGGACCGCGACGTCTTTTCCTCCTCTAGTCTATAAGTAGATAAACGCGAATAGATCAAAACTGACCTCATTTTGGGACAGTGGCTCTAAAAATTGGTATCCATCTGATTTGTAGTTTCAGCTTTCAGGGTGCTTTTGTTTAAAGATACGTATAGAAAACCGCATTTTCGTGACGAAGTCCTATGAACTGAAAAGAGAGACAATAGATCGCTAATACTCCGGTTAAGGAGCACATCACGAACTTCCCCTTTGACCTTAAAATCGATTCTCTTTTTGCGCTCAAAATATAATTCACTCCTTTGGCGCCAAATTCTCCGAACGTTCTTGGACAATCCACGCGGCCAGAATGGAAAAATTATTTTTTAAATTGCTTGCTTCCACCAGTTCAATGCCAATCGTGAGCATGTTGAAATTTAACTCATTACATGCAAGGTAATATATAATTACGTAGTAAGATTTGCTGCCTTAACACCTTCATGGGTGTTGGTTTTCTTCGCTCTGGTGTGGTCAAACGCCACACAAACAATGAAACGCTTGACGAAACCTCATTGCCCAAATTCCTTAGTTTGGAGATGAACTTCGCTGTTGTAGTAGAAAGAGTACCACCCAAAAAGGGAACTTATCTTCAAAAACTATCGATAAGGATATGGATCTATGTTTGTTTATGTTGTTTTTATGTTTATTTCGTCTTATATTGTCAAGAAATTGCCATAGCGTGCGTTCTTTCAATAGCGAAATCGTGACTATTTGCCTCTTATTAATTTTATCTTATTCGATCGTAAATCTATACGGTATTACGGTTTCGAACTCGAATCGAATTTTTCGAGGCCCCAAAACGTCTTCGTATTTTAATTTATTCATTTTCCATTCGATCCGTGACCGTGTAAATTAATTACGTTTATACGGTTCTTTTCCTTTCAAACGTTCCATTGTGTGCGTTTCAAGATTTATCTCATGTTTTTTTTTAAATACATATCTTTAGCCATAAAAACGAACTTTTCAGAGGGTTTGAAGCTCAGGATCACATAAATTAGGACAAAATGCACTTTCTGAGATTAAGGGACCCCAGAAATAACCGGTTATTTCTGTATTTTAAGGTAACTAACTAAATTTTTTTTAAACTGCGTAAATAAGGAAGAACAAAGAAGAAAAGAAAACCAACAAAGGATGAGAAAAAATGAAATTACAAAATTTTATCGTCCTTGAGAAATAGAATTAAAATGCCTTTGTTATTGGTTCTTTATCCGTTTTTGTCCTGTAAAAACATTTCGAAAATAATCACGTCTCGTAAGACAGTTATTGATGAGAAAAGAAGAGTTATTTGATCGAAAGCCGAGGACAAAGGTTCCAGATGCGGCTCAAGATTGACAAAAGGAATGAACGTCACGGAAGAAGGAACCGTTCCGAGGCAACAGCGATTTTCCGACCCGAGGATCCTCAATGGTTTTCTATCATTCGAAAAATTTGTTGGAAATTATTTTTTTTGTGATAAACCTCAAGTTTTTAATACATAAACGTTAATTAAAACGTATTTTTGTTCTTTTTTGTTAAGTCGTGACTCAGAACGTCGTCCTTTGTTTACCATCCAGGGTCTTTCACCCTGAGCGAACTGTAATTGTAAGTGGACCCGATTCAATACAAACGGTTAAGTTCCTTTTCTAAAATATAAGTTCACGGATTTGAAGATCAAAAGTTTTGTGGGTACTTCAAGTTAGGAAATGCGTTCACCTTCAACAAGTTCCCCCACATTTGTTTTCATCCTCATGTTGACATTCTTTTATTATTTCCCTCTCCTTTTTTTGTCGACTTCCCTCTTGTTGCTCAATATCACAACGAAATCCGGTTCAGGTTTCAAAAAAAGTTGTGTGAGGCAGAGCTACCTAGGGAAAACTTAAAAATTGATGTAGTTTCCATGCAGATTCTCTCTTAATATTCTGAGAGAAGGCAATAAGTGGAACAATACGTTTCCCGCCTTATTTTCTTCACCTGACGGCCTGGAACACCTGCCAGGTGTTATCGTCGGTAATTTCTTTCTTTTCGACTTCAGTTATCGAACTTGTTGATTCCATTTATCTTTTTCCCCCGAGGAATAAATTGGATAATGGACCAAATTATCTTGTCGTTTGTTTTTCAAGTGGATTTATTTTTAAGAAATCTCACGAACGAAAAATCGCGTTGTTTTCTGGGAAAAAAATTCACATGGTGAAAATGAGTAGTAAACCCCAAAAACGAATGAGAAAACATCAAAAGTAATGAGAGTCGGTCAGAATCCGATACCGGTGCTGTGAAAATGAATATAACGGTGAGGTTTTATTTTTTCCAAGATTTTTTATTTTTAAATAATGGAATTTTAACTTAAAATCTTTTTTGTCTCTAATATAAAACGACGTAATGACCGGGTTAAGGTCGCGTGGCTAACTGACGGAAAACGTCAGCCAGGAAGTGACAGGAGTTCCGGCGCATTGAAATCTAGAGAGAATAAAAAAAAGGGCCAAAATTATGAAAAACCACCTTTAGTATATTTTGGCTTTGATCCATTTTTATAAAATTCAAGATTCGAGAAATCGGACTAAACTTTTGGTCCTTCTTTTTCGGGTTAGATGAAGGTCCTGATCCTGCTGCTGATAGTGTATGTCCACAAAAATGAATTAAATACTTTCTTAGGCTTCATTTCGTCCCTTTCTGTTTTTCACCCTCGCTCACGTATAGATTTAACTTAGGAACCATAAGTGCTTCTCCTTATTAGGACTTAGTTGGTTTCTAGACCACGGTTGTAGTTCCAGATCCAGTGGATGAAGTTAGTTTCCATGGGTTCGAGATTCTTGGATTGGTCTTGATGTAGTTACACCCATTTAAAAGTTGTACGTAGTTGCTTTGCTTAATGAGGATGGAGCTCATGTTTCTGAAGATCTCATCAAATGATCTTTTGCTTATTTCTGTTTATCTTGATGTCTCATCTGGTTTCCTGGTTATGGAGATATGCTGGATCATCCAGTATAGCCTATAGGTAGGATGTATAGGTGTATCTCAAGGATGTACTGCTGGCTCTATTTAACTATAAACTTGCATAGCTCTGTTCTTAAGATCATGAAAATGAAGGAAAAACATAATTGCTTTTGAATATCAAAAGGTGTAGATCATTTTGGCCAACTATTGGATGTTGCTGTTGTTTTTGTTTGCTTTCATGGATGCACCTATTTCATGATGTTCGGACGTAGCTTTTGAACTTGATTTTTGAGATCTATAAGGTGTGAGGATGCTGCCGAGATCTTTATACAGTCGCTCTTAGTTTTTGATGAGTACTTTTGAAGTGTTAGTTTCTAAAATATCGTTTTCGAGTCGTGTTGTGGCCTTTTGATCTTAAGCCATTGGGCATGACCATAAGCCGAGTGCCTTACTAAAATATCGGCTTACTTCGGTCACGCTTCCTTGACCAACGGACGCAACGGTCCCTTCTTTCGTTCCGTCCGTCTTCCAGTTGCGAAGATAAAAACATCCCACCCGGTGAAAAAGAGCCTTTTCTGATTTAAATTCTCCTTTTTCTCTTTACAATAGTCATTCTTCTCCTATAAAGGACGAATGGACCAACTGTGGAAAAATCAAGTGCGCCAACTCCCTTCTTAGGATGAAAACTTTTTTTCAAATTTTTTAATCAATCCTTTGTTTGTTTTAGGTGTGTAATTTCTTCATGGACAAAATACGCAACACTTGCATAAAAAAGAGTTTGAGGTCAGATAATTTTGCACAATTGCATTCATTAGTTTTTAACTAAAAAACTTTCTTTCCTGTCCCTAAGATTGATTTATCTTCAGGTGCATTCATTGTTCTTCATTTTTCACCCACTTCATTTACGCCCACTTCCACCATATCGATAATAATTAATATCGCCTTTCAAATGAAATAATTGATTTTCGATAAATAATTAAAATCTCGTTTTTATTTAAAATATTTTTGGAGGTCAAAATATCGATTTCTTTTTTTTCGTTTCTGTTATTCTTTAAAGTTCAGGGTCCTTTTCGAAATACGTGGTCGTCGATTATAACGCGTTCATTTCCTCGACGCCTTTTCGATGAGTAAATAATTCATAATCCTTGAAAATAACCGTTTTAAAAAAGAGAAATTATTCATAAGCGCCTCCTTACTATCCCGGGATTCGATTTTAATTTTAAACTCCACGTTTTCCAGATTTTCTATTTTGAGACGACCCACGTTTATTTTTAAACTAGTACTCGGATTTAATTTTAGATTAATCATCACGCTTCTGAGTCATTTTACACTTTTTATTAGCTCCAATTTTTTCTCATCTTTAACCTAATTTTAGTCATACATCAATTTATGATATTAATTTTAATGTATCTTTATCGCTAAACGCTTCTGGTTTAAAAATGAGCTCAAATTTTTAAGTTCAAAAATAGAGCCTAAGGACAGGGAAGGGTTGTCCTTGGGTTTGTTTTAATCTTGAACGATATTCAACATTTAACTTCGATTCTGTAAAATTAGAATATCATGCAGTAATCAATTATATTAAAAGGGGGTGAATGAAGAATGCACTCTCATTTCCTCCCCCTTTATATTATCTTGTAAAAAGCCCAGAGGAATTATCGATTAAAATCACCCCTCTTGAGCCCTCATGGTTTTTCATTGAAAAAGGAAAGGAAATTTAATTGGAAGGGATGATTAAAAAGAAAAAGACGTCATGAATCGGAGGTCTCGGTCTGTACCTTTCGGGGGGTCCGCTAGGCCTAAGAATATCAACGGGATGGACATGCGCGTCCGTGCGGGTTTCAAATTACGTTTTCGGCCCTACAACCACCTCCAAAAATGGGTTGTCGAGTCTTATTCATTTATATTTAATTAAACTGTCGATTCAGAATCGATTTTTGTCTATTTTAACCATTTATGTACAAAAAATTTGGAAAAAATGTTGAAAGTTTCATTTTATGAAATATCGAGAAGGCGAAATTGCTAAAAAAAGTTTGAAAATGATACTAATTTGATCTTGTTATCCACTTCATGATGTGTACTCGACCTAGTTTTCGGAAGGGTCCTAGGAGGCCTTACAACTACAATAAGCCTTGACTTTCACTAGGGCGTCGCTCCTGGAAAGTCGACCCGCCTTTTAGGCCACTTGAACCTCTTCAAGTGGAGGAAAAGGAGAGAAAGAGGAGTATGAAAAATCGAAAATTCCGTTACCATTTTATCACGAGGATAGCCTAGATCATTAAACTCACTTTAATACATTGTAATACAATTCTTCAGTCAATCGAGATTTCGGGAGCTTTGGTGGGCGGTATGTTGTGATGGGCGATTGTATACTCCGCAAGGGTCTCTGTTGGGTGATTCGGTTTATAGGATTGTGAAAACATGTAATCTCCGCATTTTTTAAAAGTCGTTCAATATGTAATCTCCGCAACTTTTCGAAATCCCGCATTATGTAAACTCGGCAATTTTTTTAAAAATATGCGTAGGTACTCTTAAAATGGGTAGATGTTCCCGCACCGGTAATCCAAATTTTGAAACATCACGAGCTACCGAATTGCACTCTCATTTTTATTGGAGAGTTGTCGAGCTTTTTCGGTTTAAAAACTCATCAATGTCACCTTTCACTACAACTTAAAAATATTTTTTGAAAAACAAAGATTTATTTAAGCTTAATTATGATGTTTCTAGGTCAAGTTTCATTTTTTGGCCCTCGTTTTTGCCAACTTTGTGACAGGTGACGGAATCAATGTGCCTCGTAAAAGTTATTAAAAAATTGCTCTAAATGTACGTTTACGATTCGGATTGCGTTTGCTAAAATTTGTCACGTGCGAGGAATTGCCAGCTGTACCTACATTCATCCCCCCCTTCCCGTTCAGCTGCCTTCTTTTCGAGCGATTTTGTATTTCCCCTCGATTCTCATGTTACCGTTAAGATTCCGGAGCCGGATCAGCCTATTCAATTAACACAATTAACGTGGGCGTAATGGAGGAGGAACAATGTACGATGAGAATAGGAGCACCCGCATGAAAACTGAATTAAAAACCACAGTTTCCATTCCTGACTTTATTGTTTTCTTTCCTTTATCCAATTAGGGGACTAAGCTTTTTAAGTCATTCATTGATTCATGCAAATCAGATTGCTACCTTTAAAATAAGTCTATGGTGGATATAGGTACAGGAGTGGCTCTTAAAATTTCCATTCCAAGATTTTGTTCGAAGTAATTTTGTGGTTGCTTTGTTGTAAAATATTGCTTTTACTGTTACTTGGAATTCTATGAGATTCTTTGCTTCTTGAACAGGGTTGGTGTAAATACCCATAATTACTGGGAATTCCGACGTAATTAGGATTTTTGTTTTCTTAAAAAAATTGTTTTTTCAAGGATAATTTCTACAAACAAAATGCCCAAATAGACACCGAACACGTGTAATCGCTCTTTTGTTCGTCTTCGCATAAATAAGAAAAAGAAGGAAAAGGAGAAGAAGAAAAACTGTTCGCTTTTACCAAATAAAGCCTCAAAGGGGCAAATCTTTTATAAACAAGGTCTAAGAAAAGAACGTGACTTCTTTCCCGGCTATTCTCTATCTGTAGGGAGTCCAGTAAGATAAAGCTTTCTCTCCACGGCTCTAAAAACGCAGCGTTTAGATGACTTTCGTCCAGACACGTTTTTACCTGACATTGATTACGTTTAAATACTCGAGTTCAAGGTTTTCTTCTATTTTTTTAGGTAAATATGTTTTTCTTCTATGGGAGAGGCCCGTTGCATAATCTAATGAGATATTTGAACCTACGCAGGTCCACTCCCTAGAATGCATGTCGAGTAAAAATAATCTGAAGGGATAGAAAAATAAATATTAAAATGACCGACGAAGAGATCGATGTCGTGGCTTGATGGGCCTGCTTTAACCGGTTTCGCATGCAGATGATAGGCACCCTAGACCAATTTCCGTCTAGCGGAGACGTCCTCGAGAATCCGAATCAAAATATTCAAAACAGCGAACCGTTCTGAGCCTCCCAAACTAAACAGCAAGACATGAATCGTTTTATAAAACTCTTCGATTTTCATCCGTCAAATTATGTCTTGATATCATGGGCGTCAGTAGGAAAAAATCATCTTCGCCAAACAATCAAAAATCCTAAAAATTAAGATCGTAAATAACAATTTTAAAATGCCATTTTATCATAGAAAACAAGCTTGTATCATTGAAATCAAGCTTATAACGCTATGTGTTGACCTCAGAAAGCTTGCTTTGTATGGTATTCCATCATCTAGGATAATAGGCTGGTTCCACCCAGGCAAGATATTAAACATCAACTTTCAAGCGAAATTTTTAATGGAAATCAAGTTACTTGCCAATTTGTGGTAGAAATCAAGATAAAAAATGCCATTTTATCATAGCAATCAAGCTTAGAATGCCATTTTACTTGCTCGATTTGAATGGCATTATATCATAGATGCCAAGTTTAAAATTTCACAGCTAGTAGTACCATTTTATAGTGTAATTCACGTTTGAAACGTCATTTTTCATCGAAATCACGGTTAGAGTGGTATTTTATTATCGAAATCGATCATAGAAAGCTATTTGACCACTAAAATCTTGCTTAGAAAGGCATTTTATAGATATCAAAAAAATGCCATGTTTTAAGGCGGATCCGACAATTAAATTCTACCAAGTGTGCGAGAGAGAGGGAAGATGTCAAATCGTTTTTTCCTCGTTTTGGGCACTAAAAATGGTCCGATTTTTTTTCTGAAAAGCGCATTCTCTTTAATTCGGAAAACTCTAGACTGATCTGAGAGCACTTTTTCCGAAAAAAATTTTCTTCCGGAAAATCGGGAAACGAATTTTCCGGGAAAACTTTTTTTCAAAAAAACCAGGTACACGTTTTGTAGGGTACGACGAGCTGTTTCCAAATCTGTTAATAATTTCAAAATCGGTTAAAAAACGGCGTCGTAATCGCTGTCACAAAGATTTAGACGTTGCGGGGAGTGGGGAGCGTCTGGGGTCGTAAATCAAGATACGCAGATGACAGGTTAACACACTGTCATTAGGTTGGCTTCAAGTCAATAAAATTTGTAATATGCAGGATCCATTGAAAAATAAGGAAAAATTTTTGCTAATAAATAAAAAATAAACACATTTAATTTAATCCAGTCTACAGAGCAGTACCTTATCCAGGACTTATCCAACAGGACCTTATCCTGCAAAAGTTGACGTAAAAGATTTTATTGTTTTAAAAATTGTGCCGGGAAAGCTTTTATTGGCACTCTTCAAAAACATGACGTTATTGGGACCCAAATGGACCATTAGGTGAAAATGCTCTGTACACTGGACAAATTTGCAATCCTAATAAGATAAAATAAAGAAATACGTAAAAAAAATTGCGCCATAATTTATGGAATCACAATTGCTTTGTACGTATAGTTCATGAATTAAAAAAAATGTTTTCACTCACTTTTTTAAACTGACTGATAAGCAGAGTCGGGGCGAAATGAAGTGGACTTTGGTCCAGCCGATCAGCTCTGCTTTATGTACTTTATTTACGGTGATTACTACTCTCCCTTTTCCCTTATTTTTTTTTCTTCATTTCTTTCTTATTTCTTTTACTACATATTTTTTTGTTTTATTCCTTGAAGATGTTTTGTGTGTGTGTGGTGTTACTATTTTCTTGTGAGAGATTGAAATTGAATTATGCGAGGAAAGACCTAGGAGATGAAAGAATAGGAAAAGCCAATCGGTTTCGCCTTTGTTTTTTCCTTAAAAAAGGAGGGATTAAAAATCAGACAGAAAGCAGACACAATTATTTTTTACAGATTCCCTCATCAAAAAAATAAATAAATAAATAAATAAGTTTAAAATAATTTTTCGCCAATATCTCGAAAACCGTAAGTCGTATGCGAAAAAATTGTAAATACGAAATTAAAGCTTATTGAATTTACTATACATTTAATTACGTAAGATTTTTTTAAGACCTAACGTATCCGAGGCGTAACGAGGCGACCAAAACGGTTTTTTTCAATTTTGACCGATCTATTCGATCTATTCAAAAAGTGAATTTCGTAAAAGTTGTAGAGAATTCAATTATGTAACTTTCAAACACAATTCGCAAAATTAACGATAAACAGAGTAAATTCAGCAAATTACGACCATGGGTCCCGGGGACCCGGTCCCCCCCGTTCGGTGGTGTTGGTTTTGGCCGGATTCCGGACTGACTCAACTGAACTAAGGTACTATGTATGAAAATTTTAAAATTCCCATTCCGTCTGAGGCCTGGGCGAATTAGGGCCGCCCATTCATTGAGTGTTGGTTTCGGTCAAGGGTGCTACGGCTATAGGGCGAAAACCTCCGTCAGGGCCCTCCTTTTTTTTTTTGTAATACATATACATATAAAATGGACAGACGGAAGGACGGACGGACAGACAGAGACACGGAACCTTTGTTCGGAATCGTCTAAAATTCAAAATGCAAGTGAAAATTTACATTTGAAGGACAAAAAATTTTTCGACCTCTTGTACGATCGGAAAGCTTCCACTACCTTCGGAATGGGAGAAGGCAAAATTAATAAAAAGTAATATTTTTGAAAACTCGAAAGAAAAGAATCTAGGGCCATTGAACACCAAAAAAAATGCTTTGCACCTATCATCTCCGTCTAATCTTGATTTACGACCCCCAGACGCTCCCCACCCCCCGCACCGTCTAAATCTTATGACAGCGATTACGACGCCGTTTTTTAACCAATTTTGAAACTATTAACAGATTTGGAAACAGCTCGTCGTACCCTACAAAACGTGTACCTGGTTTTTTTGAAAAAAAGTTTTCCCGGAAAATTCGTTTCCCGATTTTCCGGAAGAAAATTTTTTTCGGAAAAAGTGCTCTCAGATCAGTCTAGAGTTTTCCGAATCAAAGAGAATGCGCTTTTCAGAAAAAAAATCGGACCATTTTTAGTGCCCAAAACGAGGAAAAAACTTTTGGGGCCGAATGTGCTGCGATCTATTGACTCAGAAACAAACAAAAATAATGGTCGTCTCCGCCTTAATGGAAATCACGATAAGAATGCTATTACATAGAAATCAAGTTTAGAATGCCATTTTATCATATCATTTACGATATGATAAACCTAATACGATAAGTCTGGAGTTTCCCCTACGATAACTTCCTCAGAACATCAACACAACCGTTTTCTTCCAGACGCAAATTAGCAACCTTTAATGTAAAATAATAAGGTTTTTGAGTGATTTTGACCATTTATGCGCAAAAAATCCATTAGTCGAGTGGATGAAGATTTAATTCCCAATTAAAACCCGCATGTGTCGCTAAATGGAAAAAGAGATTTTTTTTTATAATCCCATACATTCGGCGCCTAAGCTGTTAGCCCAGTTTGTTTAATAAAACCCCTTCTTCCATTTTCGGACGATTGGTTACTACGCTTTGTTTACAAACACGTCTTCAATAAAAATGTTTGTTTAAATATGGAATTTTTAACAGCGTTATCTTGACCTAGGAATAGTAATGTGGCGATTATACGCTCGATTTATCGTATGTCAACAGCCTTTTTAACAAAAAGTCGGGTTCAAGTACAATCTCGAAATCTGCCAAGGACCAATTTTTTTCAAAGACAAGACTTCTTTTGAGAGTATAAATCCGATACGAAAAATTAATCCGATCGATTTATATTTGAAAAGCGATTAGAGTCTTAAAAGGCGGAAGTCTGGGCTTTAGGCAAGGCTCCAAGTCTCGCGATTATAAAGGGAGAGATTTTTTTTTTCTTTTTTGACAAGCAAAGGGAACAAATGAGACATTTGTCACTTTCTAATGAGTATTTCGAGTGTTTAAACACTTGAAAAAAGTTTGAAATGGTTTCTTTTTCACGTTCCAACTTGAGTAAACACTCGTAAAAAGTACTTTTGTACTTTTTAGGGGCTCTCTTGACTCGAATTGGACAATTGGAGTTGTGTTTTGTGCTAAAAATTAATAAAACTTTATAAACTAGAAAGTAATCTTATCAGCTTTCATTTCATCCAAGTATCGACCGATTTGCTATCTTATCTTAATTTTTGGCAAAACCGTTGAATCTTTTCGAGTGCATTTTTCGGACAATTCCTCACTTTGATAAAGAAGAATCAAAAGTTTTGGCCCGAGTCCATTTTCAATCTTTGAGAAACCTTTTGGCTCGATTCCGACCCTCATTTTGAAAGCGATTTTTGTATTTTGTTGTCCCCCTCTTAACGAGCGTCTAATTTTACCTGTGTTATTCTGTCGAAAAACAATGACAAATCGATCTTTTTACGAATAGAAAGTTCTTTTGTGACTCACCTGAGATAAATGACGAAAAAATGGGACCTCCTGCCGTTTTACGATTGTGCCCCCTGATAAATAAGGACGTTTCCTCGTTTCTCTTTGATGGAAATGGTCTAAAATAGAAGGAACTCTTGAAATGAAATGTGCAAGAGTTGCTTGTAAGAAATTGAAGATGAAGCATATCGATTTCTCAGCCCTTGGCTTCTTAAATTTCTAATTACAGATTTTTTTTCCTTTTAGTCATCATAAAAAGCTCATTCAGCTCATTTAAATTCGGTCAAATCTGCTGAATCTTTCTCCTTCATAAAAAACAAGTCGAATCATCGTTTTACTTTCTACTTTTAAATTTTATTTCGCCATAAAATTCCATGAAAGTGTCCGAAATTAGCTTAGTGTTATTAATCGTAAACAAGAAATTAAGAGGAAGAAAAAAAAACGATTAAGACGTGTAACGAGTCGTTGGCAGAAGCCCATGTTTCACTAACGTCCCACCCTAACGGTCAAGATAGGCATCTACGATGTCCAACTAGGCGGAAAAACGAATTTCTCGCTTCACGTACATCTTCCATTCCAGGAGAAAAACCAGCCTCGCGATTACCACGTGTTGGACCGTAATTGCACGCATTTTTTTGGGTCCGGGTGTCTCTTTTTTTGGAACTGTGTCAAATCGCGGCTTAAATCGCTTTTAAAATAGTACGCAGGTATTTTATTTCATTCTTTTCCGTTTAATCGTCCTTTTTTTAAACTATTATTGGAAAATCCTAGAGAATTTTTTAAAGAAATTCTTAAAAGTTCAATGTGTAAGAGAAAGATCCTTTTTAGCCAGATTTTGAACACTTTTCAACGAGAAAAGCAGATTTTGTGGCTTATTCGATAAGAAAAATAATTTCTTTAGGCATTGAGCTTTTTTTCGACTTTTTAAGACAGATTTAGAACCCTTCTTGATTAGGAAAGACCTTTTTTAAGCATGTTTTGAACATTTTTGAAAAGAAAGATCATTTTTTGCTTTTTGAACTTCTGTAGACGATTTTTATGCAGATTTCGATTCTTTTCTGATGGCTACATACACTTTTAGGCAGTTGAAGGCTTTTTCGATAAGAGAAGCAATTTTTTGGACAGACCTCTTTTATTAAGACTCTTTTCAGGCACATTTTTGATCAAGAAAGATCCATTTTAGGGATGTTTCGAACCTTATTGATTAGAAAAATCCTTTTTATCAGATTTTGAATTCTCTTCGAAGAAAAAAGACCGTTTTTATGCACATTTTGAGGCCTTTTTGACGAGAAAAGGAATTTTATGCAGACTTTTCTGTAGTGTGAAACTTAACTTTTTAGCCAGATTTGGAACCTTTATCGAATAGGAAAGATCTATTTTGCCATATTTGAATCTTTTTTGAAAGAAAGGTACTTCCCAGAAGGATATTAAACCTGCTTTTGACGAGAAAGATGCTTTTTTTGATAAATTTTGAACCTCTTTCGTTGAGTAAAGACTAGCATGTTCAGTTTTGGCTCAAATTCATGGTGAAAAGCCTTATTTTTGAACGGAAGTTTTTGTTAACAGTTTATTGTGAGCGCATGAAAAAAAAAGAAGGGAGATTTAGCCTCATTGTCCGAATAATTAACGGCTTTGAGACTTGGTGGATGAAGTCCTCCTTCGCCTTTTGGATGTCTTCCTCCTCTTCGCCGGGGCTTTCTTCGATTTTTTCCTTTGGGACGTTTTCTTTTCCGAGGGTTTCCTTTCGGAGGGTTTCCTTTCAGAGGGTTTCTTCAGGTTGAGCCCTTTCTTACATCCGCCACACGCTGGGCAAATCCACTCGGAATCCATAAGGACTACCTTATGGTTAGACACCCTCATAATGAGGCCCAAATTGGCGGCAGTCTTCAACGAGTCCAAAAAACGCGCTAGCGCCCTATAGGGTGTCAACTCGAGTTTTCTACTCACGAATTTCAATAAGTCGGCCGTCGATATTTTTCCGTTGCATTTCAACGTTTCGAAACCTTCCAACAACGCCGCCATCGTTCTTACTCTAGTACTTTCTTTACTCATTCTCGATGCTAAAAAATTACCTAACAACTAAATAGGTAAGTTAAACCATATGAATTGTGGAATTTATCATATGGTGGGGCTTTCATGAAATTTCCAGTAGCGAAATCAACCATATTCTTGTCTGCAATCCCAATTTGTCGTAAAATCCAATTTTAAGTGTGTAAAGACACTTTTTAGGCAGATTTTTAACCTCTTTCGATAAGAAAAGACCATTTATATGCAGATTTTGATCTTTGTTTGATGATAAGTGGATTTTTTAAAGCACATTTCGAGCCTTTTCGATAAGAAAATCATTTCTCACAAGAGTTCTAAACGTTTTTCGACGAGAAAGGTTGTTTTTAGCCACATTTTGAACCTCTTTCGATCTGGAAATTTCATATTTTAGTGCAGATTTCGAACCTTTTCGATAAGCTAAAGGTCATCCCAGACGGTTTTTGTTTTTATTCTTAAAACTTCAATGATAGCTGCATCGGATTTCTGAGGTGACACCCTTTTGGTCAAGACATTGGCAGAAGTCAAGTGTTGTAAGATCCCGCCTACATTCCGTAATAAAAATAGTATTTTGGCAACTCCCTAAAAACCTCAACTTTTCAAACGTGATTATTTTCTATCCCAGTGATTATTTCTGAAAAATATTAATGAACGTCGACCTTATTAAAATTGAAAAGCTTACAAAATTGAGCTCATGAGTCGTGGATTTTTCTTCAACTAAAAGAGGACAAAACAATTATTTTTTATTTTCTTTTAAAAACAATTTTCTGTGTCACTTATCCCTTTTTTCTCAAACACTTCTCCGATTGTAATTGAAACCTTTCAAAGCAACAGCGTTTCCGCTCTGTCGGGCACGATTAAACTCGACGCGGGACATTTGTCATTTTTATTTTATGATAAATCGATGCGGTTTCGATTTAAAAGGCTATAACGACCATTTTTTTCAGGTTTCCCCTCCTCTTGGAAGAGAAAGAAGATTTCTTAAGGTTGACATACGAGAAACAAGATCCGTTTTCCGGACCGGTTGCCTTCCACTTGTTTCACAGACAACATTCTTCTTGACCCTTATTTTGTTCTCACCTCTCCAAACCTTTCCGAGTCATTTTCTATAATTAGCTCTTTAATTTGAGATTTCTTCCGCTGAGGCGCTAATTGAGCGACATCTTCGAAATAGGTGAAGGGAGCCTACAAATTTTAAGTGCCTTACTTTTGACCGTTTCGTAATTTTTTGACGTCGCACTTTCAAAAAAAGTTCCGACCTCTTTTTCCGTAACGATCATGAAGCGTGCGCTGACACGAATTTTAGAGGGTATCGTGACTCAAAAACACCGGGCGTGAGTGATCATTACGAAGGACCTTAGAAACTCATTCGACTTTATTTTATAGTCCTCCGGATGTAGAAGAACCTTTCCGATGTTTATCGGGAGAAAAGGTTTCACCTACGGCCTAACGGAAAAACTGCGTGGGCTTTCTATGTATAAGGAACTCGAGGGACTTCCAACTTTACCGGTCAAGCAACTCGAGTTTCCAGAAAACAACTAAATAGGTTTGCTTCAACTCGGTAATTATTCTCAGATTTCTAGAATATATTCTTCAAGGGAACCTGATGTCCGTTAATTAATGAGTTCGGAGGAATCCGTTTCTAATCTCAATTGCTCCTGTATCGACCTCTTGGTTTTCCTCCTCGGTTGACAGTCCTATCACCACTAGTTTTCGATGAAAAAGATCCCTTTTTTGATTAGAAAAGACCTTATTAAGGAAGATTTTGATTTTCGTCAAGAAAACACCGTTTAGGAAGGTTTATAATCTTTTTTGAAAAGACCATTTTTATGCAGATTTTGATCCTCTTTAAATGGCTAAGGGGTTCGTTTTGACAAGAAAGACCATTTAATGCAGATTTGGAACCTTTTTCGATGAAAAGAACATTTTTAGGTAGATTTTGATCCATTTTTCTTCGATGATTGAACACACCTTTCAGGCAGATTTCTAACCTTTTCGACAAGAAAGCACTATTTAGGCAGAAAACTATCTTTTTTGATGATAAAGAACCATTTTTATTCTGATTTTGA
This sequence comes from Orius laevigatus, assembly GCA_018703685.1. NCBI lineage: Eukaryota > Metazoa > Arthropoda > Insecta > Hemiptera > Anthocoridae > Orius > Orius laevigatus. Next base: position 51,289 of record JAGWEN010000047.1, read on the forward strand.
TCCTTTTTCGATGACATTAGTCCATTTTAGTGCTCTCAGTTATCATAGCAACGAGCTCACAAAGTTTTTGGATTGACAGCTTTCTTTCGTTCTCCACTAATTTGGTCTCTAACGATTCAAAACCTCATAATTTTTTTAAGGATCCCGTAAAAATCAAGATGCGTTTTTGAAAAAACGAACTAATTTTTAATAATACTTATTATGGGCTCAGGAACAGTTTAAAACGGATTTGATCCTCAGCACGCGATCCTCAATGGGTCACCTCGAAATCAGAATTTGAAAACGAGTTCTATATTTCAGAAGACGCGTTAACCTCACGAATTTATACCGGTCTCCGTTTTACGCTCGCGGATTCCATATTCGATTCTATTTTCGTCCGCTTTTCTTATTTCGTCGTGACTCAGACGAACGGAAATATCGCCTTTTGAATGGTCCCTTAACCCGGTCAGTCGGGGCGAAAAAAAAGAAGTTTGAAATCTGTCCAAAACCCCTTGTTGAATGGTGCATAGAATCAAAAATATGCAAATTTCCCGCTAAATGTCAACACCCCGTTTTTTCACGTTTGAGAATCTAATAGGTAAGCGAAAAAGGCCCTCCTTGGAATAACTTGTCCCAATTTTTTATTTTAGCCCGCCTCTTCCCATTTATAACAACTATTCCGTTCAAAAATTAGAAACTTGTGCTCTTGGCATTCGTGGGGAATTTCGATTATGAGGTTTCCTTCGATGATCGGTAAATAAAATTCCGAAACGTCCATATCATAAAGTATGGGGCTTTCAATTAGAAATTTTAAGAGCGTCGGACCCTATTAAGCAGCCATCGACCGTGAACGTGTTTACACGCAAGATATGCTAATTTTAACTTCGACTACTGTTTCGAACTTCATGATTTACGGCAATGCTACAAATCAATAATTAGGACTATATTCGCTATTGCCAGAAAAACCGGTCATACCGTCTTTGCATGATGATTTATAAAGGATTACTAATCAAATCGGTCATTAAAACCGTTTCGAGAAATCAAAACCGCAAGTAGGTCCGTTTTTGGTCACTTTCTGGCTCAGATACAGATTGAAAGATCTTCCGATGAGGGAAGACCATTTTTATGCTGATCCTTTTTCGATGAGCGAACACCTTTTTAGGCAGATTTCGAACCTTTTCGACAAGAAAGACGATATTTTTTGGATTTCAAACCTGTCCCGAAGAGAAAAGACAGATTTTGATTGCTATTCGATGAGGAAAGTGTTCTTTCTATATTTAGGCTTATTGTTACGTTTATTGATCTGCTCGGAATTTCAGAACCTCTGCAATCTTTCGAACCTTTGTGACCTACATTACTGTCACGATTTATAAGCTATCTACTGATATTTAGGGTAAAAAATCAAATTGGTTCGTAATAGTTTAATTGCTTTTTCGAGAAATTCAATTACCCTCGAGTTATCTTCCTTTTTCATGACGTGATATGATTTTTTCTATTTTAGTGTTGCAATCTTCCCGATAGAGGTCTAATTACACGTTTTTTCACCGGGATATCATCCTCACGCTCATCATCCTCGACCTTTCGAAACAACCGCAAAAAATGACCGTTAGGTGTTACTTTTTCGCTGGAAAAAAACACTTTTTTTCCCCGACAGATTTCGATTTGACGTCCTAAAAAGATAGGATTTGACAAAAGGCTTGCATACTCTTCCTCCCCTTCATTAAACGCACAATCACTTCGAGAGCATTGTTCCAAACAATGGCTAATCTAGCCATCTTTAAAAAAAAAGGCCCTCGCGTGGGATCCCCCTGTTTCGACAGATGAAGTTTGAAAAAACATTTAATTTTAAATATCGGAAGTGGCAACATGACCTAACTCGTGATGTTTCTGACTATTGGATTGTTTCCAATCTTTTTTCGTAATCCAGGTCTTAAAAACATAAGATTTGTCATTTCTGATCAGAAATAAGATATCTCCTAAAAACTGAGAAAAGTGAGTTAGGTCATGTTGCCACCTAATGTATTTTTATACCACTCAGACTAGAGAACATAAGTGACGTTCTGTCACTTCTAATTTAGTAGTCGAGTCTCCACTCTGTCGCTGAATAAAGTGTTAATTTATTGATAAGCACATTAGGTATTTTTATACTAAACTGTAAAAATTAGTGAGTAAAAAAAATTGGACATCAGGAAGGATTTGAACCTCTGGCCTTCCTATTGCTAATTGATTATGCTAACAAGTACACTAGAATGTTCGATTGCTCATATCGAAGGTATTGGTTCTTTCTTTTAACTCGTCCCTATTTGTTGATTTCCCCTCACTTTCTACTTCTTTTTTTTATACATTACTTTGTTTCTTATGGATTCAACTAGAGTTAACCTAACCAAGTAGAGCCCTTTTCTTTTTTACCAGTCTATTCTCATCCTCTTTTTTGAAGTGGTTCAATAAAAGTTGCGTTTTTTCTTTTCCAGACGTTCACAGCATGGTGTAACTCCCATTTACGTAAGGCTGGGACATCGATCGAAAACATCGAAGAAGACTTCAGAAACGGCCTTAAGCTGATGCTGCTCCTCGAAGTCATTTCCGGAGAGACGCTCCCGAAGCCGGACAGGGGCAAAATGCGTTTCCACAAAATCGCCAACGTGAACAAAGCTCTCGATTTCATCGCGAGCAAAGGAGTCAAGCTCGTCTCGATCGGAGCGGAAGGTCAGTCAATCCCCGTCTAAACAAAAAAACCTTGAAACCGATTTTCCGTTTTAAATCCCTTTGTTTCCCAACTGTTTCAAGAAACAATCACGCTTCCTTTTCAAAACTGTCTCTCCCGAACACATATCTCAATATCCGTGATTTCAATGTCACGAAATCCAAAACAGAAAAAAAGATAAAAAAGAAAAAGTGTGAGAATATCCCATTTGACTCGTTACTTTTACTTCATATCTTCACGCCACAGAATATCTTTGAAAAAAAAAGTCACTATTGAATAAAACATGAATGGATTTATTATGAAAATCCTTAAAAACAATAGTTAGCCCTTTTACACTCTCATTTTTATATTCAAACCACGAAATTGAATATCAACGCCAAAATCGAGCAGGTGCGCAGGAAGTTTTTCTCCTTACAATCGATATTCTTATCACGTTTTCAAAACTTTTAATAGAAGAAATTACGTTGTAGATACAATTATTCTATCTGTAAACATTCCAAGAAAGGGGTAACGGTCTGGTCGGACAAAAGGGGAAATAAGGAAAGAAGATATCTACTTTCAAGTTCACTACCCTTTTACATAATGGGAATTTTCAATCGATTATCATAATGAAACTTGAAAAAACACTTTTTTCCTTATCTAAATCTTTCTTTAGAATGGAAAACAACAATTTCTACTCACGATTACTTTTTTATGCGACCTTTAAAAAAATGAAAAATAAGTTTATATTTCGCAATAAGAAATGCATTATTGGTGAGCTGTAGCAACCTCAACATACCGCCCACCAAATTAAGCTAAATAACACGCTCTATGGAGAGTTGCCCGGATAACAAACCAGGAAAATGGCACCAAAATCCAATTGCGTAATTTTCCTTTTCTGTGTTACAGAAATCGTCGACGGTAACTTAAAGATGACTTTAGGTATGATCTGGACAATTATTTTGCGATTCGCCATCCAGGACATCTCCGTGGAAGAAATGACGGCGAAAGAAGGTCTCCTCCTCTGGTGCCAAAGGAAAACCGCTCCCTACAAGAACGTCAACGTCCAGAACTTCCATCTCAGGTAATTTTTAGGTTTTTATAAAAATTTTTTGTTTAAGTGCCTAGTCGGCTTAATTTCCTGTCCTCAGGTATTGAGAAACCCTAACAAACAAAAAAATTAGTTTAGTCTGACGTTGTAAATTCTACGTATTGCGTAACGTCACGTTTGTTTATCGATCGTTTGCAACCTGATATTATTATTAATTAGGAGTAATTTGGGATTACGTCAGGGTGCTGTTGAGGATTTTTCATTCACCGGCGAGTTTCATTGACGGGGTCGAGTATTGCGTCGTATTTCGGAGCCGTTGCTATGGTGACGAGACGCTGGGGGTGTGAAATTCGTGGGTTTGTCAAATCGATCGGGAATAAACGGCTTGTTTTCGCCCCGCCTGCATTCTATACCAGACTTTAAAAAAAATCTTATCAATTATTATCATTCTTCGTTTTTTAACGAAAGCAATGGAAATTTTGCCTCAAATTACTTTTTGTACAATATTTTGTTAGCTCGTTGGAACGTCTTCAGTGACCTTTCTGCTTACTTGCTTGTTAGTGGAATATTTATCAAAATTTTTTCCCAATACGAATAAATCACGAATTCCAGTCTAAAAATATTGTTTTTGCTCAAGAGGTTTTGAGGCAAAATTAGAGTTAATGGTCAAGTTATGACGTCTAATAGCCTCAGGGACGTTCGAGATCACGATTCGAAACAAAGAAACCTTTTATTATTTAAAAATGAAGCCAATAATTAAAAAATAAGATCCTTAGAAGAAAGAAAAAAGTGTGTGAATTAGGTTTTCGAAACTTATTACTCGAATATCTTGGAAAGTGAGCAGAAAAGTTGAAAGTTTTCGAACAAACAAGGCCTCTCATTAATAAAAAAAAATTTCTTCTGTTTTCCTTGAACCTTATTATTAGTTTTTAACGTATGCTAATAGTTTTTTTGAGTCCAAAGTATCGAAATTGGGTAATACTTGATTTAAAAGGAAATAGAACAAAAAAGGTCAACAAATTGCGGATCGCTGAATCAAATAATGGCTATTTTAAGGTTCACTCGACTGTGAAATAATAAAAAATGAAAACCCTAATAAATATCAACAAACCGTATAGGTTATGTGGTTTTAAGGTTATCTTAGCGTCCTGAAGATGATAATTAGGTTTGAAACCAGTTATCAAAATTAATTTTTCTATAAAAAGAAAGGTTTTTGTGGAGAGGTCTGTAGAGTCCCGAATTTTTGAGAAAGTCTTGAATTCCTTCATTTAGTTTTACTGAAATATGGACTATCTGTAACCCTTAAATTTAATTGTTTTTATTTTATTTTTCCAGTTTCAAAGATGGTCTTGCTTTCTGCGCTCTTATCCATCGCCACAGGCCAGACCTTATCGACTACAACAAACTTTCGAAAGACAATCCACTCCAGAACTTGAACACAGCATTCGAAGTCGCTGAAAAGTACTTGGACATCCCTCGCATGTTGGATCCCGAAGGTAAACTTCTTCAAAATTCTTTCTATTCAACTCAATTTCCCTTGCAGACTTTTTTAATCTAATTTTTATAATTTATCAGACTTGATCAACACCCCCAAGCCAGATGAGAGAGCGATCATGACCTACGTGTCATGCTATTACCACGCTTTTCAGGGCGCCCAGCAGGTAGAAGCGTGGCAAAAAAAAATCTTAACCCCAAAAAACTAAAAATTTGCATTTGTACTTTGATAGCTTTAACAATTTTTTTTTTCTGTGACTAATATTCGCCTTGTTTTCTGTTTTGTTCTTCTTTTTTGATGTTAACCGACAGACATGACAAATACCGAGATGCCCGACGAACGTGCTATTATGACATACGTCTCGTCATACTATCACTGCTTTTCTGGAGCGCAGAAGGTATTTTCTAGCTAACAATTTTATATTTTAAGCTTGAAGAATGTTGAATTAACTGCGATGAGAATTAAAAACTAGTTATTAATTAAATATGTTCTATTTAGGCTGAAACTGCAGCAAACAGGATTTGCAAAGTGCTCAAAGTCAATCAAGAAAATGAACGTCTTATGGAAGAATATGAACGTCTTGCTAGCGATGTGAGTGTATAAATTGTAAAAATATGGTTAACTGATGTTTATTGTTTTTAGCTGTTGGAATGGATCAGGAAAACGATGCCGTGGCTTGAGAGTCGTGTCACTGACAACTCGTTGGCTGGAGTGCAGAAAAAGCTGGAAGAATACAGAACTTACAGGCGTAAGTTGAAGCCGCCACGTGTTGAGCAGAAAGCGAAACTTGAGACAAACTTCAACACCCTTCAGACCAAACTTCGCCTCTCCAACAGGCCTGCTTACATGCCCACTGAAGGAAAAATGGTTTCTGTACGTATCTGTTTGCTATTTGCATAAAAAGATTTTACCTTTCCCTTGTTTTTCCCTGTTTTCTTTTGTTGGCACACCTGTGGCTTTATAAACTATAACCTCCTATTGTATTTTTCAGGATATTGCGAATGCCTGGAAAGGTCTGGAAACAGCCGAAAAGTCTTTTGAAGAATGGCTTCTTTCCGAAATGATGAGGTATTTTTGTAGCATAAAAAACGTCCTTTTATTCTATGTAATGGATATTTTAGATTGGAAAGATTAGAACATTTAGCTCAGAAGTTCAAACATAAAGCTGATATCCATGAGGAATGGACTAGAGGCAAAGAAGAGATGCTTCAAAGTTCCGATTTCCGACAGTGTCGCCTTAACGAGTTGAAAGCGCTGAAGAAGAAGCATGAAGCCTTCGAAAGCGATTTGGCAGCCCATCAAGATCGCGTGGAACAGATCGCCGCCATCGCCGGAGAACTCAAGTAATTATTTTTCAATTTTTTCGCTATTACGAAAACATAACATATTTTATTAGCATGTCTATTTCTCATGCTTTCTTTGGAATCATATTTTGTGGTTTACCAAAAGACGAGCATGCTCTTCCAACGATGAGTAAGTAGGAAGAGAAAATATTCGTAGAAAGCACAGATAATCTTTTCATTTGTTTCTTTATGTTAACTTTTTTTAAATTTTTCAGCGCTTTGAGGTACCATGATTGCGACACTGTCAATGCTCGCTGCAAACGTATCTGCGACCAATGGGACAGGCTCGGCAACCTTACAACCCACCGCAGGCAGAATCTCGATGAAGCTGAAAAGATCCTTGAAAAGATCGACATTTTACATCTTGAATTTGCCAAGAGAGCAGCTGTAGGTTTACATAATGTCAAATATTTATTTTTCTAATGTTTTTATAGCCGTTCAACAACTGGCTTGATGGAACAAGGGAAGATCTTGTGGACATGTTCATCGTCCATACCATGGAAGAGATTCAAGGCTTGTTGGAAGCTCATTCTCAGTTCAAGGCGACCCTCGGAGAAGCCGACAAAGAATACACAAGCATTGTCTCTCTAGTCAAAGAAGTCGAGTCGACTGTTCACAAATATCAAATACCCGGCGGGCTTGAAAATCCCTACACCACTCTCACTGCCAATGTAATTTTATTTTAAAGTCATTAAGGTTATAATATTGTTTCCCAGGATTTGACCATGAAATGGAATGATGTTAGACAACTTGTTCCACAAAGGGATTCTACACTCCAAGCCGAACTTAGAAAGCAGCAGAGTATCCTTTTGAACTAATTTTAACTTTTAGGGTTTAAAATTTCAGTTGTTTTCCTTAATTTAATACATTAGACAATGAATCGCTTCGAAGGCAGTTTGCTGAAAAGGCGAACCAAGTCGGACCTTGGATTGAGCGTCAAATGGATGCGGTTACTGCTATCGGAATGGGACTTCAAGGCTCGCTGGAAGACCAACTCCACAGGCTCAAAGAATACGAGCAAGGCGTCTTTGCATACAAGCCGCACATCGAGGAACTTGAGAAAATCCACCAGGCCGTCCAAGAAGGAATGATTTTCGAAAACCGCTACACCCAGTATACGATGGAGACTCTCAGAGTCGGATGGGAGCAACTTCTCACTTCGATCAACAGAAACATCAACGAAGTCGAAAACCAGATCCTGACCAGAGACTCGAAAGGCATCACGCAAGAACAGCTTAACGAATTCAGAGCCTCCTTTAACCACTTTGACAAAAACCGGACAGGACGATTGGCACCCGAAGAATTCAAATCTTGCCTTGTTTCCATCGGATACAGCATCGGGAAAGATAGACAAGGAGAGATAGATTTCCAAAGGATTTTGGCTGTCGTAGACCCTAACAGCACAGGTTATGTCCATTTCGATGCCTTCCTTGACTTCATGACAAGGGAATCAACCGACACCGATACCGCAGAGCAAGTCATCGACTCCTTCCGCATTCTTGCCGCCGATAAGGTAATATACACTAAACATCTTTATAATTATTATGTTTTCTTTTAGCCATACATTCTTCCGGACGAACTCAGAAGAGAACTGCCACCCGATCAAGCTGAATACTGCATCAAGAGAATGCCGCCGTTCAAGGGACCGAACGGTGTGCCCGGAGCCCTCGATTATATGTCATTCTCGACAGCACTTTATGGAGAATCAGATCTATAGAGCCCCAACTAGTCACAACTCCCTCTGTCTCCTTACCCCCATATAATTAACAACAAAATATGTACATAACACATCTTGTATATACCTGCGGGCTCTTTCTCCTCATTTCTGAAATCATTGAAGAAAAACACTAATCCATTTTTTTTTTGTTTTTAGTATTTAATATACATATTATTTATTTAGCTGTTAGTTGTATTATTTGTTAAAATTTTTTTGATTTATATTTTATTTTCCATTTTCAATCTCATTTTTTGTTTGTTTTACGACTGACCTTTTTTTTTTTTTAAATATTATTTTCTGATTAAATCATGAAATCCGTTCAGAGTAGCACAAAAAAAGGATGCTAAGAGGGTGATTTACTAACAGAATTTCTTTTCTTTTCTTTTTTTTTCTTTTTTTTGTTGATATTTTTTTTTTCTTTCGATCGCAGCAAGAAATACACGAGAGAACGAAACGATCTGACAGGCCTTCAAAAAGGGAGCAAAATTTTGAACGCCACTTAAGCTCCCTTTTATTATAATTTTTTTAAAAAACAATTATCAGGACTTGAAAAAAAATGAAATTAATTGTATTTATAAAATAAATATTATTATTATATTATTGTATTTTAATTATTGTAATAGATTCTGATAAAAAAATATATTTATAAAATTTCCTGTCAGAATATTGCGGTTTTTTTTGTCACCCTCAACCATTCTTCCCTCTTCCCGAAAAATACATCCTGGGTTTTAACTAACTAACTTACTAACTAACTTCACTAACCCTGGCAATAAATAAATAATTAAAAACGCTTTTTAGTATGAAAATATTTTATTAATTTTTTTTGAAAGACATAAGTTACTGAAACACATTTTTTGTTCATTGAAAGACGTTGCTTAATACTAAAAATCATTTTTATCTGGCAAGACTCCTATTATAATGTCATACTCCATCCGACATTGCCAAACGTTCAAAAATACACACTCGACCTATAACTTTCTCATGTGAGCACCCGGTATACTTGCAGTCAAATTTTGGCTGATAACTACCAAAGCATCTAAACTTTTGATGAGGCTTTTATTCTAAATAAGTGTCAACTATAATAGTCTCATTTTGGCAGTAGACAGCATGTTTTGAATCCACGGAGATGACGTTGGTTGGGTCCATGTATTCTTGATAAAGGACTCTCATCGTTTTTAGGTCGACTAAAATGTAGCTGTCGTAGATATCCCAGTCACAACGTATAGCGACGTAAAGAAGGTCGCGACCGATAAAAAAAAGTTTGGCCTGGGCGATAGAATTTTCGTCTAAATCGATCTCGTATTTGATACCATAATCGAAATCCTGGATAAAAAGCATGACTCTCAAGTTGAACTTATCGAGTGCGACGTATGCGAAGATGTTTTCTTTCGAATGGACTTCATAACCGAAAGGCCTGTGGGTCATAAATGATCTTCTGCGACCGTAGCGGGTATCCCAGGCCATGAAGTTGTAGATGTTTCGCATACAAATGAGACCGACGACGATTTCTTTGTTTGATTTCATCGCGATTAAGGATTCGACTGGGAGGTCGAAATCATCGAAATCGATATCGATGTTTAATCCTGTTATCTGCTTATCGCCTGTTACGATGTACGTTCGGTAGTGGTCGTGAAGGAAGAATGATTTATCCATTACGCTGATTGAATGTATGTCGATGTTTCCGGTTATGTTGCACATGAATAAGGTGTATCCTACAAGAATGCTTATGCCGTGTTCCAGTACTGCGAAACGTATCATCCCATGCCCTTCTGTCGTTTCGTAAAAATGTTGCGTGAAAACGTAGCAGTCTTCGTGTCTCAGTAGATACCCTTTGAGCTGAAATGTGATTTTATGTTTGACATAGATGGCGAAAGCGTCGCCTTGTCTGATCACCAGATGACCTTTGGTGATGTCGAGGGAGAGGACCTCTTTTGAAGTCTCGAGTTTGATGACTTGGACGCAGTGGGGCTTCTTCCGTGAAATGTCATATACGAAGATCATTCGGGAGGCGTTGGTGAAAATGAGGTTTTCGCTGTCGCAGCATGCGATCGTGTCGTTGCATGAATTGACGACTGTCTCGATTTTTGAGTTGTTCCTCCAGTTCGTAAACCGTCGTTTTACATAGTCCATGTACGCATGGCCCCAGTCCACCAAAGGTTCCAGCGGTCCATCTAAAAATTAAACATCATGCAACAATCCAGCAGAACTTTGGTACCTCAAGTAAGCATTGACAAGACCTTTCCCGCTTTTTTCTGAACTTGTTTTTCCTTTTTGTACTCCCAATTCCCTCCGAGCGACTATTTTAGTCTCCCTTTGTGTTTATGTTGGCAACACCAGCGGTATAAATTATTTACCTGAATTATAATATTCTGGCTCACAAATAATTCCTTTTTTCAAGCAGATACTTTTCCATAGATGATCCGAATTCGCACATTCCCTCCACACTTTGCTTACATGGCAGCACCTCGAAAGCTCAGTCCCTCCTAAATACTTGAAAATCTCGTGCACAACTTCAAGTGGTAAATTCCCAATGATGTCCATCCCTACAAAAGTTTTTCAACTTAAAAAAAATAAAATCCAAAACCAACTTCACATGATGTAAGCCGAGACGGTTTTTTTGACTCTTCTCTCTAAAGTTTGGCTACGAGTGGAAACGCGTCTAAAAAAAGAAAACGTCAGACGCTCGCTCTGCCAGCATTGTTCATTCATTGGAATTATTATTTTTCCTCTTCGATTGACTAATCGACTATACATAAACAGTATTGCGCAACGGAATTAACGAAAAGTCTAATTAAAATTGCATGGATGGAGGCCAAAAACTTTGTCGATGCCTTCCAAAACCAAGTTAAATTAGCATAATGGGATGTCTGGAATGTCTGGATCTTAGAAATATTCGTAAGCAATTTTTCGTCTATCCATAAAAGTTAATTAATAACAAAATTTTAATTTTTTTTAATATGTACAATTTTTGTTTTTGTGCAGGGCTAAAGAGCTCGCTGTTGAATGGAAAATAGTTGACGTTTTTTATCGCTAGAATGCGTTTAAGGCGAAAAAGAAAGAAGAAAACACGAATTCGAAGGGAGACTAGTAAGCTCCCCAGCTTCCATTTTATACTCTTCGATAGTTATATCACCATGAATTCAAACACGTGCCTCCTAGGGAGAAAAACACCCGTGCTTTAGGACTTTTTAAAATTTTAACCTATTTTGCGGAATTATGGAATAAATCAAACCGGATCTCTCGTTTTATAAGTCTACCAACAGGAAAACGTGACGTACGTCTCCGGCAAATTCAAAATGTGCCGGAATAATGAATTTTCAAAATCATTTTACCATAAAAACACGTTATTTTAAGCAATCATTAGTAATAATGATAATAAATTTATATTTTTCAGAGGTCCAGAAAACTAATTTAATCTAGAACTTAAGTTTTTTTTTTATTTATTAGCCACAATTTTGTCTCACTTGTTCCTTAACGGATACTTACCGTAAGAAACCATCAAGAACATTAGAGAGGAAGAAAAAAATACCTAAAAGGAAAAAGAGGGAGAGAGTTTTATATGCTATTTCTTACTTTTTCTCTTGAGAGGTAAACGGCCTCTGAGGTTACCGGGTATCTGTGCTAATGTCGGATCCAAGTAATTTCTACACTTTTTTTTTTTCTTTCTCACTTTTTCTTTCCTAGAATTTTCGATCCGTCATCCATGAATGGAAATGAAATTATTTAACAATAACCATGGTGACTAAGATCATTGCATAATAAAATCGACCATTAATCAAATTAAAAATTTAAAATAAAATTCATATTTTGGCAGAATTTAGTATTTATTTATTTCCCTTCTATGTACTAAAACAGACTTTTAGGGGGAAGTTGCTCAATTAAAGACCTGACTGAAAATTGTTCATAAAAGAAAAGTAAAATTGACAAAGTATGTGGAGGAAAAAAAATAAATAAGAGTGGAAGGAGGGCAATGTACTTGTTGGTGCCCTCTGAGATGTGTTACGGTACAACTTAGAGAAAGAGAAGTTCCTCCGGTCGTTCACCTGTTAAGAGTGGAACACTCCTCCACTTTCAAACGGTAGAAATAAAATTAATACCTAATAAAAAAAAACCAAGATTACTTTTTATTTCGTTTTTATATCTTTTTTTCATGGTAAGATAATTTATGAATAAGATAGAACTAATTAGGTTGTTAGTTTTCGCTTTATTTTCACACATTTTATTATTTTAATTATTGTTTTGAACATCTTTTAAATAGCAGAGAAGTATGTGGGGCTGCTCTGTTAGCTATATCGATGTTTAGGACTTAGTTTGACTGCTGTAGGCACCTAGAAAAAAAATAAAAAAATAAAATTAAATAAGCGAAATTGAAGTGTCTCGTCTAAGGAGATTTATGAACTGTGCGAATACAAAAAATCTATGGGTACCTTCCTAAGAAATAAGAAATAGGATAGCAGAACCCTGGAAGGGAGGCATCATTCCAGACAATGCTAAACCCGCAACACTGAGCTGTACTGCAGGTCTTATTTTAAGCCATTTATTTCTTCTTTTTTCTTTTTTACCTTGAATCTTAAAAAAACTAATTTTTATCTCCCCAACCATATTATGCAAAGAAATTTTCCCAGCAGTAAGATGAATTTGCATCTTCGTCCCCAAACGTATAAAGCCAAATTTTGGTTTCTCAAATGTACATTTTAGGGGTTTTAGTAACAAAAAATTGTATTTAAACCTAAAACACTGCTTTTTACGTTAATTTTCGTTTTAGACAAAAATTAAGCTTTTTTCTTTTAATTTTTGAAGTGCGATGTTAGGAGAGTGTATTATTTGGACCTTTTGAAATTCAGCTAGCCGGAAACACCTTTGATTTATCAAACAATTGAGTGTTCTATATTCAAATGAGTGGAGTTCAAAATTGCAGTAATGACGTACGAAAAGAAATGTTGGTGAAAAAATTGAAATCTCCCTCTTTGCGGTCTCCGGAGTGGGCGTGATACCGTAACAGATACACATAGACCCGCTAACCTGGACTTGCAACCGAGGTCGACGAACTCCGAGTGAAAAGAAAAGCTTCCGCCACCTTCCGAAGAAACAGTTACAAAGGCCCTCTTCGTCAAATCCTTCTTTTCTTCATCCAAGACTCCAAATTGGTTTTTAAGTCGAAATGCTTCTTTTTCCCTGTAAATCTTCTCTTTTTTCACTTGGAATGAGTTCATCCGATTTTAAAGCTCTTATCCCCTAGAGAATTAGCCTTCTAATCTTTCAACAAGAAAAGGAGGTAAAAACCAAACAAATACGTTTCTGAGCTGTTCAAACGAGGTTCTTACCTATTATTGGCACTTATTTTTTTCATTTATCTATCTAAAAATATGACACCTAGGTGAGGCCAACCTCAATAGCCTGTTTTCCCCAGGAAATCCGCTAAAAACAAGCTAGCCCAGTGCTAAGCCAGTTTTACAAGTTTCATCCCCTCGGACGAAAATTAACTCTATTTGTTTTCGCTTATCAGTGATAACAAATAGTTTTATCCTGGGACTAACTATACCATTATAAACCTAGTGCATTACTTAACAACTAATAATGGACGCCACAGAGAAAAAATTCACTGTGAAGCCAATAGCAGAAGTATCTAGCAATGACTGGTTCAAATATCTGTAAGGAGACAATACTTACAATATTAAAGTTATAAAATAATAAAAACATTTTTGCTTATTTTATTTCTCAATCGTTTTAGTTTCATGGTAGGAATAATCATAGAATGTTGATTTTTATGAAATGTAACTGAATGACGCATGAATCAAGATTTTAAAATGATTCATCATTTGTGAGAAGTATTTCCAAGTTTTAGAATAGCGGGAAAGGAGGATAAGCGATGACGTCGTGTACCGGTGGGGGGAGGGAACTGTGACGTATGAGGCCCGTGACCGTGATACCGTTACGATTCTGGGACTTTCCTTGCCCGTGGAACTAGCACGGTCGTTCATCGTGGGTCGTTCACCTTTTCTCTTTTTTTTTCTTTTTCCCTACCGAGGTGTACGTAAACTTTTTTTTTCACTTCGGGGCCGACTTGTGGTAGAAGTTCTCTTTCTTTCGGCATCCCCCCGCCTTTCACGGTCGAGAGGCGACGAAGTGGAGAGGAGAAGGACCCGAACAACGGGAACCTCCCTCGTTTTTCACGGGTAAACGAACTTCGGGTACCGTTAGAGCTTAGGTTTTGTATTTAAAATAAAAATGAAAACGAATTCCGTTCTATAGAAATTGAATCTTTTTTAGCGGATTTTTTCATATACAATTAAATTCATTCACTTATATGTTGATTTAAAATTTTGAAAAAGAACAATCAAGTCTAGATTTTCGTTTCTTCAGAACACTGTGATATTTTGATAAACAGCGATAAAAAAAACCTTCCTTTGAATCAAAAATTGATGATTTCTGGAACCAAAATCGGTTTGTTTAGAACCTATTGATAACTTATCAGCCCTTATCGTATAGGTTATGAAATATGGAAGGCAATTTGTTTATTTATTCTTTTACATCTTCACGAAGGTGTTGGATCGTTTGGGCCTTTGATTTAAAACACTTTTCTTGAAATTCCACCCTCCGCAGCGATAACAAACAAATTGTTTTTTCAAAAGGAATTTCCCGCTCGAAACCTCTTTTATCAATTTCAACCTTTTTGACATCTGAAGAGCATCCATGAACGGAAGCAACATCTTTTTGGGCGTTTTTGAAAACTCATTGGCGACGTAGTCAAGCAGACTGGCCTTGTCGACACCTGTCGGAATTTCGCACTTCAAAAGAGCGTCTTTTATAGTCGACATCACTTCAGGTCTAGATAAGCGTTTAGGTGCCATGAAAAATAAAATTTAAAATGAAAATTTGAACAGATGCAATTTTTAAAAACCCTTCAATTTCTTTACTCGTTTCCGTTCTAATTTTACCCTCATCTGAAAGGTACAGTTAGTACTTTCGACTGTAAAAACAGTAACGGGGTAAGAGTTCGACGAACTCTTTTAACTCTCGGGGCCAAAAGGAGAACCGTACGCCGCCCCTTCTCATCTCACTCTCGGACTTAGCGGGACGAGGGGTCTCATTGAAGGCCTACGCGATGTCATTGCCCTTTTAGGGATGATAAATCTATTCGTTTCCTTAAACTACCTCTCCCCCCCGTCCGTGAAGACAACGCGGAACCTATAACTGTTTACTAAGAAAATTTATGAGCGTTTATTCAAACGTCTCATATACCTGTCATAGAAGGGCCCTTTAAAAGAGGGGGACAAAAGCATTACGGTTATAACAGTAAATATTTTTATTTAAATAGGCTTTTCCTGGTTCTTAAATTTGCATACAAGGTTTTTGACTCGAATCTGACCAGCTAGGTAACAAGGATTCAAAAGACCAACCACAGAACATTTGATCTCTGAGCAAAAGACTTTTTTTTTAAGGGTTCGCTGATTTAACAGAGCTGCTGCTTTGAGGTTTTCATAAAACCAGCTTGGCCACATGAACTCAACAGAGGTCAGATCATGAAGTCTATCTTCAAGTTCAAATGATTAAGTCCTATGAATGTGGTATACAGTGTACTATGTATGCTGTATACAGGAGTCCTATGTATGAGGTATACATACAGAATCCTATGTATGCGGTACCTATACATAATATGAATGATAAGTCTGATGAATTATATCGCTATGACGTGTTGAAAAGTTGATTTAAATGTTAACCACCATTGAAATTTGAGCTGAACAGCTTTATGTGATAGAGTACCTAGATTATAGATAAGCATTGTGTTTGCTTGGAATGAAATCTTAAGCAGCATTGTGAAAAACATTTTATAAATTGTTGTTTTATTTATTGGTAAATCCGCAAAAAAAGTTCAGGAAAAAAAATTGGCTTGTTTAATTCAGTACAAATGGAAGTTTTTGTGTTTCTCGATGTGGCCGATAGGTGCCTCTGGACTTTCAAAAGGCCCTTTCTCACCTTCGGAGATCTAGAGAGGGCAACGAACTCTTCCACTCTCTGTTACATAAACGGGGGATAGCGGTCACGGCCAACTTTATCCCCACTTCGTCCTTGTAATTACTGCTCTTCGCCTTGGGCGTAATTAATTTTTAAAAGTAATGTATAATATTCACTCTCAAGAGTGAAGAGGGAAAAATTAAAAGTTCATTGTCTTCTTATTTTTATTTATTTTTTAATTAAGGATTTACACTGTATACAGTGTAAAAGTGCCTATTATACGGCATTAGTGCAAGTGCCTATGTATACGGCGTATAAATCCCTATGTATGCGGTATACATAGTCCTATGTATGCAGTATACGTAGTCCTATGTATGCAGTATACGTAGTCCTATGTATGCAGTATACGTAGTCCTATGTATGCAGTATACGTAGTCCTATGTATGCAGTATACGTAGTCCTATGTATGCAGTATACATAGTCCTATGTATGCAGTATACATAGTCCTATGTATGCAGTATACAGCTTCCTATGTATGCAGTATACAGCGTCCTATGTATGCAGTATACAGCGTCCTATGTATACGGTAAACTTACAGCGTCATATGTATGCGATATAAGTACAGCGTCCTATGTATGCTGTATAAATAGGACGCTGTATACTGCATACATAGCACTCTGTATACGGTATACTTACATCGTCATATGTATGCGATATAAGTACAGCGTCATATGTATGCTGTATAAATAGGACGATGTATACAGCGTACATAGCACTCTGTATACAGTATACATAGTCCTATGTATGCAGTATACAGCGTCCTATGTATGCTGTATACAGCGTCCTATGTATGCAGTATACAGCGTCCTATGTATGCAGTATACAGCGTCCTATGTATGCAGTATACAGCGTCCTATGAATACAGCCAGTATACAGTATACAGCCTCACATGTATGCGGTATAAATACAGCCTCACATGTATGCGGTATAAATACAGCCTCACATGTATGCGGTATAAATACAGCCTCCTATGTATAAGGTATACATACAGCTTCCTATGTATATGGTATACATACAGCGTCCTATGTATACGGTATACATACATCGTCTTATGTATACGGTATATATACATCGTCCTATGTTTACGGTATAAATACAGCGTCCTATGTATACGGTATACATACAGCGTCCTATGTATACGGTATACATACAGCGTCCTATGTATACGGTATACATACATCGTCCTATGTATACGGTATAAATACATCTTCTTATGTTTACGTTATACATACAGTGTCTACTGTCCTACCTCATCGGATACAAGTGTGCTTTGGGCCCAAATCAAAAATAAAATCTGTGGAGGAAAAAAATCCTGAATACCTTGCCAAAAGTTCACTAGTATCCTGAAGACGAATAAAAAATGGACCTCTGTTTTGAGCCTAAAATAACTTGTATTTTACGCGGTGCTAATTTTTTTCGTTAAGGAAAAATTAATATAAAAAGGAATTAGGTTTACTTTTGCTTGATAAATAGGCTAGATTCCGGATGAGGCCGGAAATCGAAAACGGCAAAGTTTTTTTTAAAGAGAGCTTCTCCCTTGGGAGAATATGTGTTAGTGTGCTGCCCGAAACGTTCGAGATCCGACGAGCTTTGACTCGATAATCAGAAACTGCAGCTTGCATTCTGAACACAAAAAAAAATCCGTTTTCGACTTCTCGAAACGTTTTACGCAGGTGCTTCTTTAAGTCCTTCTTCTAGTGGAAACAATTTTCTATTTATTTATTTACACACGGAAACGCTTTTAAGCGAATCCGAAGCACGAGCGAGATCCAGCTGCTAGGCGGACAGAACGAGAAAGTCCAGAAAAAAAGGCGACAGGTGCCACTTGTATTTAGAGGGTTCTAAACAAACATTTTCACAGCTTCCTCAACCTATGCGATATACAGTCGACCTGGGTGACTCAGTGAGAATTTAAACGATGACTTTTTGTTATGGTGGGCGTATTGTTGAATCCTGGCTTCATGAATCATCACAAAACAAATGAAAATCCATGCAATTTATAAACTTATATGTCAAAAGTCCAAAATTGGCAAGATAGGTGTCTTAAAACTTAACGGTTTGAGCCTTTTATAAGTTTTGTTGGATGGACACTATCACAATTAGGTTCCCATTTTGGCAAGAAAATACGAAAATAAGAATTCAAAATAAAATTTTATTTGAGCAACTTATGAGTTGTGTTTTTCATCGTAATGCTTATTCGTAACGAAGCCTGAGTGGGTAAGCAATAGGGTAGGAAGCACCTTGTTCCTGAACAGGGTAGCCGGTGGGGTATCCTTGGTATCTGGTGTAAACTGGATACTCGTAGCCGGTCTTGAGATAAGGAAAAGCCTGGTAGACTGGGTACTCGTAGTTTTTAAGTTGGGGAAGAACGTTGTAGTTCATCCATTCGTAGTCGGTTTTAAGCTGAGGAAGAGACGTCCTGTAGACTGGGTATTCTTGGGCGATTTCGAGTTGAGGAAGGGTCTTGTAAATCGGGTACTGGTTGGCGATCTCCACTTGAGGAACGGTCTTGTAAATCGGAATGTAGTTTTCGGTCTTGATTTGAGGCAAAACCTTCTGGATCGGGTACGTCACAGCTCCTCCTTGTTGAGGTACCACTCCAGTCGGGTACACGATTTCACTTTTGAGGACGGGGAATTCTCGCACCGGTTCAAGGACACCTCCGTAGTATTCTCCACCCAAATACCTTTGATGTGCGTACCTAAAAATCAAAGATTAATTTTTTTTATGTTAGTTCATCCCTCAAAAAACATATCTGAACTAAGACATTCAACGTATTTAATTACCATTTTAATGACTTTCATGTAAATTATCTATTTTAAACAAAAAATCATTTTTTTACCTTTCTCCAGCCAAAGCAGCTCCAAAGAGACAGAAAAGGATCTAAAATAAAATAAAACATTATTACATATTAGCATGTAAATAATAATAATAAAGTGTTTCAATAACTCACTGCTGCATTCATGTTTTCTTAGTTATTGTTTCTTTCAGTTTGTTGACTGAACTGATGACATTCAAATATTTTTCCCTCCTTTTATATGATAAGTAAAAATTTAAAACTCATTAGCGAAGATGTCTTCTAATTTCGTCGATTAATTTTATTATTGTAGCACAATTAGAATCTGTTTTCAAAGTTTGTAATTGTGAAGTTACCTAATAGTAAATATTGTGTGCAGTGTACTCAGTACAATCCTCATTTTTACAGTTATTTAAATGTTACCTACCTGTCTTATTGGATTGAATATATGAGGAAAAAAGCCTACGATGGGCAGCCTCGAGAAGCAGCGGATTTCCTCCGGAAAGGCCTTCCCCAAGCCTATCTTTGATGTCCTGGTTATCGCCACCACAGTAAAATAATGAAATGGGTCTCTGAGCCCGGAGCCTCCATCGCACCGACCACAATAGCTTCAATTCCTCTAGAAATCAGCGAAAAATTTTCAAAGCCTATGGCTCAGTATATTTCAATTAAAAACCACGTGATTTTCACCGCCAAAAGTTCAAATTCTAAAATAAATTTCATCAATGCCTCAGGAGAGTCTCAGAACCGCTTAGGCGATTCCAACTGTCTTCTACTATGGTCCTCGGGCCATAATATATTTCCGTCACCATTTCCAACCATCTCAAACTTTCGGGTATCGAAGAAATCACGAAATTCCATTTAGGCCCCTTAGCCAAGTCCCAGAACCGATTTTGAGATTTGAACTGCTATTAACTATGATCCTCGGCCCCTAGGACCTTCCCGTCACGATTTTCAACCATCTAAAACCTTCAGGTTCCGAGAAAATCACGAAAATGCCCTTTATGCCCTAAGCGAAGTACCAGAACCGCTTGCTCGATTCAAGCCATTTTCAATAGGTTTCCTTCTCAATTTTTTTAGGCCCTAAATACAGAGTTTCATCAACCTCATGCCAAAATTGCTCTAGTTATGCGATGAACATGTACATATATAAATATATATATATATATATATATAAACATGAAAGGAACATCCTATATTTTTGTGATCCCCAGAGCTTCCTGATCACGAATATATAAGCCTCTAGCCTGGGAGCCTCCGTGACGACCACCTCAATAGAGCTACTTCCTACGGAAATCGCTAAAAATTAATTTTCAAAGGAACTCAAGGCGGAATGCTACCTCGTTCGATGGTGAAGTTTTATTAGCTCAGGGTTTTGGTAGTTAAAATTCATAGTACCTACGTAAAACAAAGTGCAAAGAATAATATGGCCGTAAAATCGCTCCAAACCGTACTATAAACGTAGAAACCAGCCTAAACTACATGCTCGGTAAAAACTGTATTAAAATATGGAGAAAACCAGCCTAATCACATTTTTTACAGTAAAAACCTGCACAAACCACACTATGGCCGTAAAAACTGGCCAAAAGCACATAAAATCCTTCATAAAAACCTGCCCGAACAACAATAGATTGAGAAAACCGGCCTACAGCATCTATAAACTGTCAAAAACCACAGAATAGCCATAGAAACAAACCACTTTTTGGCTTTAAAAACACATAAAACCTCCATTAAAATAAAAAGGCCTAAACGACGAACATCGGGAACACTGGCCTAGTCACATTTTTACATCTTCATAAAACTTGGGAATAAAAACCAGAAAAATTGCTGGTCCGCTCAAGATAGCATAAGATGTTGGCAGTAGGCATAACACATAAATTATGTAATGAAAGCAAAGAATTTAGAGAAATAAAAATTTCGAATTTAGTTTTTCTAGGATGCTGAATTTATTTGAAAATATTTCCAATGAATGGTTGGATTGCCTTAAAACTCACGGTGACGAAACAAGACCGTGTGGCCTAATGGAGAAGGCGTCGGACTTCGGATCCGAAGATTGCAGGTTCGAGTCCTGTCACGGTCGATATATTTTTTGTTTAATTAAAACTAATACAAATTTTTTTTTGTTTTTTCAAATTGAAAATTGTTGTGAAAAGTGCGTATTTGCGCTTTTATATTTTTATTTCTTTAAAAGGAATTTTTAATATTTTCTCTTGTTCAAAGCAGGCAGGTAGCACACCTGTTTTTTTAGCCTTCTGTGAAAAATATTCCCTTAACAATGGTTGGTTTCCGGGTTGATCAAACAATCCACGTATAAGGGGGAGGAAAAAAAAATCTGGGATCCTGTTTTCAAAATCTCAGGTACTTATGGTAATCGATTCACCGTTATATATTTTTTAAGAACCGAAACTATTTTAAAAAAGTTTTATCTTTATTTTTTGGACTTGAGTTGAAAGACTCTAACGGGATTAACCTCCCACATCACAAAATAATTAACGTGTGGCGTCAACATAGAACATACTAACCCTTCCCGACCTCTACTTTATGATTCAAAAATTCTTTTGTTCTCTTTATTCAGCGTCGACAATATTCACTTAAATATTCAAGTATAGGACGCAATGTTTTCCTCTTCGAAATTATTTTTATAATAAAATGAGGCAAAAGAGCATCTGAAAAAAGCAGTAGCTTGGTATACTTACACCCTTTTCAAAAGCGATTTCTCCAGTTAATTAATGTATGTTAATTATTTAATTTTTTGTTCATATTATTTTTTATTATAAAACTCCTAGATTAATCTGCTAAATGCGTAGGGGTGCCATAAATCTAACTGTAAATCGTTCCCATTAAAAGGGTAACAAAAACCCTTCAGTGGAATTTTTACCCTTTTTTTTCTCTTCTAAACCTTAATTTTTTATACGCATCAGGTGCCCCTCCTGGGCGTATCATTATATAGACAGTTGGGGAGGAACCTAACGGGTTGCAAGGGCCTTCATGTATAAAAACATGAGAGGGTGGTTTACAGTTAAGTTCAGTAATATTAGAAAGGTCGGGGCGTTTTTTTTTCTTCTTCTCCTCCCTCCTTCTTTTGAACCCTTCCTTTTAGAAGACAATCCTGTTCTGTTTCCTAGGTAAATCTAGAGCAAAGTGGCAAACAACGGATCGCCCTCAAGCCATTGTCCTTTTTTTTTTCTACCCTCCCGCTATAAAACGCATTTGACATTCAAACCTCACTTCCTGCTTCTTTCAACCACCAAGAAATGCAGTTCATGCCAAAAATGTTCAGTCAAAATATATAAGTTAAAAAAATTAAGTAGGTAGGTATGTAAAACCAAGCTAACTAAAGTTTCAAATCTGAACTGACTACATTCTATCCAACTCACCAAATTATCAAACTCTAGGTATCCAAATTCCAAACTAAACCTCCCAAACCATCCAAATACTAACCAATATCTAACTAAACTCTAACCAAACTCTGACTGATTTTATTCTATCAAAACTAACCAAAATAAACCGAACAATAACCATACTAGCGCTGTAAAAAAAACCGGGATGGCCACTATCACCACCTTATGAATACCCTGATCACCACCATTTGAATATTATGAATACCACGACGAATACAGTCCTATATACTACTAGAGATATCACTACGATCCTTTGAATACCACCCAGATACTCTGAATGACAACCTGGCACTGAATATTGCCCTGAATAACCTGATCAACACCACCTGAATACCAGGGTCGCCACACTCTGAATACCACGATCACCACCTTCTGAATACTCTGATTACCACCATCTGAAGATTATGAATACCACGATGAATACTCTGAATATAGCCCTATATACTACTAGAGATACCAACATGATACTTTGAATACCACTACGATACTTTGAATACACCCTGATCCTCTGAATGTCACCCTGAATACCCTAATCACCACCCTAATACCAATTTTTTGCGATTGTGGTATTTAGATGAGTGATCAGGATATTCAGAGTATCAGGGTGGCGATCAGGGTTTCATTGTGTGTGATGGTATTCAGATGATGTTGATCAGGAGCAATATTCAGAGTATCAGAGTGGTATTAAGAGTATAATGGTGGTATCTCTACTTTTATTCAGATTCAGAGTATTCAGGGAAATGCATGCAAAATATTCAAGGTGGCAATCAGGCTATCCAGAGGATGGGAGTCAGGTTATTCAGAGAGTGGTGAAGGTGATCATTATGATCACTGATCAGGGTCAGGGCGATATTCCGAGTATGAAAAAGACATTCAGAGTTTCATGGGAACATCTGAGGACAAAAGTTTCCTGTGTGATTTACTTTGTATTAATTGGAATAATTGGACATCTAAAAGTACATACCTACCTAATTTTGGTGTAATTTTTTTTGTACCCTAACGTGTTCTCTATTCTTCATTAGGAAGTACCCTAACGTGTCCTGATTACCCTCGTGCTATCCTCAGTTTTCCTTCTCAAGACCACATAATACCTATCTATTATGAATGTTCGATACATTCTAAAAAATATTCTCATGTATATTCACTAAATCTTTACCATAAAAGAATATTATTTTCCCATCATACTGAAAAGAAGAATGATTTTCAAATGAGAGATGTAATTTAAAAAACCTCAAGATGGTCAGTGTAGCATCTGTTAAATGGAGAACAATGATCGTTCATTGTTCTGTACAGTTAGGAAGCATTAACATCCCTATTACAACGAACAAGTCCATCGATGTATAAAATAATAATATTCAACCGTTCGAGGATCAACAGGTTTCATCCCCGGACCGATTTCTTTGTCGACTTAACGGTTCTCTTCCTCTCCTTAGATTCCGTTCAAACTCAATTGACTTTTTGAACTCAGGAATATTATTCAAATGCCTATAGGGAATTTTTTAAAAGTTAACTCATGATCAAGACATCAATGGTTCAAAATAAAATTATCTTTGAGTTGAGTGTCCTTTGATGCAATTCAAAAAATTGTCCAGCTTTTTGCAACCAAATTCATTGAGTTGCTGTTTTTACCTACAAGTTAAAGGGTTTGGAGGTTTTTCTCGTCTAATTAATTTATAAACCAAAATGTGCAATCGTAAAAAAAGTAGGGCTCCATCTGGTATTTGAGCACCTGAAAATTAATATAATTTGTATCCCATCTTGATAGAGATCCAGGATGTTTTAATTTATCCAACATCTGGACTTTTTTATAAAATATTTTTAACCTGCGGTTCAAGTGTTAGAGAAGACCCGAGGACCTTTTGTCGAAAATTAAATCAGGGAAGCATCTGTTAGTCAGGTGCAGCATCTCGGACCAAAAAATCGACTCCCATCTTTATTCGGATAATGACTTCTAAACCTTTTCCCGTTATCCGTCGAATTGACGTTCTTTCTCGTTCGGTCCAACTTAAAAATGTTGGAAAGATTTTTAAGTGAAAGAAAAGAAAGGCGACGAAGGAGAGTTGGAAAAGGGGGAGAAGAGAAAGGAGTGGAAAGAACAGTTAAGAACCGACAACCTCGACGGGTTGAACGAACTTGAAAAAGAAACAAAAATT
Source organism: Orius laevigatus (assembly GCA_018703685.1). Classification (NCBI taxonomy): domain Eukaryota; kingdom Metazoa; phylum Arthropoda; class Insecta; order Hemiptera; family Anthocoridae; genus Orius; species Orius laevigatus. Next base: position 75,924 of record JAGWEN010000047.1, read on the forward strand.
ATGAAACTGAAAACCTTTAAAACTAAAACTGGACGAACAAAACAAAAAGTAAATTATTCATTAGCCTATTCAATATTGAACGAACAGGTTAACTCGAAACAAACGACAAGGTCATCATTTTAGACGTTTTTAAGGACTTCAAATAAAAAGAACTCCCCCTTTTTGTAAACAAAATTTGAAAATCACAATTTTTTAAAATAATTTAGTACATGTTTATATTGAAAAATGAAACCTCATACAACTATTCATGGCCTATAATATCTCAAAATATTCCTTTATCGCCAAAATTTGGTATTAAGTTATATAAAGTGAGTCTAGAATTGGCAACATCCTTGTTCCTTGAAGTATTTCAGTGAATTCAATGGATGAGACTTGTTGAGGAATGATTCTATCGATGGTGATGAAAAGAGAATGAAGAGTTGCGTTGATAGGAAAGTAGACAGGAGTGTAAGTGAGGTGGATGAGGTCAGGAGAGTTCGTAGTTCTACTTGGAAAGGCGTCCGTATTCTAGCACACATTGGCCACTCTCACCCGCCGGGACTTCGCCGAGATCTGGATGCACAGATCCAATCGGACCTATAATATTATTTTTAACCTTTCGCCCTAGAATTAACTTCCCGTCCGAAATTAGAGAAAAAACGGCTCTGATTTATCTGCTAACGGTACGGACAATATCTCGACAAAATGTGCCCTTTCTGGTTTTTATTATACGGAAAAGGGGACCGTAGGAGTTTATTTATGGGTCTATATGGAACTCTGAGGCTTCGTATTCTATAATCTTGATTTTCGTGAATAGGTCTTTTTTTTTGTCCTGCTAAGCAGAGAAATAAGTTTTTGGTGGGTCTTCTTGAGCAGATTTTTGAAGCCAAACGAATCGATTTGGCATTTTTGACCAAAAAATTGTGCAAGATAAGTGAAAAACTGTTGAAGTCACCGGCTTAGAAAAATTAAGGAAAATTTACTGTAGTTTAGGGAATGTTTTCAGCGTTTTTAGTGATGAAGTGACATTTTAACACATTTAAAATTTGACTTTGGCAAGTAATAAAACGCTATAAATTCCAACAAAATTATCTCACCACAACCCCTATTTTTTACTTTCGTATAACGGATGGTTTTCAATTCAAGCGAGTTCAAAACAGAAAAGAAACTGAATTATCACTTGGAGGTGAACGTCCTTTTCGCCTCGAGAGTTTGCTAAAACATGAAAAAATACTCTATTTTTCGAACAAAGTACATTTTATAAAAATAAATTAATTGCCTATTTATTAATTTTTACTTTTCAAGCAATAATCGGAAAAGGTGGAAAAATGAATTATAGTTAGAGTCAAAAGTACTTTCTAATCTTTAGGTAATTAAACATTTTACTATATGAACAGCGAATTCCTAACCAAAATATAAATATTATACAGGTAATCGATGGCACTGAATATTTCAATAGCTTATTGCACCTACTTATTAAGCATGCATATTTTTTTTGGTAATCAGTAAAAAATTGCTCTTTGTAGGTAATCGGATTTTTTTACCTACATTATATTTTGTACATTTTGATTTGATTTTTTTTTTCAAGATGCAGTTTGTTTTTTAAGAGAAGGTTAAACATATTTTGACAATAGGAAGTATAAATGGGCTAATAATATTGGGAAAAATTTACCTAAAACAAAACATAAAAGTGACTTTAACGCTTTAAAAGAAGTGTAGCCAAAAATTATTTCATAAAATTACTTTGAGGAACAAAAGTTCAATTATTTTAATTGTTTGATTTAAAATTTCCATTTTAATGGCTTTGTTTAGTTTTTTTTATAATCAATTAAATTATTAATGATTACTGTATCCTAAAAGACTTTAACGGTAGAGTAGATACAAGTACCGTTGGGGTTGCTGGAGACAACTGTTTCATTAAAATACTGTTAGTTTTACAAAGACCGCAAATCGTCACCGATTTTATGATCTATGAAGAAAAAAACGTTATTCCTTTACACAACCTACTCAATTGTGACTCTTGTACTGTGTAGCGACAGATTTTGATCTTAGTTTTCGACTATTTTAAGGTAATATACTTTGATGGACAGGTTAAAAAAAACACAGTTTGATTGGTAAAAAAAGCATACAGAGGTTCTTAGTATTAAAAAAAACTGCAAAGAAATATACGTCGGGCGACCTTTAAAATTGCTTCAAAGGAAAAAAAAGTACCTGAAATGTTTTCATCTATTGTGAGTGTTGCAGAAGGATTCGCAATAAAGTTACTTTTCCTAGTCTGTTCCTGGAAAGGACATTTAGGAAGTGGAATTTCAAGATTTACGAGCAAAGGTGGATGACCACGATTTTAACGTCGAGTTGGGGTAGCACTTACTTAAAGTACTGCGATGGACGAATTATGGCGTATTTTATTTAATTGGAATCCTTGATTTTGCAGTGCTATCCTGTTGGAAAAGTGTAGTTTTCATCTACTGGTAAGTATGCTGAATTCCGGAAACTTTTTTTGCTGAATTATTCATGTTTTTAGTCTTCTACAAAAGTAAGAAATGTGTTCAAAGCGAAGATGATGTCTGCCTGCCTTATTTTTAAAGCTAAGCAGAAATGCTTCTACTGATGGATGAAATTATGTTTGGATATACGAAGTGCCATATTTTCAAATTTGCAGAATAAGTGAAAAGGACAAAACTGAGAACAAGAAGGGTATTTTTTTCATAATCTTTGGCCAGTGTGCACCTCTATCGTTTCCCCTCTACACAGAAGTAGAGAAAGATATGAGAAGAGTCCAAAACATAAAATTATCCAGGAGCAAAAGGACATTGGATGCAGCACATTCGCTGAAGTTCGACATCTTCTCCGATGAGGTTTCAAAATCTGTTTGGCTATCATGATGGTCTTTTTTCAGACCATCAGATCATTATTCATTAACATCAGCTTCTGCTCATAAATTTTATCTGAAGTTTTCTGATTAGTGTTTACATTTATATGGAAAAAAGGAATCCATGCAATTGGTAAACCGTATCATAAACTGATTGATGAATAAACATGAAATAGATCGACAAATAGAAGCGTTTCGCCTCGCCAAGCATCGATCTTTATTTTACATATAAATCCTTCCAATTGATATAGCAAGGAGCCACCTTCTCCCTCTAGACTGTCGATCCATTGTTCCCTGTAACAAGACAACTGCAAGTCAAATTGATGAATTAAAAAAATTACGACAGTTATATTCAATCCTTATATTCAATCAAGATGAGGTCATTGGAGGATCTCCAAAAACAAGGAAGTTTGCTCCCTCAGTCTGCAATCACGCCTCCTAAAAACGAAAATTAAGCTCTCAATTTGCAATAAATGAATCAAGAATTGATATTTTAAAAGTCATAAAATTTGTATATCTTAAATTTTCATGCTATTGTCATGCAGATAGGCCTTCGAGTCCTGAAAGTAGATACAGATAGGAGATAGGAGGTCTTCAGTCTTCTCGTAGACTAGTCCAAGTCACTTTGCCCTTTATCTCAGATTTGGAAATGTAAACCGACTCAAAAGATGATTTTCTGGAAAATGAAGCCATTGTTGGAGCACCCTTTACGGAAATTTTGGCCAGAATCATTAAAACTACCTATGGAAAGGGATTTCTTGAACTGATTGAGTTGAAAAAACTTATGTTAATTCTAATTTTGAAAGCGATATGACACATGGGCCAGCTGGTTCACTTAAAATTCGTCCAATGTCATTATCAAGACCTGAATTTTAAAAAAATCTTTTTTTTTCCGAATTAAAATTTCACGGTCGTCCCGATAATGGAAGATATTTTAAAGGGAGGAAAACCCAGATTTCTATTTGAGTCAACTTCCTTAAAATCAAAAGGCACCGCGGGCGGTCGCGAAGTTTAATTGTTCTTTTTTAAAAAATCGTGAAGGGAATTATTTGAAAGAGACTGTTTGCTGTAGGTACCTTATATGGACATGGGAATAACCTGTTGAGTAATCTTTTTAGTTAATTTAAATAAAAGGAAACTAAATAATCAATTTTTCCAGGAGAAAACTATTTCGAGGGTGAGTGAACTTTGCGAAAAAAGGACTTAAAAAGGGGGCAGATTTACGAGGGTGGAAACACTGAGAGAGAAAACCCGGAAAGCAATTTATCATTACAGCCCTGAAATTCCGGGTGGTCAAAGGCGAGGGGTGAGGTAGGAGGGGACGTTTGGCGAAAAAACTACAAAAGCTTGGACTTTTTCTTCCATTTCTTTCCCTTTTCCTGGTTCTCTCGTACCTCTTTTCTTTTTCCCCTTGTTTCCGTCGGGCACCATCCTTTTTGGCATATTGTTCGAAAGTTCGATCACCCCCGATGTTGACAAAACTGCGGTCAAGCGTGCAAATAAAGGGTCGTAAATTTTACCCGAGGATCCTTTTTAAAAAGTAAAAATACTTTCAACGAGCCAATATTTCAGAAATGTCCCAAACCCTTTAAAAATAAATAAACGTCTATTAGAACTAAAAATTTAACAGAAAATCTCTAAAAATCTTACCTAATATAGTTCAGAACACATACATACCTTAAAATTTCGAGATTTTCTCTTATATAAATCATTAATTTTGAATTTTATATATGTAGTGAACTTCTTGATTAATTGATGTACCATATCTTCGAGGTGGGGGAAATCACCGAATGGGGAATCGAACTCATGACCCTCATGGTCATTCATTTAATCTCCTAAACCCCTCTCAAGTCTCACCATACTAATCAGACATCCTTTAATTCTTTTTTTACTGATAAAAATTCAGAAAATAACAAGCTTTCCTATCTGTTCCAGAATTGAAATCACCTTTCAGGTAGGTCTTTAGCGAATGTTTGGAGGGAAGGAAGCGCTCAATTTTTTAACTAATTATTAGGTTCTAAATGAGCGGTTTTTAAGTAAAAACCATTCTATTTGTTATTGTTTTAGAGTTCAGGTTTGTCCGTTTGAGGAAACGGTTCCAAAACAAATACGTATTGTCCTTTTGAAAAAAAGAAAATATTGACACTAGGAAGGACCGAAATGTGGGAGTGGTGAACAAAAAAAGTTTCCTTCCTATATTCGGCAAGCTTGACCCAAAGGGATGTCGTAAATTAAACGTAGGGTGCGACAAGTATTTCGTCACGTAAGTCCTACTCTTGAACTTTCACGTGTCAAAGTGGAAATTTTCTTCACGATTTGTTGGTTCAGGATTTGTAGGTTCAAGTGATAATGAAGTTTGAGGCCTATAATTGATAGCGATTGTCCTTTTTGTTGCCCTCTATGCCTTTTTGGCCTTAAAATTATTATCAATAAAAGATTTAGGGTAATCGTCAGTGTTTACATGTTTAAGAAATACGTCATAGGCGTTTAAATATTTATAAGGGTCCTTTCAACTTTTTTTTTTTATTATTTATAAACGGATATTCTTACCCCACGCGTTCTTAAATAATGCAAACGTAAGGTCGAGGATGGAAAAAGAGTAAAATTTTTATGGAACGCGGCGGTCGCGAAGAGAATGGACGCCGAGCGGACGGAGGTGAACGACCGGGGGCTGCCTTGCGACTCCTGATCCACTGCTCTAGTTTGTTAACATAAACGCAATCTCGCCCCTGTCCCTCCCCTGTTTTCACCTCACTTTGAAATCAACTTTTTCACTTCTTTTTGCACATTAGAAACACATCTTTTGCATTAAAATTTCAAGTTTTCTTAAATGTAGAATTTTAATCGAGCATTGCATCTTTTATTAATTATTGCCTTTACAAAATTCATTGGAAAATATGTTAAGATCTGAAAAAAAAAAAAAGTTGTGTTGCCTTTCTGCTTCAAAACCACAAAAAGGTCCTAAACATACTTATATTCATGTGTGAAAAACAAAAATTGACAATCTTTTAGTCACAAATTAGGAAATGAATGAAATGAACGCCAAGAGAATTAGATGTTACAAGAGAGAGAAAAAAAAAGTACCTAGGTATAGAAATAAAATTTTTGCAGATTTAAAAAATGATAATGAAAATATAATTGAAGAGGGAGAGTCTTGAGGGGGAGAACGGGCCGATGAAGAAGTATGCCGGGCCTGAAAGTCTTTCGAGACGGTAAAAACTGAAGAGAGGTCGACAACCTTTTTTCTTCCGCGGCCCTCGGAGGTGGGGAGCAGAAGTTGACCACCAATGGCACACTTCATGGAGCAAAGGTCAAATCTATTAAAACAACAAAAAATGATCCGTTTTCCCCACGAAAATAAAACTGCATCATTGATTATCCTCGATTTAAAGCAGAACCTGAGTCCGGATGTTTTGAAGGCGACTTTTATAATTTATTGACATAAAAATTCATTTTTGTACCCACAACCCTTTGAAATAGCGGGACGTTGAGTACTGAATCAAGTCACGTTAGGGCACATAAAAAATAGCTCCATTTTCTTTGGAAATCAGCTAAAATCAGTCGCACCATGATACTCTGAATGCCATTTTGATACTCTAAATATCTCCCTGAATAGACTAATCACCACCCTCTGAATACCTTGATCGCCACCACCTTCTGTGTAGCCTGATCACCACCCTCTGAATATCATCCTGAATACCCAGAAGACCACCGAAAATACTCTGAATACCACCCTTACACTCTGAATATCGCCATGAATAACTTGATGAACACATGATATGTAGTCACAATCTGAAAACCCTGATCTCCATCCTCTGACTTCCCTGATCTCCATCCTCTGAATACCCTAATCGCCTCCCTAATATCAAATAACGGGAATGTACATTAAATTAAAGCTAGATAACTGATCTATAAATTTCTTTTACAAAGACTTTTCTCGTGGGATGAGTATTAGAACCAATATTCGAGCCAAAAGATGACAGAAACTGAAATTATGATCTTTTTTTGATTTTTGAATTAAAATATCTCAGGATCTATTCGACCTACAGAGCTTGGGCATAAATTTTAGGTAAATATATTAAGCTTTATTATCCTGAATACCACCATGATCCTGTGAATATCATCCTGAATCACCATACCCACTGAATATTTTGAATACCACCCTGAATACTCTTCAAGCCCGAATAATACTATAGATACCTCCATTGTACTCTGAAAACCACCCAGATACTCTGAATGCCGCCCTGAAACCCACAGTTTTCCCTGAAAAGAAGAAATTCCCTCGAAGTGTATGGGGGGGGGGAATAAATTTTGAAGACACCGATCCTTGAATTAATATTCTCAAAATAGTTTTCGGTTCATTGGTCAATGTTCAATTAATTTTTAAATCCGAGAGCTCCGTCATCGATTTCCGTTGACCTTTCGCACTAGATTGTTCAAGTTGTTCCCCCCGTGTTTCTTTCACACGTGGCACTATCCATGTGACACGTTTGATTCAATATTAACTTTATTCCCGGAGCATAAATAATAAATAGGGAGGACAAAAAAAATATTTTATACAACGAAATATTTTATATTCTGACGTAATTGAAAACGATCCTGACCGTGAAGCTTCAAGACTTTCTTTCGCTCTTAACACAGTTTCTCTACCTTCTCGAGGTCGACGAACTCAAAAGTTCATCTCGATTCCGTCACGATATAATAATACAAAGAATTTATTCTCCTTACTAATCAACTCAATCTCCTTACAAATCAACTCGTAAATCATTCGAAAATCACTAGCACACCCAACAAAATTTAATTTATTATTTTTTGTTATTTTTCAAAGTAGGACTTAAAACGCAAGTACCTACTCAAAATTCCAGGTTTTTTTAATTTTTTAATTTGTTTATAACTTTATTGGACCACGCAACGACCTCCATGAAATATTGACGAAAACCTCATACCTCGAAATTGAGCATTCACAAGTTCGATTGAGGAAAAAGGTAATAATAGAGCGATACAAAATGCCTGAAGGGCTGAATAAGTGTGATTAGAGCGATTTGAAACATAAGCCGGATGGAGAAGTTGTCCTCATTTTTTTCGTTCCTTCCATTATCTCCATGATCTTGACCATTTCGCTCGTACATGATACAGAAATGATCGCATTAAAGCATTAAATTTTCAATAATTAGACCTTTTCCACCAGTGCCAAAACCAAGCAGGAAGTCATTACTACACGTTCTTCAAGATGCTGAAGATGACGATGATGTGTATGGGGCGCCATGAGTTTAGGAAAACTGGGAATAGTCTGAGGGCGATTGTCTGAATATTCAGGATGAAATTCATAGGATCATGCAGAATATTCAGAGGATGGTGATATGAGTGGCGAGTATTCTGAGGGTGGTGATAACGGTATCCAGGGCGATATAGACTATCAACATGACATCAGTTACTAATTTGATTGCGAATAGCAGCTAATTATGATATTTTACTATAAGTATATCATTTACAGCCTATTTATGTACTTCATTTTGCCCAAGCCCATCAGTTTTATGAATTTCACAATTTCCCTATGCCCATTTTTGCAAAAACTCAATATATTTTTGACCTTAAGTTTAGAGCCTAAACCATTGCATTTTTCTGCGATTTGCCGTGTGAATGTACCTAATTGGCTCTAAAGGTACAAAACATTTAAATATCATTCAATAATTCAACAATGACAAAAACTCATCAAGTGGTGGATTTCAGAAATTTTTTTTCTTTCTCTTCTCTTCATCATCTTTTTCTTTTTCCTCAATCAAAGATGGTTGGCTTAAGCTAGCGGACCCGTGAGTTCAATCACCTCGCTACAGAGGAGGAAAGTAGATCACCCTCTCCTTCTATCATCCTCTCTCTTTTTTATGAGGATTTTCAACCCCTAGTAGATAGAGACAAGATGTGGCTCGATTTTTGCAATTTCATATTATAAATCTTATCTTAAATGAATTTTAATGAATATGGGGTATTTTGCACCTTTTCAAAGAAACAATTAAAACTAATTAAAATAATAAAATTTCCTATATTTGAATAAAATTGGCGAAAAAAGGATGAAAAGTGAGAATTTAGTTTCTTGAAAGGTCGATTACTTGAGCCCCAGGACAATCGGGAGTGGTGATTAGGCTTCGCTGGAATTCCATGGGGGCTGTCACGTAAGGACGAGTTGAGGCAGAACAAGGATGCTGCTTCTCGAAGGGGAAAACGTCCCTCTCGACAAGGCTCGACGAGTTCACTGACTTCGCCCCCTCAGCCCATCCCATCATGGGTTCTTTAGCCCAAAGATGTATTTATAAACGTGTTAACCAAAGAGTAGGACCGCCTCCCAAATACAATCGGTTCAAAGACCTTCCAACTCATGCTTCCTGGAAAAAATTTCTAATCTCTCTGTACTAAATGCCCCACACAAGTACAAAAACACACAAATATACCTTCATTTAAAATATAATTATCCATGTAATAAAAGGCAATTCACTACAACAGATGGGTCAAAAAAGCACTATCGTAAATCACCACATTAAAAAAGAACAAAAATACTCAGGAAATGATCTAAAAGAAAAACTTCACACAAAAAAAGCTACAAGGAAGGCATCATGGGTCATAATTCGCTACAACCCGGAACGACATGTGTTTTACGTTATTCAGCTCATTTTTCAAAAGAACAAAAACCCATTGGAGAAATTTAGGTCAAGTTTTCGACCGTTTTAAAATTAATAAAAATTTTTTAGTTCCACATTTAGATTACCTAATAACCAAGTGTTCTCTTTCTAGATTGTCTCTTTTGTTTTCTTTTAGGTTAGAAGTCCTTTGTTTACTTCCTGCACTTCTGCCTTTGGCCATTCCATCCTACTTTGATAATAATAGGCCCCACTCACCTATTGAGGATGCTAAAAATTAATTTTTTTTTTCTAAGGTTCAAATTGAACCAGAAGCGTGAAAAATTGGCTTATTATCGCACAAAATAGATTTTCATTAAAATCATAAAAGAGGCGGCATTTTTGATGAAAAATTAAGTTTTTAAAGTTTTTTTAAAGAAAAATTAGGTTTTTGACATCTTCAAAGTTTCAATAATTGGGTCACTTTTTTCTTTTTCTTGGGAGGACACAATGGCACCCCGCTTATTTGGGTACTTATGGGCTTTTGACCGAAGAGAAATTTTCGAAAGCAGAAAAATTTCTTTCTTTTCCTTTCCACCCCCTGGTACAAAAAGACGTTCCCAGTCACAAGGGTGAAACCACCCGGAAAAAGCAATAAATCAACCATTCAAACAACAATAGTCAATCGTAAATCTGTTAAAAGGCGCTTTCCCGCAACTGGGTCAATCGCCGGACTTGACTCTTCAACCCCTTGTAAACCTCCACTTATTTACTAAACGACCATTTTCACCCTTGTTTGTTTAAACCGTGATTTATTTATAAGAATATCCAGTAGGGTCCAAATATGGTTATCCATGTTTAAACAATGACTTCTATAACGTATTTGGTATTGTTATAAATTTATAAATTATAATCATCAATTTCTTCGTTCAGAGGATGGTGATCAGGGTATTCATGATGGTGTATTCACAATACTCGGAAGGTATTCAGGTGGTGTTCAGAAAACTCAGAGGGTGTTCATAGGATGGTGATCAGGGTATTAAGATGGTGGCGATCAGGGTACTCAGAGGGTGGCAATCAGGGTACTCAGAAGGTGGCGATTAGGATATTCAGAGAGTGAGATAGGGTATTCAGAGGGTGGCGATTAGGGTATTCAGGATGGTATTCATAATACTCAGAAGGTGGTGATCTTGTATTCAGGGTGGTGTTCAGAAAACCCAGAGGGTGATGATCAGGGTATTCATCTGATGGTGATCAGGATATTAAGAGGGTGGCGATCAGGGTATTCAAAGGGTGGCAAATAGGGTATTCACTATTCTGATGGTGGTGATTAGGGTGTTCAGGGCGATATTCAGAGTATCAAAATAGTATTCAGAGTATAATTGTGCGAAGAAGCATATTCTGTGGACAACTCAAAGTTACTGGCGTGTTTTTTTTTTTTTTTTTTTTTTTAGGGAAGTACCTTTGTGCCTCTATTTCAGCTGGTAGTACTACTAACGAGTTATCCTCCAAATTTAAACCACCCTTTCAATTTTTCTTAAATTTTTTTTCCTGCACTTAGGTTTTTACAAAATAATTGGTTGCTAAAGAGATAAAATTGTAAATATCATCAAGTACCCTCTTCAAAGAAGATTCCGAACATAAAAAATATGGAGAGGGAGTCAACGGCGGCATCCGGGGAATGCGAGCGCCCACGTGGTGCTGAACTTTTCTCCTTTCCCTTCTCTTCCTTCAGACCATCCTCGGAAAGAAAAAAAAAAGCGCATCTCGAAGTGCAGTACTACTTCGGGCCAAGAAGAGCAGGGAAATAAAAAAAAGGACGAAGAAGACATAGAAGGATGTCGAAGGAATAAGGAATGTTAACAGTGGATCCCGAGGATCGGCAGGATAAAGAGAGAGTTGAGAAAGAAGGCAGGAACGAACTTTTTTAAGTGGAACATGTCAATGGCCCCGTTCTTACACTTGACACAAAGCGTTGTGCATCCCCCCAATATTGATGCCATTGATGCCTCCGTTGACTCGAGAACAGAAGGAAAATCGCCAACCATGAAGACACCTGCCCGTCAAAGTTCAAAGAGAATCAACAAGCTTCTGAAAATCCAAGAACAACAATTTCTCAACAAATCTCTTTGCAGACAAACTGAAGGTTGGAATCTTAGAAGAAACCAAAGTTCAATATAAGCATTTTAAGGACATATAGGCTGCTAACTTCAAATCATCTGTTAACAGCTCAAGAGGCTCATAAACTAACAAAGTTGAAAGAAAGATATTGAGTTGCACAACAGTATATCTTCATGAGGGCTAAAATGTCCATTGTAAAAGCTTTAAGTTTTGATTTTTTCACTCATCAACACTCATATAAGCTATAGAAGGAATACTACAGAATTAGGATGCTGGATTGGGTTTGAGGATCATTCTAAGGAGTATTGAGAATTGATGGCCAATAACCTATTTTTGATGTGATTGACACTTGGAAAAGTGGATAAACAATTCGAAAAGCAATAGCGAAAGGCATTTGATTTTTCTCAGCTCAGATGGTTGATTCTTTTTCGGTTCAAGTTTGACATAAAACCTTATATTTTATTCGTGTTACCAACAAGTTGATCATATCCTTGCTAAAACGTATCCCTGAATATCCTCTGCGAAGTCAAAAAGCGAGCAGGTGTCAGTTCTCCCTTTTATTCTGCCACAGTTGTTCCTCTTTGTCTCGCCTCTTGAAAAGATGAGCAGGCACGTCCAATTTCACCTTCCTACAAAATGTACAAAAACTGAATACTTATGAAAGACCTCGACACAAGTTTGTCGATGCAGTTTCTGAATGCGATTCTATTTTCAAATACGCTAAAAGATTTAAAAATAAGGAGGAACTTCAAAAATGTGGCTTGATATTCATGAATGCATTAACGAGGAGAGGCGATTGTTATTTAAATTCGAAGTCTTTTTTTTTTACTCAAAGGTCATCTGAATTTAAAACTATAAAGCTCGTTGACCCCTTGGTTACTATCGGTTTTATAAAACCGAGTTAATCCTTCCCTGTCTGTATACTTTCCTTTTTACGACGAAAATCTAGGTTTTTCCGGAATAATCCTTGATTTTCCGTACTTTCACGTATTTATAAATAGAATGAAATGAAAGTAATCTTTGTCGAGGCACATTTTTAGGTTAAAGGGTCCCTCAACCTTGGTTTTATCTTCAAGAAATAGAAAGAAAGGGACAGTTTTCAAATAAGATGTTATCGTGACAAGATAGCATTAAAAGTTTAGGACTTCCTCAAACTGGGCGTTTTTTTGTTTTGTTTTTTTCATATTTCAAGCATCAATGTAAACAATCCGGTTTAATCTTATGATCTAAAAATATAAAATAAATACCCTAGAGTTTGCTTTTTAAATGGTGTGTTACGTGTTTGGGCGATCTGAGTCATCGGAAGTTTTGGAGAAATGCTTTCACCTTTCGAGTCTTACGATGTTTGCTCATCGAGGCTGCTCGGAACTTCAGAACTCGATTCTACTTCCAGGAGGTCCTTTATTTTTCGATGAAAAATCTCCCAACGTCATTTTGCCAGGAATTTGAGCTGAAAAATTATAAATAGAAGGATTAGCCCAAAAATGTTTAAAATAAGAAGTTTTAAAAAATTGCTTTAGCTTAAAAGGATTTTGAAGTTTTTCAGGTAAGGAACTAGGTAGACAATTTTCACCTAGGTACCTATGTTATTAAGGGTTAAAAAGAAAGCGTTTAAAATTGAAGTTTTCAAAAAAAGGAACCTGAAGAATCAAAGGAGCAGCTCAAAATTTTTAATGATATTATAATAATTCCTAAGAAATAATTTTTTCAAATTAATTTTGAAAAAAAAATTGGTTTTGTGTTTCTACTTTTGTTGTGCAAGCGTCGAATTTACAGAAGACCCTTAAAATTCCAAGATTTTTGATCCAAGATTATAAATTGAATGGCATCTGGCTAAAGCAATTCAAAGATTTCCCGTTTTATTAGTCACGGATGGAAGGCTCACTAATGAGCCGGAGGGGTTTGTTCGGGGGATGAAAACGGTCCGGGGTCGAACAGTTGCTTGACGAAGGGAAGGAAACCGCCCGCCCTTTACCTGCCCCAACAGTTAAACACTACGGAAATCACCACTGCCCCAAATAACATAAATCGGTACCTGTCGTTAGTGAAGAAAGAAGAGAAAAAAAGGGACATTAGTATTCTTGTTACTGGGATCACCTGCGATGGACCTTTTTAAAGGAAGTCCACATGGCCACTTTAACGTTAGAATAAACCCACATTCATAGTAACTAATCACCTAAGCACCTTAAACTTCATGAAACAACTGACGTATTTAGGTTTTCATCCAAGATTGAAAATCAAAAGTTTATCGAATTTATGATTTAATCGATTCCAAGATGAACAAAAGACCAACAACGAAAAATGGAAGTTTTGGGAAGCCCTGAATTCACTTGGGAAAATCCTAAATCCTAATACCAAGAATCACTTGACTTAATTTTTCCCACATTGGTGCTCTACCTTTTTGAATTAGTATAACTTATTTTATAAACATTTTCTTTTTTATTTATAAAGATTTTGGGAAATGACACGTTTCTAGGATTTCTTTTCTTGTTAAAAGAAGGGCCCTATTTATCGTAAAAGAATGGTGACTAGTTGAAATGGCCTCTAGCGTCCAAAAAAAAGACCAAAAACCAAGCTAAAAATGGCCCTATATTTTATCCTAAATAAAGCAATAGCATCTAGTACAGTGGTTCCCAAACTGGGAGGGCGTGGGCAACCAAAACCTCATAATGAACATAATATTTTAAGGCTATTTTTCATTAAAAACCGATAAAATCAACATATTTAGAGCCAATTTTTCGTCAAAAACCTCAAAATCAACATTTGTAACTCCTAGTTTTTGTTAAAACAAAAAAACAAACCTCAAAATCAACATTTATGAAACCTAATGGTCGTCAAAAAACCTCAAAATCAACATTTATAAAGCTTAAATTTCGTCAAAAACCTCAAAATCAACGTTTGTAAAGCCTAATTAAAAAGGGACCCTATTTGTCTTAAAGGGATCTAGTTAAATCTAGTTAAAAGGGCCATAGTGTCCAAAAAAAGACCAAAAACCAAGCTAAAAAGGCCCTATTTATCGTAAAGGAATAGTAAACTAGTTAAAAGGGCCATAGTGTCCAAAAAAGACCAAAAACCAAGCTAAAAAGGCCCTATTTATCGTAAAGGAATAGTAAACTAGTTAAAAGGGCCATAGTGTCCAAAAAAGACCAAAAACCAAGCTAAAAAGGGCCTATTTATCGTAAAGGAATAGTGAACTAGTTAAAAGTGCCATAGTGTCCAATAAAAGACCAAAAACCAAGCTAAAAAGGCCCTATTTATCGTAAAGGAATAGTAAAACTAGTTAAACAGGGCCATAGTGTCCAAAAAAGACCAAAAACCAAGCTAAAAAGGCCCTATTTATCGTAAAGGAATAGTAAACTAGTTAAAAGGGCCATAGTGTCCAAAAAAAGACCAAAAACCAAGCTAAAAAGGCCCTATTTATCGTAAAGGAATAGTGAACTAGTTAAAAGGGCCATAGTGTCCAAAAAAAGACCAAAAACCAAGCTAAAAAGGGCCATATTTATCGCGAATTAATGGTAGCTAATTAAAAAGGTCCTAGTGTCCAACTAGGATCAAAAATCAAGTTAAAAAGGACCCTATTTGTCGTATAGGAATGGTATCTAGTTAAAAGGGCCATAGTGTCCAAAAAAGACCAAAAACCAAGCTAAAAAGGGCCCTTTTTATCGTAAAGGAATGGTAACTATTTAATTTAAAGGCCCTTAGTGTCCAAAAAGAAATCTTCACTATCCAATCGAGCAGCCCTTCGGGAATTTCCCGATCTCCCGGTGGGCGTTTACGACCCTTGATAACTATGATGATATTCGGGAGTTATTTTTAAGAGTAGAAACGACCATTACTTTAGAATTTGAGTATGAATACCTATTTCTTGAGAGAACCAAAGGGTTTTGAAGTGGTTAATCTTTAGGGTGAAGAAAAGGCGTCCTTAAACTTTCTTCCCTTCAATTGGAGGTTGATCCTTTTTTCTGGGTACCTGGGGATGGAAAACACCTTTCCTCGGGGTCCTCTACCTACCTGGTTCTTTGGCCGTACGAGTTCGTCGACCCTCCCGGAGGTCCCGTTGCGGAGAACTCGAGAAGCGCCCTCTGACGGTCCGAAGCTCCCCTTCCATAAACAGTCACCTTTTTCCCAATCAGTCAGTCCACGGCGAAGCTCAAGGGCGGAAGTTAAAACTTACAGTGCTCTGTGGAGTGGTGTTTACATTCTTGTGTGCTACAGCTATCAACACGATAAAATAAAAGGATTACCATCATTTACTGGATTTTAAACAAGATTATTAAATTCGTCTCCAAATTGTGCATCACCAATCCAAAAATTGGATAGTGCAGGTCAGTAAAAAAATTTTCCGTTTTCGATTTTTTCAAAGAAAAAATTTTTTTTTCAACAAAAAAAATTTTTTTTTCAAATTAAAAAAAAAAGTTTTGGAATGCCCTTGGATAGGACGCGGAAGTAAAGGGATAGTGTCGTGTAAGGCGACCTATAACTTGTATTGTGGCATTCCTTGGTTCAACAGCCTCCTGGATCTTCGAACTTGAAATCTTTCCCCCTCATAATAAAGCTCCTGATCAAAAAAGCCTTAAATAAATGACGCCTTAAATTCCTAAAAATTTTCGAACCCTCAACTATTTTGTCCGGTTTTTTCAAGGCCTCAATAGTTTCCTCGCAATAAATTGCGAAAGCCTCAAAAAGTGAGAGGTGGGGCCCCATCGCTTTTAGGGCGTTCACCCATCAAGTTCATCGCCCGGATTTCGGCATTCTTTTCTTCTCCGCGCCTTCTTTCCTTCATATCGATACTCAAGAAATTTAACCCCCGAAATTCATAATTTTTGGACCCATTAATTAACAAAACAAAAATTTTTTTTTCTCAATATACTGCTTAAAAAGTTTGATAAAGTTCTTTTTTTTCTTTATGAAGGTTATGGTGAGCGGAGCGCGACCTTAGTTTAGGTCGTGGAGTCATTGCCCTCGACATTCTCCTAGGCTCAACTAGCTTTTGTTAGATTTAATTCAAGCCTTTATATTTTAAACTTTTCCCCTTTTTTCTCAACCCTATAATATTTTTAAGCCAAATAACTTTTACTACTGTTTTCACTCTCAATTGGGGTGGGTCAGGTTCGGATCAATATACTACGGACCACCCCTTGGGTTCAACGCACCTTCAAAAGTGCCGATTTTACAACACCCTTGCAGAAATTTTTTTTTCGCAATCGTAAATTTTCACTTTCGGTATCTTTGTACCTAAAAAGGCCTTCATTTCGGGCCCTCGAAATATTGAAGACGACAAATATTAAAACACGGACAGTTCAGATTCCCCTAAGAGTCAAACTTATGAATATTTATATTAATTTGCATACCGACTACTTATCCGGGCACCTACATGGACGTCCTGGTGAATGACCTCTCACGAAAAAATTCTCAAAAATTCGATTGACTTAAAAAAAAATCCGAAAATTCAACATTTTTGTTTTGGGCAAAAATTTTATCTTTTTTAACTCAAAAATCGATTTTTCATTTTTTTTTATATGCAGGAAAGTTAGCTTTATAAATAAAAATAATTTTTTAGTTTAAAAAGGAACTAGATAGGAGAAAAAGTCTAAAAAAAATTTTTTTCTCTTGCAATGATACAATTTTTTGTCTTTCTCTACAAAAGTGATATTTCATGTTTTTTTAAATACCCAAACTAATAAATTTTTCAGTTGATTAGTTTTCCTTATATGGTATTACCCTTTGATTCTATTATGAATTGTGTAGATGTGGTTGTTTTGATGGTTTTTATTTATTCATAAAAATGGATTTCACTTCAGCGTTGGAAAAAGAGTTCGGAAAAAGAATGGACTCCCCCACTCGGGTTCGATGGTGGAAGGTGAAGGTTGTTTCTTTTCGATTCGCGGAAGTAAACAGACGGGAGAGTTGTTTTGTAAGGATGCTGCGTAGAGGGCGCCACAGCCGTAGAAGGAGGGTCATTGTCCCATAACGGTAACCTGCACTTGACACAGTTCTCCTCCCCGCCACACCTGACTCGACCCCGAGGGGGTCCCACCCCACTCCACCAATTCAATAAGGGGTCATACATATCCCTTTTCCTATACAATCAACCCTTTTATTCCATTACCACCCTCAACAATTACGAAAAATTCAACCCCATCCAAAGAAATCATTTTAGATTGTTCGAGACAAATTCTTTTTAAATGTAGAATTTTGTTAATATGATTTTAAATTTAAATAATATAACATCAATTCACAAAATGTGGAAAATTTTTACAGCAAAATTATTTTTACCAATAAAATGCTATCAGTGATTAATTTAAAGACTAAAATTTTTCTTTCGATAGTTTGATGAAATTAATAAAAAGTGCTTGTAGCATAAAGATGGCAAAAAAGCCGAATTTCAATAGAGGAATAGTTCCTATTTTTAGCCGAAACCAGAAGAAGCGCGAGAAGAAAGTTCTCAAGAACTGTTTCAGTAGGACATAAACGAAGAAGGTGAACGACCTGGGGCTTTCCTTCTACCAGTTATCGTTTTGCTCGCAGTACCGATAAAAGGGGTTCGGATTTTAACCCCCAATTAATTATGTTACTTAAATTATCATGTTAAAATAAATACTGCAACACTAAAATAAAATAAAAAATCCGCTAAAAATAAAAAAAAAAAGTCTAAATTTTACTCAAGTACAAAAATTTACAAAAATGTTTCTTTCGAAAAAAAAAATTGAAGTTTAAAATGTTCAATTTTTTAAAGGAAATCGTAAAGACAGAAATCTCAAGCATTTTCCATAATAATAAATTGTGGAGGTACCTCGAGTTTTAAATATCCCTCAATATTTGAGCCATAGTGGCTACCAATGTAAAATGGAATTTTGCGTTCGATCCCATAATGGAGGATATTGAAAAAAGATTCTTGAAGGTTAGAAAGGAGAAGGTGCTGATTTTGTAGGTCATTCAACGTAGGTCGTTGCCCTCATGTTTCCATCCGTGTCAGTACTTAAAAAATTATTAAAGGTACATATAGCTAAATTTTTCAATAGCCACTAATATAGAAAGAGCCTACAATACATTATAAAAATAAGAATTTTTTTTTCATTCATGCCATTTGTGAAAAATCATTAAAAAAAATTAAATGTTCAATTATTAGAGAAATTAATTAAATTTGCAAAAAAAATTATGTATTAATTTTAAAAATTAAAAAAAATTTTGATTCTAAATGTGGATTGTTGAGGTTAGAAAGGGAATTGGAGGAAGTTGTTGGTTCTAGGTCAGCTCAGGTCAATGACCATGATGAGGTCAATTTTTTTTATATCTTTTTTAGAAGTCTGAAATGCTTAGATAAATAAATTTTAATATCTAATTTCAAAAATTTATCTAGAAACAAAAATAACCAGAAAAATTGACAGGGAACCATGTCCTGAAAAGTAAGTGAAAGAAAAAATCATTTTACTGAGGTCGTTTTTGAATTTTCAATTGATATTGTTTATTTAAACAGAATTTTTGGCTTTAGCCGTCAATTTTGGTCACAAAATTCACTTTTTTTTTGGTTGAAAAGGGGGGGGGGATTAGGCCTCAAAATAAGAAAATAAAGAGAGAGCAAGAGGGCGACGACCCTCTGGGGGTCCTGTTACATCAGGGAGCATAAGTAAGGTGGACTAGGAATGGGGCCATCCCCCCTTTATGACCCAATGAACTTGTGTCCTCCTTCGGCCCCCCTTCTCCTTCCACCGTTCGAGAACCTTCTCGAATCAAAAACGCTTCTATTTTTGAACATAGGTAATACCTAAAAATTAATTAACCAAAAAATTATAAAAATACCTAACAATAATACATAATTAAAAAAAAATTTTATTGTAATAATTTTTTTCAAAATTTAATGTTTCATTTTTTAGCGGATTTCCAAAGGAAAAGAAGCCTTTTTTATTTTATTTATTTTTATTAATTCTATAGCCTTTTAGGTATTTGAAAATGACATGTTGGAATCAATAAAATAAAGTTGAGGTAGAAATAAAAATTGATATCAGAGAAAGAGAGAGCAGGTCGATGACCGCACCCCACTTTCCTGATCACAACACACTTTTGCCATTTTTTCTTTCTTTACTTTCAACCCTGTCTTTCATTTTACAATGTCGCATAAAAATTTGAAGGTCGCTTTCAATTTTACATAATTTTATTTTAAAAATTATTTCTAATTTTTGGTTCAAAAAAAAACGAGTTAAAAATGGGTTATTTTAGGGTTGTTTTTTAAAAAGTGCGTCGATTTCAGGTTTTGCTGTATTATGAAAATTCATACGAAAACTCTAAATTTCGTTAAAAATGATTGCTAATTTGTGAAAATGAAGTTCAAAAGGACGTTGAACTTGAGGAGATTATGTAGGACGGAACACTTCTTCGGGTCCCAACTCGGCCCCGCGATTTCAGTCGAGGCACGCACGTTCTCGACCTTACTTTCTTTCGCCCATCGTGACCAATTTTCGGACCAAAATATAAAAATTCTTGCTCTTTTCAAATTTTTAATTATAAAATCAACATTCTAAAGAAAGGAAATTTTTTCTAAAAATAAATATTTATCAGATAGTATAGATAGGATACAATTTTATATTTTAAAAATTCAAAAAGCTTATCAAATAGTCAACATAGAATGATCATCCAAAAATATATTTCTTACAAATGGCATATTTGACGTTTCGGAGGGTGAAGGACTTTCATTTTTATAGAAAGTCCAAGTTCAACTTTATTATTGACCTTAATAACGCCATTTTAGGACTAAGCATATGCACATTAAGAAGGGAAAATATTATGTAGCTATTGATACAATACTATAGAGGGTATCATTGATTTATTTAGCAATTCCTGATGTCTTCAACCCACAAACCTTGGAACTTTTACCATTTTATGCTTCCAGGCAATCCGTTAGAATCTGTAATTTTTCTAAATTTTTGACTTTTTTAACGAAATTTTTTAAAATTTTAAAAAGAGGAAATTATCCCCTGAAGGGTCTATTTTTCACCTAGTTCCTTCAACACTCCAGATGAGTTGACCTGCTCTTAAATTACTGCAATTTATGACCCCAGTTTTGTTTTTGACAAAATTTATGAGGTTTTATGTATGGATTGTTGCTTAAATTTCGAATTTTGCTTGATATTGTTAATAAACAAGCTAATAATGAACACTGGATTTACTAAAATCAATAGAAAGTGAAATAACGTTTGGGTTAACATGGAGCAGATTGAGGGTGGTTAGTCTCGTGTACGTAAATAGACGGGTTGAACGACCCTTTCCCCCACGGTCTAGTTTTATAAAAGCAATAAACAATTTTGAATTAATTTCTTTTTTCTCCAAATATAGAATTGTGTGGTTTTATGGAAATAAACAAAAGTAAAGAAAACTTACCTTATCGTGTTGGTACGAAGGGTGGATATTAGGGTGGGTCTGGGTTTTGTGCGTGTGCGTAAGGAAAGGGGGGGGGGAGTTGAACGACCCCTGTAGTAAAGTAGGCCTTTGTGAATGGGAGAGAACCCTAACTCCGGTTGTAGGTCGATCTGACTGAATGGGGAGGGAAATCTCCCAGAAATGCACTTACGTCCTCGAAAAGGCCCCCTGGCTAAGATTCGCGCAAGTGCAGCCCCCCTTCTTTTCCGCCTAGTGCGTTGAAAAAAAATCGATCGGGAAAATTTCAGTTTTGGTTTTTTTTAATTAATTTTTTTTGGGGGACCCGTTTTTGAATGTGTTTAGTCTTGGGGCTTTATATCTACTAAAGGGGTCGATGCCCTCCCCCGGACTCGATTTCTAGTCGCCAAGTCGAGCGCATGCGGAACTGCAACAAAAGACAGACAGAAAATCCGGATGCATCCAGTGTTAGGGTAGGTCGTACGTATACAACAACCCTCTCCAGGTAATATGCCCTTTCAATAAAAAAAATTTTTTAGGCCTAAAGAAAATCACCCTAAAAAACATCTTTTATTTTAAACAAAAACTAATTTTTTCATCATCATAAAACATTATTTTAATAGTTTAAACAATTTTTTATATCTCTCTTTTCATAAAATTGAACGTTTATGCCTCCTTTTGTATCATTTCAATGTCCATCTTGAAAAATTCTTTTCCCAGTTTTAGAAGTCGAGTTTTTAAAAAACCCGGAAATCAATAAACGTCATGACATTTAGTAGGAGACTAATTTTTTGAGTTTTATTATCGAACATGTTGTTTTTCAAGGTTGAAAGTTAGCGCCATTACTTGTCTGCGTCGAATCCAGCAACATCCTCAATTTGAAAAGAAAAAGATGGTCTTTTTCGTCGAATTTTAAATTGTTTTCCATTTCATTTTGAAAGTTTATTTTTAAAATTTTTATTTTTATAAAAAGGTTTTTTGAAAGCCCTTTTTTTTTAGCTCGCGCATTTTTTTTTTGCGAATTTAGTTTCGTAACATGAAGTCGTCCATTTTGATTTTCTTCTCAGTAGGTTAGTAGTGTCTGCCGAGGGTGGACAGCGAAAGTGAACTTTTATAACGATTTTTTACTACATTTACGTAAGTACGTAATAACCCGTAGAAAAATTTCCCAAAAAGCACTGGTAGAAAGCACGAAAGGCTTAGATGCCATAAAGAAAATGAAAAAATGAAAATCTCGAAAAACATGGCTTTTCAAAAATGAGCTTTTGGTTCGAAGTATTTTCATGATCGAGAAATAAAATTGATTTTGTTCTCGTTTACGTAGACGAAAAACGATATTTGACGTTTTTTGAATCGTTTTTTGAGTAGAATCTTGAAAAATTGTCCTTGCATTGGTCTGTAGATGATATATTTTTAAGATCGAGAAAAACGTTTGGATTTGTTCTCGTTTACGTAGACGGAAAACGATATTTGACGTTTTTTGAATCGTTTTTTTGTGTAGAACCTTGAAAAATTGCTCTGGTAGCTTGACATCGTTCCAACTGGGTCTGTAAATAAGTGCATCCAAGGGCGAGAGCCTTTCGGCATGCATAGAGAAAATGCACTTTCTTTTTTCGGACCTGGCGATCTTCGAAATAGAACTTTTTCAACCTTGATTGTCTTATTCTTTTAATTTCCGGCCAAAATCTCCTTTTTCCCAAGGCTGAATCGTCTCGGTTTTTATGCTGTTTTATTTTTGGAACCCAAGGGCATCTAAAACGTTGGAAACTGGCGATTCTTTCAATATCGGCGTACAATTTAACAAAATTTTTTCAACCCCTTCCATGTTCGTCCGCCATTTTGAGTCTGGCGCCCTCCCCCTCGTGTTAATAAAGCTCATAAGGTTCAATTTCATTCGACGTCATGAAGTCCACAAAAAAGCATCTCTTTCTAAAATCCTTAATTTAAAAAAAAATTTAAAATTAAAATTTAAGGCGTCATTTCTTCTAAACCCGCACGACCTTCCAGTCGTGCGTTTAACTCTAACTTTCTCCTTGTTCAGCCTTTGGAATCTTTAATTTACCTTTTCCTTTTTATTATATTTCAGATTTTTGGGGCCACCGAGATTGTGATGTTCAAGGGGAAATTTACGCATTTAACCCTTGACTCGCAACTCTAAGGTTGTTATTTGCGATGAAATATCCGGACAAGATTCGACAAGTAAGTTTCCCTTTGTTTTCTTTTCATTGTCTTCAAATACCTAAAAACAGGATAAATTAAGTTTTACTTGTTTTTAAAATACTTCTAACACGTAACCTTCTGACGTTATAAAAAAATCGATTCTATCGACATAACGTCTATAAAAAATAATCAAAAGGAAGCCTTAAAAACCATCAAGAGAGGAAAAAAACTTTTTTTTTCCACATCAAAGACAACATAAAATGAATTAATTTTGTAACAAGAACATCTTCATGCCAAAAATGTGTTCACAATTTACACTGATCGTCAAAGAAATATTTGCTGTGGTATTGCTTGTTTTGGATGGAGTGATGAGTGGTAAGTTGGTTAATTGGGAAACTTGTATATAAAATTGGTTTTTAGTCTATCTTAGAGATTTTTTGTTGTCAAAAACTAACGTAACCAAAATGAGAAAAGTATCTATTTTGGTTCTATTGAAATATAGAACCTTCTGATTCGTCCTTTAACCATTGGTTTTCAAAACAAAGTGTTATTGAAAACTAAAACGTTTTTATATTAGAAAAAAATTGTTTTATAGGTCAAAACGTTAATTAGTTTTACGTCCGTATTTCCGAGAAAGGGGGGTTGATTTGGAAAGTGAAAATTTCGCTCGGTACTTGGTCCAGACAGTCTGTATTGGGGTAGGTTGAGACCGATCGATATTTGAAGTCGGCGGCCGGCGGGGGGGTTGACGAGTGGCGGGAATCGAACGGACTTCGTCTGCCCTCCATAATTTAAAAAAACACCTCGTTACGTTTTCATTTCGAAAGGAGAATCAATAAAATTGACAGATGATATTTTAATGACCGCTCAGGTCAAATTGAAAAGAGAAATTTCAAAATAAAACGTAAAATGAAACGAATTCGTCAAAATTACTCTCTCGTTAGGGCTTTTCATAATAATAAACCTTTGCCCAATGGTTTTTTAAAACGATTTTAATTTTATAACATATTAGAGCATCTAGACTATTGGGTATGACCTTTGAGTATCTTCATTCTTGCTGCATTTTGCTGTAAGTTTTTTTTTATTGAAGTCGTAAAGTATTTTATGTTAAGTCTGGTATAATAGTCGTATAATTTTTATAGGAGTAGATACGAAAATGTTTTTATTCTTTAAATTTTTTATTAAATGCGATGTTAGATTGGTAGGGGAAAGTTTTTCTGTGTTATCCATTATTAGTTTGAGGTTGGTGCCGCTAGATGGCAGATGATGCATATGTGGGTCAGTAGTGTCTAACGCGACCGCGTATCGACCGGATTTTGTACTCGCCGAATGGATTTCGCTCGACCTTCGCCGTCTAGACACGCCATGTCTTTGGATAGAGTAGTAGGGGTGGTTCGATACGCTCCACCCACCAAAACAACCCTTACCACAGACAATTTTTAACCCTTTAACCCTTTGGCTGCAATAAAAAGATTGAAAGATTGAAGTTTTATTACCTTTTGACCAAATTGTTGATTTTTGATAGGAACAGGTCGTGATGGTTGAGGAAAGCAGCGGAGCCGTCGATGGCGGCTCGTGGGACCCAGCGACGACGAAAGAAGAAGAGTTCGAAAAGCATGCAGTGTATATCGTACTCGATCAAAGTCCTCCTCCGAATGCCCCAAACAGAGCTGAAGCTTCTTTGCCAAGGAATCTTGTTTTAAGGCCGTCCCAAGCACTTAGCGACGTTATGGGCGTTTGGAGTACAAGCTACATCCCTAGAGGGACTCGTTTTGGACCTTTGGTCGGTGAAGTTTATGCGAAAAACGATGTCCCGACAACCGCCAACCGGAAATACTTCTGGAGGGTAAGTTTCCCACCTCGAATCTTCAGGTGGTTGGACCCCTTAATCACAATATCCCACGCAAAATCACATTTTTCAATCTTTCTTCTTCTCTCAGGTGCAAATCAAAGAAGAACGAGCTCATTCTAACCCCAAGGTACGCTTTACTTATCCTTTCCGCAAACTAACACCCTTGCATGTATAACAAAAAGAAATTCCTGACCAAACATTTTCTCCAGGTTTATAAAGAAAATCAACTTTTTTACTACATTGACGGCTACGATGTTTCAAAATCGAACTGGATGAGATACGTCAACCCTGCTTATTCGTCAGAATCGCAGAATTTAATTGCATGCCAATATAAGGTACGTCATTTTCGGACCAAAAAAGAAAGAAATTTCACTGGGAATTTTAGATGAGCATCTACTTTTATACCATAAGACCGATTCTTCCAAATCAAGAGTTATTGGTTTGGTACTGCAGAGAGTTTGCTGAGAGACTGAATTACCCATTGACAGGCGAACTAATGCTTCAGAGAATCAGTAAGTTTTAGAATTTTCATTTTGGTCAATTAATGACCCATTTTAGGGCAACAAGTGCAGCAGACTGTTCCAGCAAATAAAACCGAGACGACAGAAGTGAGTTCGTCGACTGTGGTGAGTGAAGTTAGGACGGAAAAGCAAGACCATTTCGACCGGCTAAACAACAACTACACTCCTGAATACGATTCGCCGCATACGACCGACCATCCTCAAAGACGGGAAGATTCTGCAAGCCCTCCACACAAACACGATGATGAAGAAGAGGCGAAAGAAAAGGAAATCGGCGACGGCTCTGTCCGATCAGACGAAGGCTATCACTCACACGGATATCACGACGAAGTTTTAACACCTCCCGAGCATTCTTCGGATTCCGATGATGGTGACAACAACTACGTATTGGATTTTAGCAAAAAGCAAGGAGTCCAACCAATGGAAACCATCCCTGAAGAAATCGCCTCTTCGGAAGCTCTCCCTCTGCAACAAGCGGAACCGGTTATAGATAGAAACGAATTCAGAAAAGTAAAGATAAAAATGAGTAAAGCGTATAGCGGGAAAGAATCAAAAGAGAATAGCCCGTCTCCCCCACCTGTCGCTCAAGTTCCTGAAGATTCTGAGCCTAGAAGATACTACGAAATGCCTCAGACGTCGATTTTAGAAAATATCCTTCTTAGGTCTCGAGAGAGGCGGAATTCTGCGACTCCTCCGCCCACTTCTCCGACCGAAATGGCGTATTCGTATAAGAAATCTCAGCGGTATGGAAATCTGAGTCCTGATTCGACGTTGAACCCGGTGCGAAGGTATTCACCACCGCCTCCCGCCCCTGGATACGACTACCAGTACTTTCAGTCACACTATCCGGCACCTCCTCCTCAATATTCGCCACCTTCAAGCTCCTCGACGTACCTTCATCCTCCGCCAGGAGTCCCCCAGGACGAATACCGAAGCATCTCGCCCAACGGTACGTCCCGTGGTTATCGATCTCTACCGTATCCGTTGAAGAAAAAAGACGGAAAAATGCATTACGAGTGTAACGTCTGCTACAAAACGTTCGGACAACTCTCGAATCTCAAAGTGCATTTAAGAACCCATTCGGGTGAGCGGCCGTTTAAATGCAACGTCTGCACGAAAAGCTTTACTCAATTAGCTCACCTTCAAAAACATCACCTCGTCCACACAGGAGAGAAACCGCACCAATGCGACATTTGCAAAAAGAGGTTCAGCTCCACGTCCAACCTGAAAACTCACCTCCGGCTACACTCCGGACAGAAACCCTACGCTTGCGACTTGTGCCCGGCCAAGTTCACGCAGTTCGTTCATCTCAAACTCCATAAACGGTTACACACGAACGAAAGGCCCTACACTTGCCAAGGTTGCAACAAAAAATACATCAGCGCTTCTGGTTTAAGGTAAACATTGAACAACAAAAATTTGAACCCGAATAACGTTCTTGTTTGAAGGACCCATTGGAAAACCACAAGTTGCCGGCCTAATATCATGGACGAAGAATTAGCATTAGCAGCAGCAGCCGGGTCTCCACCAGGGTACTACTATGACTACCAAAACTCCGATATCAATATGGGTAAGCCATTTTATATCCAGCAGTAGGGACATTTTTTGGTTCACGTTCTACAGACTGTTAGCTTCCATTGATACTGTCCAGGTTTTAGGTTAACAAGGGCTCAAGTGATCGATTGTGTTTTTGAGGCAGCATCTTGTTACTAAGGTGGCCAACAATCGTCTTCATTTTGACTTCTTGATAACATCAAACTCTTAGAGTATTTCATTAGTAGAGCAAAGGCATTGAATTTGATGTCTCATTTGACCCCCTGTACACAGCATCCCAATCATTTATGAACTATTTATTTCCACTTAGGGACCAGATTTAGAATGGTTCAAATCTTAAAAAAGTTAACAACTTAAGCGTTAAGCCTACCCCAAAATTGGAGATTTTGGTAGAACGACACCGATCTTCACCAAATTTGGACCATATACTGGGCGGGGCTTTAGGAGGTTGGAGCTACCAACTCGGCAACGTTCCGCCTACCCAAAAATTGGTAAAACGCCACCGATCTTCACCAATTTTTCACCATATACAAAGTAGGGCCTTAGGAGGCCCAAAAATGGCGATTTCGGTAGAAAACCACCGATGTTCACCAAATCTTATCTTAAGCAGGCAACTTTTTGAGGAAGTTCCCGTTATGGGAGTTCCATTTCCATAACTACCTGACCATACCTTTTTTTTCTTCTTCGCATACCAAACCAAAGTGTTTTTCCCTTGTTGCTATCCTTTGCTTGACATATTTTCCATTCCTATGCTTTTTTGGACGTACGTAGAATAAGTTTTTGTGAGAAGAATATTGTTTTAAAAGAAGCTTTTATATTTTAGGCCAGATGGAGAAAGAGAGCCATGAGACTGATTCACGGGAATCGTTCGAAATGGGACGAAACGGGGCCCCTATTGAAATGCAGAGGCCTTCCGTCATAGAATCGTCTCAGCCGCACATCATCGAGTGCACGTAAAAAAACCCTTTAAAATCCCGCACTCGGTGCTTCCCCGAAAAAAGGGACCTCGCGATGAAAAAAGGCCAAGTACAAAATTGATTTCGACCCTCTCCCCTTTTGACCCCCCCCCCCAAGATTTCTTTTTTCTTTGTAAAATAAATCGCGAGGCCCTTTTCAGGGCCAACATGTGCTCAATGCTCGCCGAGACGGCACTAGTCCTTATCGCCTTCTCTCGTGCACATGTCCGATTTCTGTGATAAGTTTTATTAAGAAAAGAGAGTTTTATAAAAAATATAAAAAAATATATTTATTGCCCCTAATTTATAATTGTTAATATTTTAAGGTTTTTGACTTATAAGTGTAAATTAAACTGTAAAAAAGAAATAGCCTTTGTACGTAAATGCTCAAAAATTTTAAAAGAGAGAAAAAAGAACTTTCTTCTCTCAAAATTGAAGCTTTTGTAAAAAACACTTTAAGTTTTGACATTTTGTTTGTACCTGTTTATTGAATATTCAAAATCTCATTTATACATAGAGGTTGATTTCAGATCCTTTAAAACGCGTAATTTTTATTTTTTAAATTTTGCGCTATTTCAGGAAATCATTGACTGATGCAGAAGATGTCATCCTCTTGGCCTTAAGTACCAAAACAGAATTTTAGACTTTTTATAAAGATTAAATTAAGCAATAAAGATCTCTCAAGGGGAAAAAAGTTTTCAGGCATTATTCGATGTTTTTTCAATTAAAAAAAATTATATTCTCGTATTTAACAAAAAAGAAAAGAAAAAAAAAGATATGTGTTCACTTTGATGTATTTCACTATAAATGTCTGAATATAATCAAATATTGTAATTTATTTGTGTCAGTAGATGTCCCGTTTCTTGTATTCCCTAGTACAAAAACCATTTGGAAGCTTTATCTGTCCATTGTAATAAAAAAAAAGAAAAAAAAGAAGAAGAAATTTTAATTTTTGATGTTTAGCTTTTTGATCTCAACTGCCTTATGTGGAATTTAACGAATTTCTTCTTTTTTTTAAACGTTTTATTTTTAAAAGCGATCAAGTCGCCGGAAACAACAGTATTAGAGGTGTTTTTTTGGATATCCGATAGCGTGTTAAAGCCACCTATTAGGGTCATAGTACACCTTTCCCTTTAACTATCTTGGACGCTCAAAATAAAGTGATGGAAATGTCATCAAATAAACAAAAATACTTCCATTGGAGTATGTAAATAAAAATGTTTAAAGAGCACAAATTCTACGTTTTTAGGGCTTTTGTGATAGGTTCGCCTCTGTAAATTTTTGTACAGTTTAAAACGATCGTTTTTTGTTTTGTTTTTCGGGACGTGTAAAATGATTTTTTTATGTAAATCTTGTGTTGACATTTCCAACACGTGTAAAATATATTTTTTGTTTGTAAAGTATTTATTTAGGATGTTATTAACTGTTTTTTTCTCTCCTTTATTGGTTTTTAAGCGTAGTTCAGTCCAGGGTGGTTATGTTTTTTTAATAGATAAATTTTATGTTTAAATAATAGATGAGTAAATAATTAAAGGTTGTCCTTTTTATTATCTCAATATGAAATATTTTTCTGAACACACGTTTCCACGACTGAGCCATTCTGTATAGTTATGATTATATAATTATAAAGTTTGGAAAAGATAATTGTAACTTTTTTATTTCTAACCTTTTCCATTGCGACAGAAAGAAACGTCCATAATGGCTCGCCTGTGGTGCACTCTGTTAGCCATATTTCCAATTTAGGTATCTCTTTCCTTTTAAAAGTGGACTGCTGTACCTCTATGAACTATGCTCTCAGGTTTTTACAAAAAGATGGCTTTCGGAATATTTCATTGTTTATTTATTTTTGTACAATGATTACAAAATTTCTTGTACAGGGTATTGGCTTCTGACAAACCAATATGGGTAGGTGTACTCTCCTTCGTAAGGGTAGGAGTAGTAGTCTCTGGCGATTTCATAAGGGTATCTGTAATAACCTCCTTCGTAAGGGTAAGTGTAGCTTTGTACGTCACGTGGATAGTAATGGCCCTGGACTTCATAAGGAGAATAGGTCTGGATGTCATAAGGGTAGGAGTAGTGAGGGTACCTGTTGTAGAATTTGTTGTATTGGTAAGTGGAGTAGTCTGAGCCTACGACTGGAACCTGGTAGTCGTAATCGATGAATTTGTAGAGTTTGGTGAGGTATGGGAAGAGTTTGAAGAGTTCAGCGTACATTGGTGATGATCCGTAGATGTACTGGTATGGGTAAGATTGTCCTTTTACGTTGGTCATGTGTTGCTGATAGACAGGGATTGATTGGGCGTGAGTGATTTCGTATTGACTAGGAACGGTGGTGACGGTTTGTTGTGGTTTCGATTCGGTCTTGATGGTTTGGTATTGAGATTGGTAGACTTGGGGTGTGCTTTCGGTAATGATGGACTGCTCGTAGCCTGGGCTGGTTTCAGTTTTGGTGACTTCGTATTGTCCTTTTTGGCTTCCGGCGTATTGGCCAGTTGTGTACTTCTGGCTTCCAGTGGTGGTAACAGTCTGTTGGTAGATTGGCTTGGTTTCCGTGGTCGTGATTTTGGTGACTTGGACTTGAGGGTAAAGTTGACTCACGGTGGTCGTCACTGGTGTTTCGACTTCATGGTATTCGACTTTGGAGACAACCGGTTCTTTTTTGACTTCAGTAAACTCCTGCTTGGTCGGATAGACGACGCTTTCTTCCTTTACAGTGACAGTAGGACGTTCGACTTTTTCAACGGTTTCCGTTTGTCCGACGACTGCAAGTCCGCTGTTGCCACCGAATCCTCCGAGTGCTCCCAATCCTCCAGCAAAACCTCCTCCTAATCCTCCTCCTAAGCTCAATCCACCTCCTAAACCTCCTCCGAGACCCAAAGAGCCCGAAAACGAAGCTGAAGCTCCGCTGGAAACTCCGCCAGAAATCTCTCCCGCGACGGCAGCACCAAAAACGCACAGCAAAACCTTAAAAAAATACAAATTTTAAAAATTTCATTATTCAAAATGTAATAACTTACTATGAGACGCATTTTAGGGGATTAGCTCAGAACCCGAGAGTGAAGAAAACGTCGATTCCTTAGCAATATATACCATCCTGAACGATTAGATAGAAAATGGACCAATCAAAGAAAACAGATTATTAAAATAAAATGTGTTTCAAAATATAATTAGGCATACGAAAATCAATCAAAGGTCTGATCGGTTTTTAATTCGCAAAACGAAGAAATCTATTTTGGTAACTCGTGGATCTTTGCTATTGTTGGATATAGACGTGTCAATGTACTAATTTGTCAATGGTAGTCGCTAAAAAACGAAGGAAAAGGTCCTTTTTATACATAATATTGTTATTTGGTTAGAGCAAAAGCGAATATATAGCCAAAAGGTACAATACCTTCTTACATCGCATGGCTTAAAATGGTGGATGATCTGGTTAGCATGAAAAAATTTGAGGTATGTACTATGTAAGCCTCTATATCCATCCTTAGGTGGCCACTACATCCATCCTTAGGTAAGGACTACATCCATCCTTAGGTGAAGCCTACATCCATGCTTAGGTGGCCACTACATCCATTCTTAATTGAGGCCTACATCCATCTTTTAGCGACCGATGACTTCTAATCTATCATTAGGAGCCCTTTTTATAATTACAACTCAAAGAATGGCCCATCTAATGTTTTATTTCGTATAAGATTTTTAAAAATACATTTTATAAAGGAGGAAGGTACAAAATGAGTCGATTAAAAAATTTAGTCCATGAATCTCCTGCAGTTTTCCTGAAGCGGCGAGTGGATTTTTAAAGTGGGCGGCATATCTTTTAAAAGCCCTTTGCATCCTTTAGCGATTTTCTTCGAGCAGCTTCCCGGGCAATTGTCGCATTTGGCACATCTCCCCGAGCAGGCGCTCTTGAGCTGCTCGAGACTTTTGATGTTGCTCGCGTGGAACATCTCGTTCGTCTGGTCGAATTTACGGCAAAAGTCGTCCGTCGCCTTCGTCTCCCTTTTCGCTCTCGAGTCTTCCATTTTCGACTTGTCCAAAATGACCATTTTGTGCATATCACCAGCGTTGTGCTTCATTCCAGCAGACGCTAACGTCAATACAAACCCTATAAAATATTATACATTTTATTTAGGTTCATTCTGAAGATTCTGAGAATCAAATTGAAAAGCCTAATTTTAATATCTTTTGGTCGTTCCCTAACCTTCCCAAAAGCAAAGAATCTTCTGTAGTTCTATCACGCCCGCTTTTTAATACCATCCTACAAGACCAAAGAATCTTGTACAGTGATGCAGCATTTCTAGTCTACTCACTGGATATGAGAACACTGTTATACTGCACGTTATTGATTTACCAAACCCCAAACTTTACACTCAAGACTCACCTGCCAATATGAAGGTAAAAACTGAAATGGTCATGTTGAACACTAAGAGATGATCACTTGAAATAATGAACCCTCGACAATTTTCGACTTTTATATAGAGACAATATGCGAGAGTTTATCTTTTCGACAGGAAGAAAAGCGAAGCAGAACTATCTCGTAGACGTCTTTTTGCGAAATGTTTACAAATTGGTAACACCCATTCATTTATCTTAATCGAATATTATCGCTTTATATCCTTTATACGAGCATTTGAATATCCGTGCCATAACTCTTAAAAAGCGCTTATTTCGACGGACCACCAAAAAAATGATAAATAATCAATTTTTTATTTACAGAAAATAAATAAAAATAATACAAAATTAGGTCCGTTCTATGTTTTTTTGTTTTAGTGGTGTTCATGGCTGGGTCCGAAGAGGTCGTAGTACGATCCGTGATGAGGGTGTCCATGGTAACCGTGGTGGCCTTCATGATATCCATGATGTCCATAGTGGCCATATCCGTAAGGATAAACGTTACCGTAAGGTTGATAATGGTAGTTGTTATAATGATAAGGTATGATGTATTGCGGAACTTGAATGATGACTGGTTTTATAGGTAAAGGAGGTAAAATGTGAGGTTTGTGGGCGTATCCGAATGAGGGAGCGTAGGTCCCAAATCCTCCGTATCCATGAGGGAAAGATTCGCCAACTGCGTGCCCTATACCGTGAGGTCCATGGGCTATTCCATAACCATATCTCCATCCTTCACCACTAACTAAAACAATCAAAGGATTATTCCTGACAAGTGGTGCTTATGTAGAAAAATTTACCAACTGATTGATGGCTGGTGGCGACTTCGTGGCTTCTCACGGATGCTAAAGATGCCAAAATGGCAAAAAAGAACGCCTAAAAAACGTCAAACATTAAAAAACCGGAAAAAAAGGTTTCACAACTATTTTCGTACCTTCGTCTCCATAGTTTGTCACTTGAATGGCTTTCTGTGCCTTCGACTCTGTCGACTTTATAGCTCCGCCGTTTTCTTGTACCGTGGAATTTTGACGACCGGCGGGACAACCTTGCGAGGACATCGGGGAAAACGAAGGGAAATCCAATGCCACCCGAAAAACGTTTTTCATGAGGATCGCTGTGTGTGTAGACTCAACCGTACAAAAAGAGGTTCGACGGTACGATTTTCGTTAAACGCCCTTGAACTCTATTTAGAAACCCTTTTACTTTCAAGTTCATTTTAAGAGGTCGGCTTGTTGGTGGTTTCAAGTTTTTTATCCATTAATTGGAGCATTTTTTAGATTTATTAAGTAGCCCCCTTGCCTCATCCTCCTGGGTTAGAACGAGAAAACAACAGGACCTTTGGAAAAACTCCTTCGCTGTGGATGGGGGTGTGCTGACAAAGGGTGGGTTTAGTTCACCCCATTCGCAAGTAGATCTCACCCCAATCATTCCTCTTAAAATCGATAAATTATTACTGCATAATGCTTCTTCAAAAACAAAAATATTTATGAAAAAATCGATTTCTTAGAAAAAAACAAAATACTGTCAAAAATAGAGTGTCGATATAGCAATTGTCTAAATTACCTAATCAATGAATAGGACTTGCTGCAGCTAAAAAATTCTTCTATAAATTGCTGTAACGTGAATTAAAAAGTTATAATTATTTCAATTTTTTTAAAGATAACTATATTTTGTTTTATATTTTTAACATAAAAAGGACTAAGGTCCTTCCCGCCGTCTCCGTTAGCGCGGTTTAGTTGGACAGGGGCGGCGAAAAAACCACCCCCTATTGGGAGGTCCGATGTGCCCAAGTGTACCAAACATACGTAAATAAAATGCATAACAAAAAAAAAACCAATAAAACGTAAAAGAAAAGCAAAAAAATACTTTGCACTTAGAGCACGGCTTTGACCTTCCTTTTGCCCAATTATCCTAATCTTGAACAATATCCTGAAGCTGAGAACCCTTTGTTTCAAAAATTGGCGAACTGATTGATAAAACGAGCCAAGTATTTTAGCTTCTTAACAAATGAGTTTGCGCTTCGTGATCCATAATAAATAACTTTGTTTGCTCGTCCTTCAGTCCGCCTTATGGAATATGCACGACCATTGAATTGGGCATTAAATCAAGTAGGAGTGGATGACACGCTAATACCGGAACATTATGAAGATTAATGGCCTAAGTAAACGAAAATTCACGACTCGGAGGAGAGAATCCAAAACAGGCAATCGTAAATACCCAAAAACAATAGTCCCCTTGCCTCACCCCCATGGGATAGAAGGGGGAAATACCAGTAACACATTTAAAGATATTTATTTCGATGTTTCCAAATTTTGATCCTAGTAAGCAAGTGGTCTTCAACTACGTCATCTAAAACTCGATTATTTTTTTCAGACTACCTATTTGTATTTTTTGAAAACTCAAACATAATATTGTAATTCATAATAATTATTCTATTAAGAGCGAACTAGGAAGTCTTTAAAAGCCCATAATTCATGTGGGATGTTTACAAAATGCTTGCTCGTGTGTGAAAAAGGCTATATCATCCGTGACGTGTGAAATCGAAGCAGGGCCTTTGAGGATTGAAGTATTAAAAAACAAAAAAAGAGATGTTTATGAATAGTACGAGTCAGGTTCAAGGTTCGGGCTTAATTGTATATTAGATCATTGGGAAGATCTTGGCGTATATAAGCCAAAAGATCATCTCCTGTAGTCACAGTTGAAGAATCCTACTTCTGAAATGAACACTGCAGTAATCGTAAGTACAAAATTTTTAAGAAAATATGAAGGTATAAATTTTTGCAGTTTTTTGTTGTTTTTGGAGTGGCGTTGGTGAAGGGGCAATGGGCCCAGGGTGGAATGCAGATGCAAGGGGGTGGGATGGGATCTTGGCAAGGAGAGCAAATGGGACAGCGAATGGGAGGTGGAAGATCTGGTGGTATGTCTGGAAGAATGTCGAGCGGAATGGGTGGAGGAATGGCTGATGGAAGGTACGGGGCGAGGCTTATCGACACCCCGACCCAGGTCGGATACGAAGCGACCATTCCCGGTGCTACTTCTCGATTCGTCCATTTCAGAAGTGAAGGAGGAAGTAAGAAAAAAAATTAATTTAGGTTCATTGTAATGAAATTATTTTAGGAGGAGGTAGAGCTGAAGGAGGTGCTAGAGGACAGAGTGGTGTTGACCAAAGAGGCGAATCCGGACAAGGAAACCAATGGGAAAACTCAGGGTCAAGATGGTGAAAATTGCAACTCCAGCAACTTTCTTTTTCTGCAATAATTACATAATTACGACTTATTCTTCATTATTTGTACATTTAGCTTTTATATTTTTTTTTCTCTTCTCTAAATAAAAAATAATCACTTAAAATTATTTCTTTTTGTTCGTTACAATTCTTTTTCCTTTTTCTTAGTTTTTATCTATATTGGTTTATAGTTAAATCCTTGAAATTGACGTAACTTTTTATAATAATTGGCCAGGATAACGAGGTTTAGGCATATTTCCTCCCTAAAGGTTGCCAAACAATTTTCTTTTGAAATGGCGAAAATTAATTTTGTACTTAAAGCCGTTCCAATGGGCTGTAACGTGTTCAACGACGCATATCATATAATTTTACTCAACACTAAAGGTGGAATATATCAATTATTTTTGAAGCAAAAATTATGTTATTACAAGGCTGTGAGTTTCTATCGTTTTTGAATATTTTAGGGTGCGTCAGGGGCATTTTAGGTGTTATTGAAGGTCCTATGCTGGTTTCGAGAGAATCGCACAACTTACAGAACCATTTTTCACTTCTTGATCTCATATGAAAGCTAATTACCTTTTAATAGTTTTAATTCTCTCGGGCATGGGATAACCGGGTTCAATCCCGGACTGAGGTAGGAGAATATTAAATTTCTTCCTTCTCAGTAGTCTCAGTAGTCTCATTGTTAGAGCTGGCTTCTTTGGTTGCCATGACAATATGGCGAAAGCCTCCGATGGGACGATAGGACCTTTATCTGCTCCCCTCCCCAACGACACTAGTGAACAGTGACTTTAGGAGTTTACTAGGTGAGCCCCAATTTTTAATTTTTCAGTTAAATTCTAAGAAATGAGGTGGAGATTATGAAGAAGCTTCTGCAGAGTTTTCAATTTCACCAGAGTCCAATCTTGTGGGCTATTAGTTAATTATTACCTACGTTTTCACAAGACACAAACATTGATTGCCTGTGCTATCTTGAAGAAAAGTTTGAAAGTGGAAAGTTGAGTCCTCTGCCAACAGAGAGCGTTTTTTTCCCGCTATCGTCGGATTCATGATTTAGTTACGTGTGTACTGATTAGGTAGGTCTCATTGGGAAAACCAAAAGTTTTTGACAGTTCGTAAATTATTTCAGTCCACATAGTTTTTTCCCAACTAATTATCACATTTTGTGAATCAGAAAGTTCTTTTGTTGGTACCAGTAGTAGGTACCATCTAGTTGATAAGCGATTATTTAACCAATAAATTTAATTGAATGTGAAACTATAATTTTCATTATTACCTTCGCAATATTGTCGTAAAATCTTCTCCTGCATCATCTGCAGGAATGTGATGGGGCTTTTGCCATATTGCCCTATTTGATGTCCCTGATTGCCATCAAGACCCAGACAAAATAATTTTCATATTACCTGGCAACAGAAAGCTGCACCCATATCCCTCAAATTTCTGCTGTTCAATAGGTAAATGGAAGTAGTAAATAAAAGAACAATATTTCAGATAAAATTTTATAGACTTGCAGATTGCAGAGGTATCTTTAGCCATATTTATTTTCATTTTTTGAAGAATCGATAGAATCCTGGTCCATAGAATCCATAAGCTAAAAATAAAAAACAAAAACAGTTAGGTATCATTAAATATTTTGAAACAAATTAATGATAAACCAACAAAATCGAATACGGATAAGCGAATTTTTTTAACAGCAAAATTATTGTCCTCATTTTCCACTCGCTCCAAGAACGATGCCAAACTAGGTTCTGCATCATTCTCGTGTAACCAAATGGTTAAATCAATCAAATTCTTACAATATGGGCTGTATCCAGAATAACCGAAGCCGCCAAAACCACCGTACCCGGCGTATCCACCGAATCCGCCATAACCACCGTAGGCTCCGACACCACCAGGTCCGAGGTACACGCCACCCAATGGACCTCCGAATCCAATCGAGATGGTCGCTGCAGCCGCTGCGACGAGGGCGAACAATAAAAATACCTGAAATCAGTTTTAATTAATTTTCCCATTTCAAACCCTCAAACAAGTTCAAGGTTAAAAGAATAGAATTATTTTCTTAAAGTACGCATTCCATCATATAAACGTTTTGTTCTATTCCTTACCTTAGCAATCATGTTTTCTGCCGATTTTCTTTGGACTAGAGTAGGCTCGAATAGATTTGAGATATATATACAGAGATTTCCCACTAACCATAAACACATTAGAAACTAATTTATTTTTCCCTAAGTCTATTCCTATCTAAATCAGTCTTTTTATCTCAATTATTTCACAGCTTAGAAAACCCATCTGAAAAAACCTCTGTCTAAAGTTCCGTTTCTGCAGTCGCAGTTGTGATGTCCGATCTCGTGGTAGGTGACATAGCACAGCATTATGATCATAAGTGACGTCATTATCGCCATCACGAAAGTGAAAGCAAGCTAAAAATAAAATGAAATGATAATTTTGTCAACTTTGGGAAAAACAATAACTCACAACAACGTGCGAACTCATTTTCGAAAAGAAAGATTCCCTCCTATACATCGTCTTTATATACTCGTTTAATTATTCAACTATTTAATTTTCATCACTTTGATATCTCAAAGTACAAGGGGCGAAAAATTCAGCTAACAACGGTTATCTAATAAGCGTTGTTTTTATTTGGTCTGATATTTCATGGAGATGGAAAAATAGACGCTTTTAATTCATCACGTTTTATTTACATATCAGGTACAAGTTTTTCGGTTTCAAGTTAGTAGTAAGAATAAGGGTAGTCGTAGTAATAGCTTCCATATCCAGGGTAAATGTCATCGTACAGGTTTTTGTAAACTGTAATTCCAAACAATGAAATGAAAATTCATCACTTAAATTTACCGTAGGGCACGTAGTAAGGTGTTGGGTGTGATATGAGCTGGGTGTGGCTGTAGGAATATGGTGTCGAGTAGCCATAACTGTAGCCATAACCAGGGTTGGAGGTAACCGTTGCGGCTAAGAAAGCCAAAACCTGTAGCAAAACCTCAAAAGCTGAAGTCAACAGAAAAAAAAACTTACGAAAAACACGACGTATGAAGCCATTGCGAGGTTTGGAACTAATGAATGCTGGGAGGTTCTCATTTTCATTTTTATACGTTGGTTAAGAAGCTCTAGGTCAAGGGAAATTATAATGCTTCGGTTGTCAACGTTGACGATGTTCAACAAAGAAAAAATTTGCTTCCTTAATTATGTTCGTCTTTTACGGCTTTGGGTGGATTATCTAGGGATCTGGACTAAATTACATAACACTTTGTTTTTCCCTTCCTTCTTAAAAAATTGAAAAACCTTGAAGTTCGATCCAAAAGTATCCCCATAAATTTACACCAGGTACATTGTAGCTACCGATTGAGGAAATTGCGAAAATCACGAAGTTTCATGCATCTTCTGCCTGTAGATGAAGTCATAATCTTTAAGCTGATTTAATTAAAAACAAATCAATTGTTTCAACAAAATTTAAAGGAGGAAAAAAATCGCCAAACGTAAAATAAGTAAAATTTTTTTATTTTATATTTGTAATGGTACAATTAAAGCGATGATTCCGTATTTTGGCATGCTGGTGAAAGACTTGTGTTGGTAGCGAGGTGCCCTTAGATGTAGTAGCTCGGATATCCATAATAATACCTCGGATATGCTAAAACAAAACAGCAACAATAATATAAAAAATTGACTATTTTTTGAGGGTAACTTCTCAAAATAGCGGAGAAGTATGGTATCCTTGAAGATATAAGGGGCTCCTGTTAAGCATTATAATGAATGTATATCAACCTTGGTGTGCATGCGATCACGTCTTCTTTGGCTATTTATGTATTGGGAACCCCGACCGAAAAGAAAAGAGCGATTATGAAGTCACACGGTTCGGGACAGTCTCCCGAACCATTGACTACGAATTACGCCCTATGCAATATTCATAGTTCTCATTCATCTTTCGCCTTGAAACTTCTACTTTTTACAAAAAATAATTAATCACGATAAGTATTAGGTATCAATGCAAATTGGTGGGGATACAATCAAGCAGAATAGTTCTAAACAGTACCTATACATATGTACCTACATAGAATTACTACTTACCAGTTACCTACTTACTTATAGATATAGCTAACAATTTATCTTTAATATTATCTTGAATATAAACGTTTAGTCAGATTGATTTGTTATCGAATTAGGAAGTGCGTCCCTTACTCTCTACACACATAAACATAGACCCCATGAGACGCTAAGCAGTAGTGTTTGAATTTTAATTTTCAAAATTTAATAAGGTAGTACTTAATTATTAATGCTTTTCTGTTGAAATTTGGTGCGAGTTATATAACGTTTGATATCCACGTACGACAAAACTAAATAAAAATCATGGAAGATGGTAGAAAATACCTAAAAGGTTCCTACTAAGATAGAGGGCCACAAAATGGATAACTTTTTCCCCCCATGGGCTAAAATTAGTTTGGCTATGAATTATGATGTTTTCATAATTTTATGTTACCTATACAGTATACATGCACGAACACTAAGTTATTAAAGTTATTTACCGTAGCTCAATCCATAGTAAGGATATGCTCCGTAGCTGTAACCCAAGTAGGGATATGCAGCGTATCCTATACCGTAAGAGGAATCAGTTTGGAGATCTTTTGGCTCTTTTAAACCCTTTTGTGGAGGAGCCGGTAACGCCAAAGTTAAAGCGAAGAGGCAAAGAGCAAACACAAAAATCTAAAAAAAAATTAAATTATTGTTAGAAAACTATTAAGCACTAAAAAGCACTTTTTTGGTTGGTTAAAATTTTGAATTGTGACCGTTCCTGGGCAATTGGTTGGATACTTACGGTTTTGAACATCTTTGATTGTTGGTGGTATGGCTGTCAGCAGCAGATTGTTCGATTATAATGTATTGTTCCTCTTATATAGAAGCGATGAGCCGCCCCTCGCAAGGACGTAATTATGCAACCCCGCTCATCCCAAGGTTCGCACACCTACACCTCTACTCCCCATTCATATCACTTATTGATGAGGAATGTTTATAGACCGAAATAGCAAAGATGGAAAATGTTGCCAATTTTTATTAAAGTTCAAAATGTTCTGAGAAAGAAAAGTAATTGCCTGAATATGATGGAAATTCCTTCGAAAGGTATGGTTTGGTCTGGTCTGGTATGGAAATGGAACTCCAAAAACGGAATTTTCTCAAAAAGTGGTCTCCTAAGGCCCTGTATATGGCATTTGTTGAAGATCGGTATGGTTTTACCAAAATATCCATTTTCAGGGGAGGCGGAACGCTGCCGCTCTCGTAGCCTCAACCTAAAACTTTTTAGACCCTATAAAAAAGATCTCCATTTTTCTGTTTCCACTTACCTTTTCCCCATTTTTCTTTTTCATTTGCCTTAGGGCCTAATTAATTCTTGAGTAAACTGATGTCTAAAACCTGGAGCTTGCCCAGAGACACGAACTTTCTCAAAGGTCTACAGATTTCGGGGGATCCATAAATTTCGGGGGAAATGAATCCTTTTTTTTCTAACATAACTTGAATTTGGTGATAATTTTATGAAAATGGGACTAATTTCACTCAAACACATTATACATAATTACCTAATTAGTTAATTAATTAATTAATTTTTGGAAAAAAATTTTTTTCAATCATAACATGATTTTGATGATAATTTTCTAAAAATGGGACTAATTTCACTCAAACACATTATAATTACCTAATTATTTAATCAATCAATTAATTAATTAATTAATTTTTGAGAATTTTTTTTTCAATCATAACTTGAATTTGGTGATAATTTTATGAAAATGGGACTAATTTCACTCAAACTCAATATAATTACCTAATTAGTTAATTAATTAATTAATTAATTTTTGAAAATAATTTTTTTTTGCAATCATAACTTGAATTTGGTGATAATTTTATGAAAATGGGAAAATTAAGTTAATTAGTCATAATTACCTAATTACATAATTAATTAACTAATTAGTTAATGCAATTTAATCGGGATCACGTGAAGATTATTTGGTTAAAATTTGGTGAAGATCGGACTGGTAGAAAGGCCGTAGCACATTTTTGCAAACTTTAGACAGACATATCTCCGCCATTTTGTCGAATTTCAAAAATCGCTCTCGTCACTTTCAAGATAATCACGAAAGGAAAATTGTGTGAAAATTTCGTGAAAATCGGATGAAAATTGTGGCCGTGAAGTGTTCCGGAAAAAAAGGCGACGGACGGACGGACGGCCGGACGGCCGGCACCACAGACAAAGCCATGTCCGATAAATATCAAAAGTCAGTTTGACCCTACGGGGTCTGGAAGACCCTTCCCCGAAAACCCGAATCCGACGGTATTACAATAACTTCTCTTTGAGAAAGTTTAAAATATCACTAAATTGAGGAAACATAAAAGGCATTTATTAGAAGTCCTACGTCATTTTAATCAGATATCCTTGATCGTAGAAAAAAGACAAGAAGCTCTTTAAGAAACTTGAGTGGAATATCTATTGGGATATCTTTTCATCCTTTCGACGTCGGTTCATTGAGAAACACGCCGTGTACCCTTAGATATTCTTTCATAAAAGCTAATAGGAAGGTTGCTCATTCAAACGTTGAATAGAAGCCGTAAAATAGCCTATAAAAAATTAAAACGAGGTTTGAGTTGAGACTTCAAAGCGTTTTTCGAGCCCATGACCTATTAAAAGATGCGTAAAGAGTGGACAACCGAGCGTAACTATCAACCGTAAATATCTACGCGGTCCGGGCGTGACTTCACGGCCGTTATACCATAATTAGATAATTATTTTGATTTATAATATATTCATTGGCGATTTTCGGGTTAAGAAAAGAATATTAAATTAGGTAACTTTGTTTTTGTCACAGTTCGTGCCTTGCCCTTGGCCCTTTTTTAATCTTCCACCACGTGTGTACCTACATCTATATAGTAGAACCTATAGACAGGGGCGGACTGGCCCAGAATTGTGGGGTGTACAAAACCCAGACATAAGATGGAGGGGAATTTTTTATTTATTTTTGTTATGTCCAGAGTGCCAAAATTTTCTGTTCAAATTCTACGCACCTACAAGGTATATAACGTCATTGGTTAAGGATACCAAAAAAAAAAAAAATTAAATATCAAAATAAAATAATTTATTTTTACATTGTATAAAATGTGCAAAATGAACAAAATAATAAATATTTTAACCGATGATCACACCACCTCCAACGATCGGCCTGAATGCCCTGAATCCGAATCCAGGATAGACTCCATAGTATCCTGAAATGAGGGGAAAAAAAACTTTACAGCAGGTAAATAAAAATTACAACTTGTGGGCGAGATTTTGACAAACTTCCCCAGATTTAGAAGTACATTTTATTTCTACGATGGACTGTAATTAAAATTAAAAGGGTACCTTTAGTGATGGAGGAAAAATGAGAAGATAGAGACGTTAAAAAGTCCAGGATGAGGACATCCATTACCTTCTTCTTAGCAGAATTT
Source organism: Orius laevigatus (assembly GCA_018703685.1). Classification (NCBI taxonomy): domain Eukaryota; kingdom Metazoa; phylum Arthropoda; class Insecta; order Hemiptera; family Anthocoridae; genus Orius; species Orius laevigatus. Next base: position 119,010 of record JAGWEN010000047.1, read on the forward strand.
CAATGAGGGAACAACAAGAAGTCATGACAATGTGCATGTTATGCTAATTTTTATTCAGCGGCGGATCTCTAATAGGAAACAATTTTCCAAACTCTCCTTCATCATTGAACAAAATGATGTCATCTATACCTTAATAAAATTAAAGTCTTGACATTCCCTCACGCGAAACACGTGCGAAAAATAAACGATTAAAAACTGGTTCAGGTCTTGATTTCTAAGATTCATTGAACATTTGAGGTTTTGTGGTTTATGCTCAATGGATTACGATTTCGTAACAGTATTTTTTTAATAAATACAAACTTACCATAATAGGGCCTCCTGTAGTAAGGATAATAAGGATAATATCCATAAGAAATGGGCACTCCAGCGTAAAACCCTAGGCCAATTGAGTCCGATTCTTTGAGGTCTTTGCTTGGCTTTTCTTCCTTTTTCGGTGGTAATAGTTGTTCGATTTTTGCTGGGAAGTGATGATGGTCGACAGAATCGTGGGTTTTAGCTACTTCCAAAACTGGTTTTTCAGTCGTTTTTTGTTTTTCACAAGAAACGACGACAACGAGAGCTAAAAGCTAAAAAGAATGGCAATTTGATATTTTTATATAATTTTCGACGTGTTTCTTGTACTTACGATCCAAAATCGGTTCATGTTGTAGTTTGAGACACTTTTTTGAAAGTGATAAGGAAGATGGCTCCTATATTGACTTATATAGATGATTAGCTAGGGTCTAAACAAAATGCAAGGACGGACTCACGTTAAACTATGAATGGCGGACACATTTCGACCTTTTTACACCGATTTGGAAACAGTAGCGGACAAAATTGATTCCGCAATCTTGGACTGGATCCTTCGTTTTTTTCCATATAAGACAAGGAAGTGGGATCAATCCAGTTGGAGAACCAAATTATCAATATTGTATATTTTGCGGTTGCTCCTCTAGTTTTATTAGAAATTTGTTAACATAACTGTTTCTTTTGGACTGACAAACATAGGGGCTCTCATAGGTTTGTAAATTTTCGTATTTGGATAGACAACATGTAGGTCTGTTCGGTGTTTATATGAATAAAACCTTTTGATCATTTGGCAAAGAGAAAACCGTAATATGTACATGCATGGTTACGTCAATGCCTCTGTAGCGACAAAAAGGAGTTTTTTCGCTTTAATATTGACGGAATGCGAAGATTAATGTGGTTGTTACGCTTCTCGGCACTCTCATCGTTTTTATTGGTTCTCTAAGTACCGCGCCCATCGTTTACCTCCTTGTTTACCTCCTCACTTCACCTTCAAATTCGATCGTTAATTAGCAATATTACTATTACAGCAGCTATTGTGCAACGCTTGACCTTGATGAGCCTCGCCCGTCCTAAGTTATCATTTATCAATAATTCCTGATAAAAAAAGACAACAATTTAACAGGGATTTAATTTACATTAAATTAGAAAATGACGAAGAAAGGGACCTAGTCTTCAAAGCAAACTTTGCTTCTGATATCGTAATCAATTAGTAATTAACGACTCCATTGATTAATCACCTCCTCGACTGTCCTCCATCTCCCCCTAAACTAGCCCCATTACGACCCAACCCACCCTCAAACATTCTACCACCTTCTCCCATCACCTCCTCTACTACTGGACCCTTCCCCACCTTCCACCAACAAAGACTGACGAAAAGGCCAAAAAGGATTTTTTTTAATTATTAAAATTTGTTTCAACACGTTCGTGTTAAAAGCAATGCAATATCGGAAATATTGTCTACGATTAATAAAAATTTCGTTATTTTTGTTTGATTATCTTAATTTTGGTCCGGACATAGTGGTGGGCGTTTGTTATAAAATGCACGCTCTGGGCTTAACCAACATCCAGTTGTCACTCATGAAAAATTAGGATGGAAGGAAAATTATTTATATTTGTAAGTAAAACATCAAAAATTGATGTAAACCTGGTAACTTTTGTTTAGATGTTGTTAGGTGTCTTTTGTGCAATAAGGGCCGAAAATGACCTTCAAACGGGAAGTTCGATTGCCATCGGATACACTATCGGAGTTGGGAAAAACGGATTGTTTGCTTATAAGAACCTTTATTTGCCTGGAAAAACAAAACGTGAGTGATTTTTGGACTACCTATTTTTCCATCAAAATATTTTAATATCTCAAAAACTGCTGGAGCGATTATTAGGGCTTTTCAAGGCTCAATAAATTTTAGTAATACTAATTAACTGTTTGTTTTCAGAGTTTTACCTAATTCCTTATAAGCACCCGAAAATCAGGAAGTATAATTTGATTCAACCTGTTTTACCACATTATCCTATAAAAACCTATCATCATTTTGGCTGATCTGAAAAAATTGTAACTCATCCGTTAATAAATAAAATATTTATTATTTTTATTACATATTATTATGTTCCCACTACAACCTAAATAAAATCATAACTTTAGCTCAGATTCGTCTCTGTGATTCACTTGTTTTATGATTATCTTGACCTTGCACGCGAGAAGTCGAATTCCTTATTTACTGCCTTATGTAAATGATATGTTAATTTTCAAAGTACCTGCATAAAACAAAAGAACTTATGATAAATTTTAATGATCGTGGATGCCAAAATTTGAAAGAGACATACATAAAAAATCAAGAAAAAGAGGTTTTCGAGTTTCATTGTATTTTACCTTGACAACTCCTTGTATCAAAACTGTCGATTTGAAACTTTTCAATTACGACATGGAAATCTTTAAAGAGCATGTGCGAGTCAAAAGCGGATGTTGTCTTAGCCAACTCTAAGTACATGTCAGTTCTGCCTAATTAATTTGATAAAAATTGACTTTTGCTGTTTCGAAGGTTGAGAAAACTCTCGATTATCTTGGTCTTCATGCTTAGGAAAAGAAAACGTTGTTGGTATAAATTTTATTTTTACATTAATTTTGTACAAAAGCGATGTAGCATTTAACCGTAGTATCCGTATCCAAATCCAGGGTATCCAAATGATCCGTAGTACGACCTTGGGTAGCCTCCGTAGCCTGCAATTAATAAAATAAATTAATAAAAATTAAAAATAAGTTGTAACGTCGTTACCGAATCCTCCATAAGAGCCAGGATAATAGCCACCGTAACCGTAGCCGAGACCTCCAAATCCGCCGAGTGAGTAACCGAAACCGAACGTGTTTTCGGCTTTAAGATTTTCGCTTTTCTTCTCCTCAGCGAAGGTCAGAGCCAAAAGGCAGAAAAAGGCGACCTGAATGCAAATTAGTTTTTAAATTCCTTCTCTCTAAAAATGTTTGGAAATAGCTATACGAGGTACTACTGCATTAAAATATTTTACTGAATTGAAATTCGGTTTATTAAACTATATCCACTGTATGAGCACAAATATTGTATTTTAAAATTTTGATCCTGAACTTTGACTATTAGATCACTATTATATTAAGCATTACCTATTAATCAGTATTCTGCCTCTACCATTTCCCCAGACTCCTTAAAACAATTCAGGTGATATTCAATTTTTTTTAAAATAGTTTTTAGGTCAGAAAAGACACCAGACTACCTGATCCAAAACTCACATCATTCAGGAAACCTTTCCTACTCATCATACAAATGGCTAAAGAGTTGTGGTTGAAATAAAATTCTCATGGGAACATCCCTTCCCCTTCAAAAATCGTCCTTCAGAGGAAAACCGGGGATTGTCCAACTCGTCCTCTATGGAAAGTATCGTTATCCCTACTTATCTTGACTAGTAACCGCTGACAAAATGTTTTTTCAATCATCGTATCTCTATGCTAAATAGCTAGTAAGCAGAGGCTGCTAAAAAGTATTCTCTCTATGCTAAATGGCTAGCAAGCAGAGGCTGCTAAAAATTATTCTATTTACTTTACATATTATTCTAATATATTATTAGTATATTATTCTAATTGATAACGGGTTACGCATCCAGCAATCAATTACGATTTAGGACTGGAACGCAAGATTAATGTATATCCTCCTACAGCCCTCAAAACAGCTAGGAGTTGAAGGAGTAGCATCAGCTACTGACTTCAGCAATGTCCAAAGTCGGCTTCCAACCTCTTAATTTAGCTAGATCAGCTTAGACATGAATTGTGATTGAAAAAATCAAAGTTTTTGCTATGGCATAGGTAAGAAATTTTTTTGAAAAATATGTAAGTTTTTAATACTCACTAAGAATTTGAAGCTCATTTTTTGTCTCTAGTCGTTTGAAGGTGAAGATGAGTAGGTGGTTTATGACTGATTTCGGTTTTAAACTAAGGAGGGGTTTTTATACGTTTTGGTCGTCCACCTCTTCACGGTGAAGGCGGCATTGACCGACACATACGACAAAGACGACGTTTACAAGACAATAAGAATCCTTCCTTCTCATAATAATTATCGATTTCAGGGGAGCAGAGATGTCTTCATTTTCCGGCCAATTACGGTGAAATTCGCCGAGTTGTACCTTGTCAAAAGTCAAGGACTTTTGTGACGAACGAGAAGTCAAAATAAGGCGGACTTACGAAGGAACTCAGGAATCGATTAACTGAAAATTCAAAAAGAACAAAGAAAAACGAACGCTATCATCTAGTCATGATTTAATGAAATTTTGGTGGGTGAAAGAGTTTTACGTTGCAATATGATGGGCGAGGCCTGGTAAAATGCTTAAACTCATTAGCCCGGTCCCAACTCCGGGGGAAAACTCCGTAATAGAGATAGTGGACGTTCGGGTAACCAAACCTCCCTAGCAATTTTCCCCAGCTACGACTGAGTGCATCGTTGTCTCCCTTTGTGTTTATTTTGGCACACTTGCGATATAATGTATGTAATTTGAATTATAAAATGAAAGACAGTTTAGGTACTACACTTTTTCATAATATTGTGGATTCAATTGACGTAAATAGTTGATTATTTATAAAGGAACCAATTATTACCTTAATCTGTCTCTTCTTATATCGTCATCTCCAGAATCTAACAGCTCACCCTTTATAACGTTCATCTCCTCCAGGAACCTGAAAACTCAATTTTTATTGATTTACCTTTATGGGAGACCTCGTTCTTTATATTTTCTCAACTACTCGTCATAAATCTTCAAAAACAACCGTGAGAGCGACTCACGCACGTTAACTTATCTGGAGAAAAAAATCACAAAACAAAAGATTAATTAACAATAATTGAATAGATTTTTTTGACATTTCTCTTTGACGTTCCCGGCGAATGATTATCTTCGACGCGTCACGGAAATATCAATCTCCCATTAAAATAAAGATAAAATTATAAAGAAATAATTATCCTGAAAAAAGGAAAAAAAAAATCCTGAAGGTGTGGATGTTGTCATGGCCTTTTGAAAGACTTCAAGATATAAAAGACGGGGGAACTTCTTAGCGGGACAGTCCATTACCGGCCAACAATGAATTCTAAAATAATTGTATGTAAAAATAAATAAAATGAAAATGTGATTTAAGTGGTTTTTGTGTATGTTTAGGTCGCGTTTTGCCTTTTGGCTTTCGCTTTCGCCGAAGGAGCTCCGAAAAAGGCAGCAGACCTCCAAACCGATAGCACTTACGGATTAGGGTATGCAGGCTACGGACATGGATATGGGCTCTACGGAGGACTTGGCTATAGCTCCTCCTACTACTACCCGAGCAGCTATTACTACAAACCTTATAGCCTTGGATATGGTAATTTTTTTTTTAATCCAAAACAACCTTTTTCTATTAACGTTCCATTTTAGGCTACTATGGTTCCTACCCTAAATATGGATATGGATATGGACATGGATATTACGGTAGCAGTTATGGATATGGCTATGGATACGGATATCCTCAATACTCCCAATATTACGGTTAGAAAGTTAAAAATTTAAGTGAATTTGTAAATAAAATTTCTTCATTAAAATATTTTTGAAATATTTGAGTTTTTTATGAACTTACTAACCTTAAAGTTCTTGTTGGCAAAAAGTGTAAAATTTTCATTATTTTTTAAGTTCCAAAATAGGTTCAAGTATGCGTTATGCAAATGTAGGAAGTTTAAATTATGAGAGTCTTTGTTACTGGTATATTGAATAGGGCGAGTTCATTTATTTTCCCAAGGTTGACTCACACACAAAATAATGGAAAAAAAGTCGTTTTTCTTTTTTGGAGGTTGTGCTTCATAAAAACCTTATGAACCTATATAACTTCGTTTTTTGATTGATTTTGTTTAGTTCTTAAGGGGTGTTTGTCCAAAAACGTGAGCAGCAAAAGTTTAAAATGTGTTAATTGATACTTCTCCAAACTTTGACAAATAAAATTGGCAAACAGTGCCCCTCCTGTTTGCTTAAAAAATAGTTCGAATATTATAACCGAAAAAACCACTTAGTAGTGACTCATGTTTGCATAATGAATTACTTCCCTTCTTCAAGGGTACCAACATATTATGAATGACGAATTGGTAAGAAAGGCCCTTTTTTTAGGTGATCGTCATTCCCGAACGCCTTTTCCCATCCACCACCCCCGGAAATTCTATTTTTTAGAAAAATGCTTAAGTTTTTTGCACCTTTAAAGTTAGGAGGGACATTCGAAAAAATTCAAGGTGAAAGGAAAAGGGTCAAAGAAGTGATTTTCATTGATGATTGCTCAAAAATAAAGTTTTGGAGGTCTAGAAAAATCTTAAAAGCTTAACTCGTTTTCTTAGGCAGCCTTCCCCTAAAGCCTTCCTCCTCAAGAAAAGTTTGCTTTTTTTTCTCTCCCCCTTTCTCTGTGGCTAAAGTTAACAATTTAGAATGATTCTAAGTACTAAGGTTTCGATTTTCAGCCAAATTCATTGAATTCTCAAGTAGGTGCCTTCCTACAAAAATTAAAGTAGGTTGAGGAAAAAATATTTTTTGGGATTACAAAAAATTTTGAACACAAAACGTTTTATTTACAAAAGTTTGATTTTAAGTATTAAAATGGTAACTTTGAATTCGTATCCAGAGTTGGTTTTTATATAAATCGAAATTTATCGATTTTAAAAAGATTCGACACATTTTTTTTATATTTATGATTGACAATAAAGAATGTAGAGTTGATCCCAGAAGAGTTGACCGAAAATGGTTGGTAGATACTGAGAGTTGGCTGATAGCCACCACTGTCGGTCAATGCCTTGGACTTTGAAAAGCTTTTCTTATTTTAGGTAATGTCCTCCATAGTAACTACTCGAGTAGCCTGGGTATCTTCTATAACCTCGACCGTAACCTCCGTATCCTCCATAGCCGCTTAATCCACCGTAACCTCCATAGCCGCTTAATCCACCGTAACCTCCGTATCCTCCGTAACCTGAATAATCATCTACAAAAAAGTTGAGTATTAAAATTTATAAAATTTGAATGATTTTACCACCATAGCCGCCATAGCCAGTCCCGTAGTAACCGGATCCGTAACCTCCAAGGCCACTGTATCTTCCGTATCCTCTTCGGTAACTGTTCCCGTAGCCGCCATAGCCCCCGTAACCGCCATAACCTCCGTAACCACCGTATCCGCCATATCCACTTCCTAAACCTCTTCCGTAACTCCCGTAATATCCGTCGTAATCGTCGTAGTCGCCGTAGTAGCTGTTGCTGTAGTAACCGCCATATCCGAATGGTGATGCATACCCTAAACCGTACGAGTTTTCTGTTTTAAGCTCGAAAGATTTTTGAAGATCTTCGGCCCCGGCGACGGCCAAAAGAAACGGCAAAACCTTAAAAATGGTTCACTTAAAAAAATTATCACAACTCACCCTCAAGATATAGCGAACTTCAAAAAAGATTATCTGATAACTTCTGTATTTTGTATGACTACATAATTTTAGGACTGTACAGGTCCTCGCGCAGGGATTTTGCAAAAAGTGAAAAATATATTTCTGCAGCACAAACCAATCTGAATGATTCAAGAAACTCAGTATACATGAAAAATCTAATTTTCAAGTTACTTAGTTGAGAAATCAAACCCAGAACACGTAGACTTATCTCAAGTCTTGAGCAGAACAATACCCAGTCTTGACTATTCACAGCGGACCTTAAGAGGTCTTCACCCCACCTATGAACTTCTTTTCTTTTTGAAATCCGCTATAAGTTTTAAAACGCACGAGTACTTACAAGAAATTTGATATCCATGCTCACTTATGACTGACAAGGAGGGAAATTGACCGTACCTAATATATAGTAAGCCACCTCTTCTCATAAAATAAAACGGCCATGACAAGAACGACCTTAGGTCTTCTTCATTTTACGCAACCTATGTTGTTTTTTTTTTCCTTCTCTGTTTCTTCTTTTAAACAATTGTTTGGCCTCAAATAGATTCACATGTTGGCATACAAAAGTCGGAAGAGCTGTGAAAATATCGAGTCTAACGAATCTCTCACGAAGTTTAATGAAACGAACCGGAGAGGAAAAAAAGGCCCTTTTCAGTCGTTTAATGGACAGTCAGGGGCACATAAATAAAACAAAAATATTCGAGGACGATTTTGGTTCCATGTAAGTATCTTTTTGATAACCAAAGGATAACCAAAGATCTTGTTTGTCAGTTTATCATTTAATTACACCAAAAAGTAAAGCCTCCTCACATCTTTACATTATAAGAGTCATCGAATTTGGCCAATCCCACTTCTTTAATATTGGAAAAAAAATTGATTTTTAATGGTTTCTTAATAGGTTTTCACTTTTCATCGGTTTAGGCCAATTCAAACTAAAATTATTTTTATTAAATTTCATGCATCTTAGTTATATTATTAGCCTAGGAGTAGAGAAAGATCATAAAATCCTCAAAGTTTTAGCATTACTTATGTTTTGACCTTTTACTATTTTTGGCTTCTCGATTTCATGAATAATTGTGGGAATATATCAACCGTAAGTCGACTTCCGTCGTATTGTCAATCTTCAGGGGGAGACGCTATTAAAAATAAATACAGCTTATCAAGTAGAATCGTTTATTCCAAGACAATTTATAGCTTTCAATATTTAAAATGTTGAGGATAACCGTAGTAGTTGTAGTCAGGGTAGCCTATTCTCGGATAGTGTTGAAATCCTGAAAAAACGATAATTTAAAATTAATCAATGTACAATATAAGGCTAAATTTGGTTTTTTAGAGTTTCCTACTGAAATTTCAACATTAGAAGAATCGGTCGCAGCCAATAAATTTTGTTTTATTGCTAAGGACCATTAAAAAAAAAAACATCGCTGGCATTATCTGAGTGAAACAACGCATGACACCCATGCATTGCTGGTTTACTCTAACCTTCACCCCTGAAATCATAGCACTTATAAAACCTACCTACTTTTTCAATGAAAATGCAATGAAAGTCTTTAAAAATAGTGATCACTGTTAACCCCGACGCCAGGTAAGTATTTTAAAAATAGTAGGGAAAGAGAAAAAAAAAATCCTTACCGTATCCACCGATTCCTCCATGGTGCCCAATGCCACCATAGTGGCCAGCTCCTCCGTAATGTCCAAAATTTCCAAAATTACCGGGACTGTTAACGAAGTTTCCGTAATGGCCATGATGTGCTAACCCTAGTCCAAACATGTACCCAAGAGGGTATAAAGATTGAAGATGTTTTTTGAACCTATGATGTGCCAGAAGTCCATGATGAGGATGAAACATTAATCCCAATGTCCCCGAAGCTTCCTGATCTTCAGGCTTCGAATTTTTCTCCTCTCCAGAGGCCAAACTCAAAAGGACACAAAAAACCAAAACCAAGAACATCTTTGAACTGACTTCAAAAACGAGAAAGCCATTCAATTTATATACTCGTTCCGGCTCTTTTTCAGACAAAAACGTTCATGGACGAGAAATTTTAAAGAAGCGGATTTCTAGCTCTATGAATACACAAAAAAGCCTTTTCTTTAATTTTTTCTTCCTCATCCTCAACTAAACGATGGAAATTACTCCAAACCATCTTTTCTCCATAAAAGTTTAAATTCCTTCCCTAATACGTCATAAAGGATCATCGACATCAAAACTTTTTATTTTTACACAAGATCAGTCAAGGATTTACATTGTTTTCGAATTTAATTTCTATCATTTTTTATAATCTTTAATTTTAAAAATGCTTTTTTCCTGTGCCATGAGGTCGAATATTTCCCTAGGTAACTTTTATCCTTCACAATTAAGTCGTACAAATTGATGTTGTCACCAAAATAATTAAGTTCATAATAAGCCTCTTTAAAGCTAATTAGCAACCATTACACCCTGACAAAAAGAGGAAATAATTATAAATTCATCTTTAGCGTAAATTAATTAGTTAACTTTTAGGGCTGAATTCATAGAAAAAACTTCAAAATGAGTGGACCCTCAAACCAAAAGGGACTAGGCGTTTTTTCAGCTGACCAATTGACTTGAATGTAGGCATAAATCTTCTTAATTATTACCTGAAAAAGCCCTGAAAATTTCAAGTCAATCTGACCAAAGGGAGAAAAGATCGTCAGGTTGCATTTTGAGTTATAGAAACAATCAATTTTCTTTCGCCATATTGAGCTTTAAATAAAAACAAATAGGTAGTTAAAATAGTTAATTTTATATTTTATTTATAACATAGCTTTTTAATATCAGGTACACATTTAAAATGTTTTTACATGGTATATTTAATAAAATAAAATTTTTTCAAAAACAAAAATAAAAGATTATCACGTCAATTTTCTTTTATAGTTATCTCTGTTTATTTGTTAAACAAAGTTAAATGTTAGTTAAAATCTAAAATCAAATTTGAATGTCTAATTTAACCGAAAACGTAATATTAGTTTATTAGAAGTCATCGTATAGGCCGTGAAGTCTGGAAGAATCAAGTTTAACCGTAGTAGGGGCTGTGGCCATAAGGATATCCAGCGAAACCGGGATAGTATCCTATAACTAAAAAATTAACAATTTAAACAAAATTAATAATATAATACCGTTAGAATAGCCGTAGCCGCCATAACCAGGGTATCCACCGTAATAAGATCCATAGCCGTGAGGGTAACCGAATCTCGAAATTCCATAACCTCCATACGGATGGATGTTTCCATAGCTGTAGCCGAAACCGATGGTCGAATCCGTCTTAAGATCACCGCTTACTTCTTTATCTTCAACTTGAATAGCAAACGCGACAGCAACCAAGCAAAAAGCCAGCTACGAATATCAATTAATATTGAGTACACGTTAGGTAACTTTTGAATTTGAGAAGGTTTTTTCTTTCAAAAGGGAAAGAAAAGCACCAAGAATTTAGATGAAAAAATTTACTTACGACAATTTTAAGAAGAGCCATTTTTGGTTGTTGGGGTTTTTCGAGTTTAGTCGAGATGTGGTAGTTAGGGTACTGATAGCGGACCGTTTTTAAATGGGCAGTTATATAGGTTGCCTACCTTCTTACGCTGGAGAATGGAAAGAACGAGAAACGACATTGACATTGAAAAACGACAACTACGTGACCCCTTCAATCGTAAACCAATCGTAAAATAAAACTAACCGCAAGGTAACTTTTTTTTGGAAAATAAGTAAATAAGTTGAGCCAATTATATAATTTATTCGGATTTTCGGTAATAATGTTTCCAAAAAAACAATAAGTTTTTATGAATAATTTTTTTTTATAATAACCAAGCTAAGGAAAAGTTTATAAATACGAAATTGTACCAAATTTAACGCTCGACAACTTTGAGTAAAGAGCAGTCTTGGGCAAAAGAGCTCTTAGTTTAGAAGTTATGAGCGAAGAACCAAAAAGTTTGGTTTTTCTGCTCTCCCCAAGTTAGCACAGTGTCCTTGAGTTCGAAAAGATTGACAACCATTCAGCACACCAACCTGTTCAAAACAACCTGTTCCATTGCATAATTCGATTTTTTTTCTTCTTCTTTTTTTGCCCAGCAGGAGCTATTGAGGCCGGTCTCATGGAGGCTTTGTCTACTGTACTTCAAGTTCCTTGAACTTCATTTGTTGATTTGTTATAATGTGTACGCTAAAAATGCTATGCAAATATTGTTCCTGGTTTGCATACTTTTACTTAGAACGTCTGACGGTTTCAATAATAATCAGATAAATTTTTCTAGTATCATAATCAGATAAAGAGGCGGATGGTAAATCCTTGAGAATATCGAGATGAAAAAATGGCTTTCCTGTTCCTCAGGTTTGAATACCGATGAAATCAATCGTGCAAAATTAAAGCTTTTCAATGAATTCAACCTCTTACCGGACTCCTTGGAGACTGGATTCAAGCCATATTGTGTAATTTAAACTAAATAAAACAATATTGAAACAATTTGTCAGAAGTTTGATTGCAATCAACTCCAATGACAATTTAAACTACCTTGTTTTGAATAGAAAAGGAAAAATCGTTTGTTTTAAATGTTTACATTAGGCAAATTACCTAAAGTTTTTCCTTAAAGAGGAAACTTGTTAAAATATTACAATTGTTTGCATAAATCCGACATTGTCTTCCACCGATTTATGACCACTTTTTCAAGGAGTCGGTTTGAAAATTTAAATAGGCTATTGAAAACAATATCGTTAACTTTTAGTACTTTTTGAGCAAGACGTCGAAAGTTGTGAAAACACGAGTATAATATGGAATAACAAAAAAATGTTTTGTAGGAATTTTAAGGAAAAAATAATGTCCCATGAAATCGGCGTTGCTTAAGGTCGCCCCTTTTTCACGGCTTTTTATACCAAAGGTCGAATTGATTTCAGTATAAATAGTAGATTAAAACTATTTTTTAATAGTTCAATATGGGATGCATAGCAGTTTCAATCGTAAGTAGACCAAACTTCGTTAAAAAATCGAACTAAAATCTACAATTGGACGTCTGGAGTGAAAGTCATCTATTACTTTTAGATAACCAAATATAAATGACTTGATCACCTAAAGAAAAGCACCTTTTATGTAGTACATAGTTTATTTTTTCAGATAGCAATAGTTTTGATAATTTCAACCTCCGCTGAGCCAACCCTAAAGGAGAAGAGCGGAAGTTATTTCAATAGCTATGGGCAGATCGGGAACATCGGTCCAGATGGGCATTATAGCATGCAATTCGCTAATTTTGGACAAGGAGGAGATGGCGGTCTAGGATTCGACATTCCCGTTTACAGCTACGTTGACGGTCTCGGATCTTTAGGAAGAGGCAAAGGAAATGAAGGTACCAAAGCATGCTTTATTCTAAACAAACACAAAATCAGTACCTTCTAAGTTTAATCTTTTTTCTTTATCTTTTTTTAGGTTCTGATTATCCAGGATACGGATATGGATTGGGATACTTTGGTGGGCTACCATCATATCCAAATCGTTATGGATAATTCCTTTAATGAAGTTTTAAAATAAATGTCCTACAGACGAATCAACGCTATTCTAAGTTATTAATTATTTTTATATTATAAGCATTATTAATTGCTAATAATTTACCAAAACTGTTATGCTTTGTAATTACACAATAAATCAAATTAATAAAAAAATTAAAAATAATGAATTTTTTAAGGTAATAGTTTATATTATTAGGTATATTAGTTCCTAAAACATCCATAAATCCAAATAGACAGAAAAAAAAAGTCATTTTGACTACCTATACAGGATCACCTTATTGCTGAAAAAAGGTCTTGTCTGGTTTGGTCTGTTAGCTATAGAAGTGGAACTTCCAAAACGAACTTTCTCAAAAAGTGCCCCCTAATTCCCTACCCTGTATATGGTGCCAAATTAGGTGAAGATCGGTGGTGTTTACTTGACTCTCCAATTTTTGGGGAGGGAATCATCAGCAAGTTAAACTTTTCAGAGCCTTTTCGTATTACCTAGGTACCTACATATTCAAAAAGAGCTGCACAAAATTTGAAGCCAATCAGTTGACTTAGCTTGACTATCAGTGTCAGTTATTCTCGTGACTAGCGGTTGTCTCCACTGCATAATTACCGGCATCATTGTAGGTTTGTAGGTGTTACCTTAATTTACTAACCAATACATTTATTTTTACATGGAGAAGCTAAAGCATACTGATCACTTTCGTTAAGAATGATGAATGATGCTGAAATCAAAGCTTGAATGGCGATGATATCAAAATGATGAAGTAGGTAATACATAATAAGTACTCGATAGCACTCATTGATTTTTTGCCAATTTTAACTTATCAGTTAGGCATCACCACATTCACCACTCATTTGATTCCAATCATCGATTTGGTGATTGGCTCTGAATTTTTTTAAAATTCTGGTTTGACAATTTGGCATGGCCTCGACATTCACAGGGACTAAATAAAGACTAAAGTCTCAAATGTGGTGAAAAAATATGTACTGAGAAATGAGATTTTCCACAAGCACAGTCAGAGAGGAAATGGATGGGTAAACCATAAAGCAATTTGTTTCATTAGAATGTAGCAATGCAGCTAATGCTGGTGATGCTGCTAATGCTTTCAAAGCAACTTTAGGGAGGAGTGGTACTTGATAAACATACAGGATATAGTTCATCATAGGCTCACGCATTTAGCTGGTTTTAAAGTTTCTACATTTTTATTGTCGTATTGTCGATTCATCGTTGCAGGATCTAACAGGAATGAAGGAACTCAAATCATAGACATTTCTTAAAATATAAATTATCCGTATATTAAAAAATACACATTTTACAAAATAAATACGATGACTTGGAAGGCAGGTTGGTCATTTTGGCATAAGTAAAATGTTTGAGGAATTTTTTAACCGTAGTATCCACCAAGGAGTCCAGAATGTCCGTATCCACCATAGCCACCGTAGGCTGGGTATCCATAATGTCCTGTGGAATGGAAAAAAAAATTAATTTATAATAAATAAAACTTTGAGTTTTATTACCGTAATATCCACTATGTCCTCCGAGGGCATATGCTCCTTGGCCGATTCCGTATCCTCCGTACCCGAGACCATGTCCATAATTGTAAATTGGCACTCCATATTTAGCGAGACCTCCGTATCCACCGTAACCGCCACCGTATCCTGCATATCCTAAGCCGCCATATTGGCTGAGATAGGGGTAGGCATATCCGTAGCCAAGACCGTATCCGAGTCCATGACTAGATTCCGCTTTGAGATCCGAACTTTTCGCAGGCTGGACACTTTTGGGAGCTTCCGCCCCAAGAGCGAAGACAACGAGGCACGAAAAGACCTAAAATCACATTTGAAAATTCAAAAAACCGAAACTTCTTCCGACTACTCACAGCGAGTTTAATGAAAGCCATTTCTATGGTCAAGTGGTGGACTGATGCCTTTAGATCGCGTTCTCTTGGTTTTTATACGAAAAAGTGGGAGGGTTGAAAACGTGGAGGTTTAGGACCCAGACAAATGGAAATTACTCAGTGTGACCAACCCTCAAGGTTGGCTTGAGTAACGAGACTGGATTGACACTGTTCGGGGTTCCTTCCTTTCTTTCAACACCTATTACACGCGTCTTTTATTATTACTATATTTTTTGGAGGATAGACACTTGGATTCATTACGAGGACATTATCCTTGGCAACCGTATTATCCGAAAAACTCGACACCCAAAAAATCCTTCAAGAACAAGCAATTAGGGATCCCATCTTCAGAATATGGTCTGAAGATATGAAGTTAAATTCAACTACCTGGAATTCACGAAATCAAAACAGCAAGTAGGTTGACAAGATCGCAAGAAAGTGATTACATTAAGAATTCTGCGACTGAGGAGAGAGTTCAAGGTTGCTGTCAAGTTTGCCTATGTCTGACCTAGAGGGAAGTGCAAGAAAGATTTTCTGCAGATTTAGTTGACGCTGGGAAGCTCAAACATTTCCGATGTGCCGAAATCAATAATTATGCCTTTTAACCAACGGACAAATACCGTCACGGCTACTTAATTCCTACGTTCATAACATATAATTTCTTAATCATAAAGTTACTATGGTTGAACACTACCATTGATGTAAGTAATTAAAAAATTTTCAAGCCGACTCAGTTCGATCGGAATTGCACTTTTGAACCGAAAATAGAAGCGAAAAAGTCAAGTTCAAGAGGAGAAAGCGTAAAAATGGAGCAACGACAGGATGCTTGCCATTGCTTATTACTTTTAATTATTGAACCTCTTACAAATCATTCAGGGTCGAATTTGGGCTTTGTTATTTTTTGATCAAAATCGTTTTATTATTCCTCGAGCGTGTCAAATGGCATTGGAATCTCGAATTCGTCGGATTCCAAAAAACAAAACAAATAAAACTCATTTGTATTTCTTGGACGATCAAATTATCTTTGAATTTTAAATCCCCTTGAAGTCACTTTTGGATTTTTCGTGCATAGGTACAAAGAGACAAAAATGAAGAATGGAGGAGGAACCCATGAATCAAACTTTTTCCAAAATTCGGGGCTCCACAGACCCTCCACACCGAAGGGTCCTCCCTGCCACCCTCTCACATCACCCACCACCCCGAAAACAAATTACGAATTTCTTGTTTTAGAGAGATCCAAGCTAAGCCATAATGCGGAAAAATATGCCTTCTTAGTTCTACCTTATGTTTTTAAGGTAACAAGTTTTTCCTTCAGTTTTCAATAGCTTATAATTTAGCTTATCGAAATTTTGACGTAGCATGCAGGTCGAGATTTATACGAGCAAGAAAAGTGGCTGGAAATAGTCTAAACTATCTTTAGTTTCCATGACTACTCTAGTTCATCAATATCATCATTAAAACTAGATTATCAGAATCAACCATCAAGCTCGACAAATTTATCTTACTTAACTTTTCTCGTGGAATGGACATTGGAGTCAATATTCTGGCCAAAGGATAACAGAACTAAAGCTGATATTTGGGGGGGGGATTGGCAATTTTTGAAGTTCAATATCTCATGATCCACTTCGAGAATCGCACCCTATAGGTTCCCATAGGGTTGAGACAAAGTCGGTCATATCTAATGTACATCATGCTTCCCCCTTCTACAAAAGCGACCTACCCGATGGGTCTCATGTTTATTTTGTAAGGCAGGTATAATTTATAAATCAAGGGATATTATATAGGTACGGGAGGTTCCAGGAGGGTAGGGGAAGTGGTGGGATATTGGTGGAAGGTGGTAGAATGTAGGACAATGATGGGGGTGGTGGGGGGAGGGTTCAGGAGCTTGGAAGTGATTTTCGGGGCCATTGGATATTCATATCTCAATTTGGGACCCATGGGGTAAAGTACCTTGGAATCAAATCTTGGAACAACTTACACACCCCAAACTGAACTCCTTTCATCCCCTCCTTGCTCAACCATTCGCCGAGGATTGATGATTTTTTTGCCTTTTCCACTAGTTTGTTCCCTTCATCGCCCTAGATAGTTCTGATCACAAATAGGCCTCAAAAACATGAGTGATTGGTATGAAAATACAGAACAAAATTTGAAAGAAAAAAAAAACCTTCTGTATTTGGTTTAGCTATGTATAAATGGGATATTACGTAATAAATAATGATAAAATGAAATATTTTTAAAAATAAAATGTTTATTTTATTTTTGGTTGGAACATATTATTAGTGGTGGTAATGGCAATAATATTGTTTCCAGAGATCTTTGGGCTTTGGCATTTGAGTTGTTAGTACCAGTATGATGAGTAAGGCCATCCGCCGTAGTATCCACC
The DNA here is from genome assembly GCA_018703685.1 of Orius laevigatus. Taxonomy (NCBI): domain Eukaryota; kingdom Metazoa; phylum Arthropoda; class Insecta; order Hemiptera; family Anthocoridae; genus Orius; species Orius laevigatus. Next base: position 136,509 of record JAGWEN010000047.1, read on the forward strand.
GTAGTATCCGCCGTAGTAAGGGTAGCCTAAAAAATAAATTCATTAAAAATTTGAAGAATAAATTGTTTGAGTACATACCCCAGGTGCTGTAGCTGTAAGGCCATCCATATCCACCCCAGCCCCATCCGTCATAGCCCCATCCTCCGTATCCACCCCAACCTCCGTAGCCCCAACCGCCCCATCCGCCGTATCCGCCCCAACCGTAGCCTGCAGACTCGGCTCCTTCTAAGTCTTTGCCTCCTGCAGACCTCGGGGCCAAACGTTTCGGAGGCGGTCCCTGAAGAGGTTGAGGCCCAAGCGGCCCGGGGGCAGCTCCTCTTAAACCTTTTTCAGACGGAAAAGCCGATGCGACACACAGCAGGGTCGCAGCCAACAAAAGAATCTATAAAACAAATTTTTTTCATTACTTATCAAATCTCACCAAAAACGGATTCAAAAAATTTTAAGCTTGCTGAAGCCTTATGAGTCAAAATTTCGGAAGAATGAATTTTAAAAAGTTTGTGACTTACGGCGCTTATTGAAGACATTTTTTCGTAGCTTATCTTGTTGTATCTTCGAGATGAGCTAGGCTGATAGTGATTGTGACAGAGGTTGACAGCGTCGGTTTTTATAGTTGAGACGTCCTAATTCCCTTAAAAATCGTCCCCCCGAACTTGAAGACAATAAGGAAACTCTTCAGGGGCTCCGGAAGAAATTTCCCAGAAGGTCGGTCGCCGGCGGGTTAATTATCGGGCCAAGGGGTTACCCACTCTTCGGAATCCTCCCTGACACCCTCGCCGAATCCTTGCGTAATCGACGCTAGTACAATGACACCGCTCGTTATCCTCGGAAACAGGACATAAATCCAAATTTTCGACGTTATGACTGTGATTAAACGTTCGGGGTCACCGTGGAAGTTTTCTTTCATTTTGTGAGAATCTGCGGAGACGGCATGTTGCTTTCGATCGTAAAATGTAAGTACTGTACCGCTATAGAGGTAAAAAGAAATAAGTAAAATAGATAAATAGCTACTTATAAATAGCTCATAACGCTTATTTTTCTACTTTACCGACTTTTTATTTTCAATTCTCAAAACTTAAAGGATTTCCTAGTTGTTATCAAAGGATCTCAACCTGAATCCTTCATTAATAGCTTATTTAATGATTATATTTTATAAATTTGCATACTCGTGAGTCTAAAGTAGACAAACATAATGGCTATCGGGCACGTCTCATCTCAACCACGTACAATCCGTTTGAATACACGCATTCTAAAACAAATATTGATATTCAATCAAAATAAGAAGAAAACGCAATAAAAATAAAAGCCGTGAAACGTATAAAAAGCCGAAAGCCTCCGTGAGGCCGACCCCAATAGCATGCTTTCCTCCGGAAATCCGCTAAAACTTATCTTCTAGGTTTTTTGCAGCTCTTTTTGACATTCCAGTTCAAATTTAGGTTGCTCTAGAGACTGCATGTGTTAAAGCGAGTTTTAGGCTTACAGGTTACAAACTTACACGGTGACAAGGAAAGGTCACGGTCATGTAACCTCAGATCTTGGCCAAACTTTTTTTGGTGATTCTAGACCCCAAAAAAGTTTCCCTTTGTCTAAGGGTTTTGTCAATGGGCCTCAGGAGACCCCAGAAACTAAGGAAACATATTCGTACTCAGCACCCCCAAGGTGGCCAGAATGTGTCATCATCCCCTTGTATGGTCTATATTGAGTCAGCAAACGATGTAGATTTTGAGGCTTTGGCCAGGATAAAACCAATGATGATGAAGAGGAACTGATGCATTCATCGAAATTTTGGGCACAGCATTATTATGCCCCGTCTATACATAATAAGCATAAACAATAATAGAAATTAGACGTTATAATGAGTCTTTCATTACGAGTATTAATTAATAGTGACCAATCGGACGCAAATACGACGTGTGAACTGGGCCAAGGGGTCAAAAATGGTGTCCCTTCTTCGGGTCACAGATGAATGATTGTCCTTGCCGCACTCAGTTCCGCTTATCCGAAGTCCTTGGAGATGGAAAGTCAAACTCGCCGTGACTCCCCTTCACGTAAAACCGGGAGCTTCGCACTAATGAAGGGGAAGGAAGAAGGAAAACAATAAAACCGACGTTTTACACACGTTTTTAATATAGTAGCTGATTTTCAAAGGAAATTAGGCTATTGCGGTCGGTGAGATGGAGGCTCCGAGCTTAGAGACCTATGTATTCGTGATTAGGGCGTTCTGGGGATCACAAAAATATTTTTTCATCAAGCTTGATCTTAAACAAAAGGAAGAGTGGATCCAATTAAAAGAAAAAGGATTTTCACTTTGGCTCAGATCTTCCACAAACGAGTGAAACCGTAAAGGAGCAGAAAAAAATAGAGAATGAATTTTTTTTTTAAATTACGAAAAAATCAACTTTTTAACGTAAAACAAACACACGAACAAAAAGGTTTTAAAACACGAAAATGGAAAGTTTGCGTGAAGTAGATGGTGCGTAAACTGGCCCTAGAAGCCTCACCTTGATTTTTAACTTTGACACAGACAACCATTGTTTCCTTGTAAACACCGCTTTTTTGTCTTTTTTAACTAAAACTGGGTTTCGACTAAATTCAAAGGACATTAAAAGAAACCAATGTTGTCGATAATTTTAAACAAAACAATAAAATTGTGGTAAAAATTTTTATCGGCATTCAGTTTTTCATGTCTAGGACATGTCACCTGTGGTCGACTCGAATAATTGTGGGACCTTTCTCGTTTGTCGGTATTTACGGTCCTTGACCGTAGATTCGCTCTAATGAATACCGCTTGTAATTTAACTATTTACACAATGTAAACATAAACATCACGCCATCTATGGAAAAACATTGGAAACCCACAGCTAAAACAACGTAGGGCAAAAGGAAGCATTGACGGCCGTCCATGGTTAGAAGTTATGAACTTGTGGTCCTTTAGATCACCATCCTTCCCCCAGGGGATGAGGCAAGGAATCTTCATCCCTAGATCTCACCTACCCATCACTTATTTCTTATTTTTCATCCAAATATACTGCATACAGTCCAAAACCCCCAAAAAAGTCCTTCCCAGATCTGGTAAGTTTGCTAACAAAGGAGTAGCTCAATAAAAGTTTAACCAACAGGGTAATTTTTATTTCAAAAAGTTAATAAATTAAAGTATAAATTGTTAAAATATTGTTTCATTATTGACGTTTATAAAACATTCAGTCCATCTTCTTCATTTTTGTACTCATTTCTGACTGGCGGTTCTCGCGTGGCGAAATACTCAGCAACTCTCCCAGAGACGCTTCCATAAGGAATTCCAGCTAAAAATAAACATTTTATCTGTGAACTAATGGATTTATAATGTGCTCAAAAAATGGAGTTAATGTAAATTTTATTGATTTTTTCATTTCAAGGATAACTTGAGGTTTTTTTTGTTCGTCCTGAACTGCCGAAATTTCTTGTTCGTTACTTCAAAGTGCGGATTTTAATGCTAGGTTGGCGGAAGGCGTGGTTCGTGCGCGAGTCATTTTCCAGATGCTAACGACCCAGCAGGAGGGAGTCCTTGACCAAAAACACTTTTTTTGTACTAACAAAAACAAAGGGATTACGTCCTTCCCATTGTTAATCCTCACCTCCTTTTTTTGTGTGTCTCACCAGATAATACGAATAAAAAGAAGAGAAAACGTTTTATTACCCAATTAAAATTAAGAAAAAACAAACATATCGAGAATTAGTTAAACAATTAAAATCTTACCGATCAACATCGGTCCTGAGCTTGGGTCTTCATCAAAAACGACGCTTCTGGTCAAAACTTGACCCACCAATATCAGAACCAAACAAATCTGAAATTAAAATAGAAAATAAACGATTGTCCTTATTATTAATCAATTTAAAAAATTAATTAATCCATTTTTTATTGGAAATAATCAATATTTGAGGATTATTTTGCATGGAGGTACTTACTGCGTATCTAATCATGTTGGACGGCGTGGACTGACTGAAGGCGCCTCGTTTCCCCCGCCAAGGCTCGTAAAAATCTCTTTTGGCTCAACACAATTTGCGATTCAGGCTTTATGAAATTTAAATAAAAAAAATTAACAAAAAATTTATTCAAAAACAATATACAAGTTTTAAATCAAAATAAAATAAAATGGGGGGAAATAAATTAAACTATATTTTATTTACAAAATTATACATTAATCGTTGACATAGTAATATTTTCTTTTTCCAGGGTCGAGAATGAAGTGTGTCGGATGTTTTGTCGCGGCGTATTCTTCATCTTCGGTCAGTTCTGAAGACTTAGAAGTCCTCGTGTTCTTCGGGTAGTATCGAATATCAGGGGTCGGTAGTTTGCTCATAAGTCCAAGGATGTAAGCCTGAAGACCAAAGAAATTGTATATTTGTAATATTTAAAATTTTAAAAATTGTTAAATAAAAGCAGCTAACTCACCCACTACTTTAGAAGCAAGTGACGCAAAGGTGGCTGTACAAAGATGTTTTTGTGTTTTTAGTGCCAAAAATTATTTCCTAAAATTTCAAAAAAATATGAAAAAATTTCAAACCCCAAGCTAAAAAAAAGTGATGCATACATAGAAGTGGAATAAAGCAAGATAAATTATCTAGGAGTGTGTGAAAAAATTGAATATCCCACCTCCCTTGTAAGAATTTTTTTTGATAATTTACCTCATCTTCGAGTATTTCTCTCTGCCTTTTAACGCTTCTTTTAGGAGATGTTCTTGATTTGGATGCATCATGACGTAGTTTCTTTTTGGGCTTCCATTTGATTTTTTTTACTTTTCGAGGCTGCTCTTCCCACTTTCCGATGCCAGTTTTTGGATTTACCATATAAATTAGGGTATTATTTTCTGATTTTTTTGCCACTGGTTCCGATACTTCGGCTGACTTGTCTTCAGGGACGAAGGAGGTTTGGTAGACTTCTTCTTTGGTGACCCTTCTATGTTCTACTTGCATCCTTCTTGGACTTTCTTCGCTGTCTTCGAACCTTTCAGTTGGGGGCCTTTTAAGAATGGAAAAGGCGTCGATTGGCTTTCTGAAACTCTTGTCGATGATTCTTTTCGGTTTGTACATTCTCGAGGTTTTGGTTGTCGTTTGTGGTGACATCGTCGTAGTCGTCGTTTGCACGTATTTAGTCTCGGTGGGAATTTTATATGAAATTGGCTTTCTCATTGGTGTTTTTGTTCGTGGAAATAACACTTTTGGCTTGGCAGTGGGTGCTTCTAAACTTCTTGTAGTGGCTTCAGTCATTTCACTTTTTGACATTCGATAACCACCTGTAAACCTCATTTGCGGTTTGGTATTTTCGCTTATGTTCATTCTTATTTTAAACTCTGACAAAGAAATAGGAGGTCCTGTCGTCTCTGGTTTGTGGTCCGCTGAAATTTCGTAACTTGTACTTGCTTCTTCGTCCATATCCTTGAAATCAGAATCTCGTCTTTTCCTATATTTGGGCTCTTTTCTTCGGTTATCGAATAAACTTGGAAACCACCATCGTAATCGGTTTAGAGGATTCATGTAACTCCAAATGCTGCTCGTTTCTTTTTTATCCGCAGCCAAATCTTTGTTTTCTGTGAATTCACCGGGTCGAATAATATAATATTTGGACGGGAATTGCTCTGAATCGCTGGCTACGTTGTCCGTACTTTGGGTTGTCGCACCAACAGGATATAATGGAATTATTTTATTCGTGTTCATACTATGGGCTAAAATCAATGGTCGGTTATAATAACTAGGATATCCGTTATGGCTTATGATGGAGTAAATGGAAACAGGTTGACGATTTGGCCTGAATCTTTTCTTCTTATGAATGTGTTTATGCCTGTGCGGATAATAAGGTCGATAATGATGGTGTTTTTTAGTACCTTCCGTGTATGAATCGCCTTCATCTGGCTTTTCATAAATCGAATAAAAATTTTCGCCATTATTGTAGTACGAATAAGGAGTTGTGATTCTATAATTAGACGTCAAGTCGGCCTCTGGTTTGTGGTTTTTGTAAGGAAAAACGACAGAGTTGTTTTCAAGAGGCATTTTGTGATTGCTGTAATTTTTCTGTTTTGTCGAATTTTCTGGTTTTGTGAGGACAATTAGCCTTTTTGTGTTTTCCCCTTTTCTCTTCTTGTTGAAATTTGGCTTTTGATTTTCGATTTCGTAGTCGGGCTCGTATTTAGGCTGGTCGAACGTTTCTTCTTGAAAAAATGGATTGTCTAGGGGTTCTTTACCGAAATATTTGTTTTTGTTGCATTGTATCATGTCTCCGAGTCCTTTCAAACGTGGCATTTCCGGTTGAGGGTTTTTATTCCATTCGCCATCTTCATCTCTTTCAGGGACGATGTCCTCTGGAAGATTCGGTTCATCGCATTTCACTAATTTGTCCTTCGAATCGTAAAAATCCATCGCGCCTGTCTTTTTGGGTATCTGATCGGGATTCGTGGCGTATTTTAAAGCAGAATCACGATTTCCTTTTTCTCTTCCCGCAATCCTTCTATAATAAGGATACTTTTCAGAATCATAAGAAACCGTCAACGCGTCCCTTTTTTTCCTTAACAATTTCGCTTTTGCGTTAAGTTCTCTTGCCAATGCTATCAATCTTCCAGTTTGGTTATTAGGTGGAATTTTCACAGGATTGTTCTCTGGCGAAGAATAATGGGCCACGGTTAGTTGCTCGATATATTTGACAGGTCCGTTCTCGTAAAATCTTGCCTCGGGCTCACCTTTGAGTGCACCAGCGAATGGACGGATTTCGTCTTCTTTATTATCACGAGGTAAAGAGGGATGTCTTATGTTTAAAAGATGTCGGTTGAAGTTCCAACTAGGCTGCCTGGTAATTTCATTCCGAGGCATGGTATGGCGGGTAAAATTATTGTAATGGCGACCCCTACCGAAGTTGATCCTGTTCGGCCTTTCTAGATCAATTGTAAAATTAAACCTTGGTTGGATGATATCGATATAATCTGTTTTATTTGGTTTCGGTTCAACAATGGGAGGTGAATCGGTGGTTGTAGTTGTAGTAGTGGTACTTGAAGTGGTCGTATCGTTACTGGAAAGTAATTGGGAGAATGTGTTTAAAGTTGAGGCGCTGGAAAACTGTGTGTTTGCAGGTTTAGGGGGTTTGATTGGGTGCTTGATGACGTGATGGATAGGGGATGCATAAGAGGATGGGTTGTCTGAATAAAAATTTGGGAAGGGGACCAAAGGAACGTAGTGGTGGACGTTATGAGTGACAGGTACGCCCGGGTAAAATGGGCGCCTTACGTTGTATCCTACGCTTTCTTGAACAAAAACGTCCGCTGGAGCCATCGGTGACCAATTTTCAGTCAGGCGACCGAGGGCGTATTGACGCCTCGTGTGCCTTCCGGGGAAAGTAACGGTGTTGCTCCCTTTCGGGCGTGGATCATTCACGACCCTAACTTCTGCCTCATCATCGACGACATCGCTTCTCGATTGAGCAGTTTCGATCATTTCCACGCTCTCTCGTGACTCTTCTAATTTTTCTCTAGACCGCTCTTCAGATTCGGGCATATAAATCAATCTAGTTTTATTCTTCTGACCTTCGTTCTTAATTTTGTTCCTATAAATGGGAACTCTTCGGCCATCAATCAAAACGTACTTTCCTTTACTACCTTCAACTTTGGGAGATGCTTCTTCCAAAAGGACGGCTATTTCATCGCCTTCGTCATATTTCGAGCTTTTTTTGTTGCTCATAGTAATTTGGTTTTTAAAAGATCCAACCAAAGGATGGTCATAAGACCTTCCATTCGGATTAGTATAAACGTTTACACCTTCGGCACCTCTGATTTGAGGATCTTCGACATGCTCCGAGTCTAGTTCTTCATTTTTTTCGTTATCTTCATATTTTGCCCCTTCATGATTGTACCCTCCATGATCGTATCCGCTATCTTCATATCCTTCTTCTTCATATACCTTAAAACGATTCAAAATCATTTTAGTTAACCTACTTTTTCATTGAAAACCTTACCTGTTGAATTTTCTTGTGGCTGAGAACTTCCCTTAGTCTTGGTGCAGCAGCGACTTCTTCATCTGTGGATGCTTCTTCAAGGGCGGCAGAACGTGGTAGATGCTTCACAGAATCATAACGTCTGACTTGACTGTAGAGTTGAAAAGGTACGAATCCGATGTCAACCTCTTTACCTGGGATTTTTCCTTTCGCCCAAGATTCTTTGTTTTCTTGGTTTGGTTTGGTCGGAATGTCTTTAGGAAATTCATGATCGCTTTCAGTCGTTTCCCTTTTTAAACGTAGATGTTCGAATTTCGGTTCGCGAAAATAAGCAGGGCGATGAATTAAGGGGCTCCTTTTAGCAGGATAAGTCCAATATGGGCCTGTCAAGAAGGACTGATAAGGCGATACGTTGGTGAATCGTTGATAACTCCCCGAGCACTCGTTTAAAATTAAACAAATCAAGATCAAAATCATTTTCTTTCACGTATTCACAAAAATCGGCATCTCCGAAACTACCGGTACGGTGTCGAGAAGAGAAATGGGCGGGTTTTTCACGAGACCCCTTTCCCCGGTGAAAAGCGAGGAGGGCTCCATGCCGAACCAATCAGCCGTATTGTCTTTGGAAAGCGAGCTCTCTTTCGACTCCCTTGTAGAGCGAACGTCATGGGCCAACGGAGACCGCAACTGGGCCGTCCGACGTTTTATGTAAACCCTGTCCCGCTCAATTTGATAGGGCGCACCCCCTTAAAAACAGCACGCAGTCCGCCATCTTTATGCAATAAACCTTTGTCACAAATTTTCACACCGACTTTAGTAATTTCATAGAAATTCGTTTTGGAACCACATAAAACAAAACGATCACTGCAAAAAAACAAGAGCGAAACGCACTTTTTTTCACAATTTTTAATAGAATGTTCCAAAAAAATAAAAACTCTTTCTGAAACCTTAACGGTTTAACATCTATTTCAAAAGAGAACCCCAGATTCTTGGTGTAAAAGTGGAGATGCAATTATAGACGAAGAAAAGCGTGTAACCCTACCATTGTAAATTTCGAGCGTTTAAAAAAGGGTAACATCAAAAAAGGCATCAAGTTTTTAAAAATTTAATTTAATTTCCTTTTTCAGTTTTATATCGAAAACCGTAAAATCGATCAAGTTATTACATAAAGGTTGAACTTTAAAAGAAAGAAAGCGTAAAATGTTTTCATAGAAGAGTGATAAACTGAACTTTTCCAGATCATTAATAATAAAACCATTAACCACTGATCAGAACCGTACATAACGTGTTGCTGCATCCGCCTGATCGTAAAAAGACTGGAGTCTATGGAACTGCTTCCTGCATATCTTTAGCAAGCACCTCGGCTACTTCAGTCTTCTTGCGAAAAAGCGGATTTGAGCAAATTTTATGTCATTTTACATGAAAAATTAAATCAAAGAGATAGTTTCAGTAGCGTTGTAAAATCCAGTCGTTGGACTTGTGGTGTGCCTTATTGAGAGATCGATTCTATCAACTATGTCTTCTCCGAAATGGAACCCTTTGTAAAGGTTGATTATGTTTCGAGCATCGAAGGTATCTCTTCCGGCCTTTTCTCTCTCATCGTCTTTATTCCTATACCTCGTGTTCATGAGCGTCGCGTGGATTTTCACATCCTTCCTTTGTTCTTGTTTTGAAGTCGGGATTTCCGAAAAGAAAGTCTTAATTTGGTCGACGAAATTTTGTAGGGAGGAGTCTTCGGAAGTGACGTTCGCATAGAGCACGTTGACTTCAGAAGGGTCGTCATTCATAAAATCTAATCCTTCCATTTTCAATTTTAAAGGACGCTTCTCTAAAAGAGGATCGACAATCATTTCTTTGCAACGTCTCAAAGCAGCGGCGGCGTCTCTCCTTTCTATTTCGTCACTTATAACAAAAACGCAGACCGTCAAATGAAGTTTATTTTCGGGTATAAATATACTTTCTTCTATCCCACGATCACGGCAGTTTTCTAATACTGATGATTTGAAATCTAAAAAGTTTTTCACAAAAGAAGGATTTGTGAGAGGAATGGAAACAAAATGAGTAGGCCTCTTTCGATTTCGGGCGCCTTTGACCATCATCAAGATTCGAGTGCGTGCCGACGCGACGCTTCTTTGGTCTGCCCCTGTGACTACAATGTCGCCGTCTTTGCCTTGCTTAGGGATGATTATTTGCGTTCTTGTTTCGTATTCTAGATTTTTCTTGGTAGATCCTTTCGTTCCGATGAGATACGCGAAGAACATCGAAGGGACATGGAAAGAAGTCCGGCACCTTCCGTTTTCCTCAACGGTGACTCCTTCAACGTCATCTTCTGGTGCCTCCAAAGCGCACGTGTCATCCTGTTCGTAATAACTTTCACGATAAGCTGCAGTATAGTTGCCGAAATCAATTGGGTTGATCCGATAGCAGATTCCGTCTATCCATTCCAACTGCGGCTTCATAACATCCATTCTGAAATCAAGAGAAATTTAAGTTTAAAAAAATATTCTTTCATCGATGGTGCGTGACGGATGGCGGTGCGTAGTGACCCGGATTGATCTTCTTCGATCACTTTCCTTCATCTCCACCCGCTCCTGCTCCTTCACGCCCCGGAACGGATTCACACTCAATCTCATTTTCCTATTAATGACCCCACCGTAACGAATCAAAATCGACAAAAAGCACCATTCAAGTCACAAAATAGGCCAAAAATGAGATCAAAAACAAAGCAACATCAAAATTTCACACAAATCCATCACATGAGAAACGAAAATGTGTAAAGTGAAGTCTTTTTGTGGACTATATTCATTAAGAAACGGATGCTTCGTCATAGCAATAGTTCATTTGGTAACTCAAATACTTATATTCTTCATCATACATTTTTTCAAAGGTATACGCAGGCATATTTCTTATAGTGACTTCAGGACTTTTAACGTTCAACGTTCCAGAATTAATAGTACCAGACAAACGTCGAGGTATAACTTATGCAGTTTAGCACAAGTAAAATTGTATGGTTAAAGATCAAAATGCACTGATGTCCTTTTTAATTATTTCGTTATATATTCATGCAAGTGATGTAGCCATGAACGCAATTTTCTTTTTTACTGTTATAATGGTAATATTACACCTAATTTATCTAAAACATTGGTCATTTTCACAGCACGTGAAACGATTTTATCAGCCATATTTGATTTACTGCGTGGTGATTATGATTGTAAATTTTCTACGAGTGCTTGCTACAGCAGCGTTTTTCATCGCGTCAGTTATTCTATTTCTTCCATACTTATGTAAGTATTACTTTTTAAATTAAACAACTTAATAATATGTTGTTTTTTTTTTTATTTTAGTCATAAGGATTTACTGTTTTGTCGTTGTTTTTAGTTATTATTTGCACGAACACGCAGCAAAGAAAGAAGAAGAGGCAACGACGACAGATTCGAATACTGCCTAAGATTGGCGAGTGCTATAATAAAATTTATAAAATAAGCCAATTAGGATTTAATTTATTTTTATATTGCTTCTTTTTAATTTACACACCAAAGGAGGCACACCTTCTTTCAGTGGCGGCTCGTGATAGGAGCACAGGAGCAAGTGCACTCCCAGCTTCAATTGAAATATTTTTTTAGTAATTATTATTTTTTCCAAAATTAAATTTAAAAAAATTTAAAATTTTAATGGGAATTTTAAATTTAAATCTCCGCGGGAACGGGAAACAACATGGGTAAACGTAAACATCGATGGGGTTGTCTTTCTTATCGTTCTTACATCTTATTAACACCGTCTTATAACCATGGGACAGCTCGTGGTGCACAAAGTTGATGTGCTCCGATCCGATCCGTATGAATGAGTTTTATGAATGAGTTGAATGAGTTTTACGCTAAAATAGTGGGTGGGGATATTGAATTGGCCAATCAGGGTCGAGGAATAGACCGCCGAGGAGCATTGGAAGTGTACTGCTCCTCCGCCAAGGGCGCTGATTCGGGGCAGTTTCGAATTTGTCCCCGTTGTATTTTGTAAGTCCTCCACCTTTGTTGAAGGTTTTAACATTGTCTTCTTTTATTGAAGTGTTTATTGTGATTTTACTCTTCGTTTTACTTATAATATTGACCTATTGATGAACAATTCGGTGAGTTACATTATTAAAAATTATGTCTCGACTGACAATCGAGAAGAAAATTCAAATCCGCGACCTCGGAAATAGTACAATACATCGGAAAAAGCTAAGAAAAGCTCATCAATGATCAGTGATCATCCCACTGCCCCCCCCCACAAATTTTTTTAGTATTTTTTATTATTTGTGCACTCCCTGAGGATCAGAGTACGAGCCGCCACTGCCTTCTTTTTAAGGAACCCACCAAATAATTAGTTTCAACACAAACATCCTTTTTACTACTCACTAAACCCCAACGAACATAACCCAACCTAGGTTGCCAGATTAGGCCCCAAAAAGCCTAATCGAGCCCAATTCGCGATGAATCACCCAAATTCGCAACACTGTCAAAAGCCCATGTGGGATTACAGGGTTGCCAGCTTAGGCTCCAAAAAATTAGCCCAATTTGCAATTGAGTTGTCAGATTTGGCCGCAAAATGTTGCCCAATTTACGATGAATCGCCCAAAATGGCAACACCGTCAAAAGCCCAACCTAGTAGGATTGCTCGGTTTCCAGAATAGGTTGCTAAAAGTAGCTCCAATTTGCGATAAATCACCTTAACTGGCAACACTTTCAAAAATACCAACCATATAGGATTGCTGGGTTGTCAGATTATATCGCAAAAGTAGCCCAATTTGCGATAAATCGCCTGAACTTGCAACACCATACAAAAACTCATTGCACTCTCGAAACCTCCACCATCTCTGCACTGTGAAACACCGATACCTAGAATGGTTTTATTTAGTTTAACTGTAGCTATTTATAAGAGATGCATATTTCCATCATGAATTAAGGACCCAATTTTCCATGATTTACATAACATTATGTATTCCAATTCAAAGATACAATATACACGTCTTAAGAAATGGAAGGATGCACGATTACTTCATTATTAATTGATATAGCCCCCTTGACATAGCCCTTCTAAGCCCTTACCTTGTTTAAAAGTCTTGAAAAGTAATTGAAAAAATGAATAAGAACTGAGAAATTGGAAACTATATCAATCCACGTTATCAAAAAAGCAAAAGCTTGATAAGGAGAAGGTTCCGAATTGGTTGTCTTTCAGGTATATTTTTCCCTCCATCAACGAGCGCTTTCTAGCGTTCATCAGTTGTACCAAACTGATAAACCTAAACCTTGGACTTATAAAATACTTTGAAGAATTGAAGCACAGAGAAATATATATCCTAACGTTATAATATATATCCCTACTGTCTTGAACCTACCCATCAATGTGCACTGTAGTGTATGTTTGTAATGTGTACTTAGCTCATAAGATATTCTTTGGTCAGCAATGCCAATGCATGGTTCATATCCATTAGAGAAAAAGTAAGTAAATACTGCAAAAAGTTAATTTTTAGATCATGCATAAAGTTTGCATGTTTTAAATCAATTTTGTTCTTTTATGTTAAATTTTTTTAATGCTTAGGCAAAATTTAAAGTAACAACACATAAAAAAAAAATATAGAAAAAAATTTAATAAATAATATATAGTATTTACACTTTACATTATACAGTATAAAATCAAATTTACAAAAGAAACTGTGACCGAAAGTGGTTTAGTTTGGGTTTGACCTAGGATGGTCAATGATCGGCGTCCAGTCGAGTCCGACCCTTCTCTCGACTTCCTGAATGTGAGGCCTGAAATAATCGATGATCGGATGGTAACTGTAGTTGACCCTTTTTGAAGGTGCTGTCGAGGGGGTGGGCGAAATATTGCTCACTGAAACTGTATCCGAGTGGACACTGTCCATCGGAAGGGCAGGGTGCCTCTGATTTGGTGAAGGCGGCGGCAAAATATGAGGCTTAAACTTAACCCTAAAAGAAAACAACTAAATAAATAATCTTCATAGCTAAATTACCTATCGACTGTATTATTTCGTGTTATTCTTCTTAAAGTGTTATCATACGGTGGGTATCTGATTTCTTCTTTGACTCCATTTTCTCCCTCAAGAGGAAGCGGAGGGCCTCTATGTTGGACACTTCCTGGTCGCCGTTTAGGTGGTGAATACGGTCTTATCCTAATACCCTAAAAATCATCAATAATTTATCTTATTCCAGTTTAAAACTTACTTTTAAAGGTGGAGTTGGTGCCGGTGGAGGTGGTGGCGGAGGTAATCTTGATACAGATTCATCATTTCCCACAAGATTTGTATCTGGACCTTCAGACAAAGCTATCGTATGTTCTGTACTAGGACTTGAAGTAAAAATATTCCCTCCATATCCCAGCACACGACATGTACAGCAAGTAGGGACCTAAAGCAACATTCAATCTGTCCCAAAATGGTATAAATTTTACCTTAAAAACATCCATAGTTAGTCCATTTGTTTCATCCCAAGTCAAAAGCCGATGATAATTATAAACTTGCTGACATTGCGATTCAACTTCTTCTGCCAAATATGAGCATGAACTTAGCGGTTTTCTACAAAATAAAATAAGTTAATGTTTTTTTGTTTGTTTTGCACTTACGAGCAAAGCTCAAGTCTTAATGTCTGCGTATAATCTCCAGTGTTGACGATGTATTTCCATAGGCCGCTTGTTGCTCTTGCTTTTTTGGGACGAGCAAATTCTAATGTTGTCGTGCACATGCTTTTCCCTTCAGCAGGTTGCCCTTGTCTCCTTTAAAAAATAGTGATTCAATTATTCAATAGTGATCTTTACCTTTCTATTGTTTGTGAGTCATGATTTGTTATGTTTTCTGGCGTTGGCTCTTTCAAAAGGGCTTTGAAGGCTTCAGGATTTCGGTCGTTTTTTATGCTTTTTAAGATGGCTTCTCTGTAATAAAATTATAGTAGAAAATACATCCTATATTGAAGATAACATACTCTGGGTAGTCTTTAGTTTCAAGGCAGAGATTGTTTTTCATCAATGTGCATGGAAGTTGGGGTTGGGGTGTTGTCGAAATTGGCTTTCGTTGTCCAGGTCTTTGAGGTCGCTTTCTTGGCAAAATCACTTTATCTAGAAATCAACTTTTTATATTTTGCTTTTTAGTCTGATTAACCTACCTATTTGAACATTGGCATTTCTTCTGTTCATACCAGTTAGAGTTGGTGGAGGTCTCCTAATATTAGGCCCATTAGCAGTACTTATTCTATTACCTTGGAAAAGCTGCAACATTTTGGGAGATTTATAAAGTATTTATATTTGAAATTGGCTTACACCAGCAGAATAAGAGTTGCTTCGTCCACCTTCGGATTCTGCATCTTTTCCTACACCGCGAAACATTGTGGCAATATCGACGGCAATCGGCAACATAAGCTGCGACGTTATGTTCTCGGTTTTTGACACAGGTGGCAGCGGCTCTCCTGGTCCTGCAATATGTTAAAAATGTTTTTTTATAAGAGGCAAAAAACGTACCTGCCATGACTTGTGCCATAATTAAGGATGCGAGGGCTAGTCGTTGTGGAGGCGACATGATCCTAACTATCGGCAGAACTTGACCCAAGCGAGCCCAAGCTCCTGGCCGTTTAAAGGCTGTCACCATCGCCTTCTTTATCAGCTCCCGTTTTTCTTCTTCGCTCTGCGGATACTTGATTTTCACCTTCTCTTCTCCCTCTCTGTAATTAAATTAATAATTTCAATGAAAAAGAACTTTTTTCTAAACAGGAAGGAAAGCAAAAGTGGGTTACAGCTCATTTGATTTAAAAATTAAAATGCGAAACCATAAGAAAGTTGATCACCACATAAACCTCAATAGTTAAAGGCCTTCATTTAGTATAAAATAAACAGAACTCTTATCAAATAAACTAAAAGGCTCTAGGTTTATTTTATGCTAGATGGAATTTTGGCCAAATTGCTACTATGCGTTGCCAAGAATTTAAAATCCATGCAGTGAAAAGGGCTACATTTTTTGAGTTTTCATTGCATGGAGGGAGTTAGACTAACAAATTCTATATGGATGTGCCTGATAGGCTGGAAATCGATTGGCATTGTCGCTACCAAAATCTATGGGAAGAAAATTACTTTTAGACCTTCTGTATCACTTTTAAAGTAGCATACGATGGTTCATCGTACACCAGTTCAGCATATTGTGTCCAAATTTTTGGTTTTTCGCTTCTATCACCAATGTCACCCAAATTGTACTCCCTTGAATGAACACAATATACTCAACGTCTACGTCACAACTGATTCACAAACATTCGCGGAACGGTGAAATATTTTTGGGTCTTGGAAATTTTTGTGGTCTAGAATAAAAAAAAAAGTTTGGTCAAGATCTGAGCTTACATGACCGTGACCTACCGTAATTTTTTTTCTTTTCCACTAGTGACTAAACTGTCTAGACATTACAATTGTGAAAGTCGCAGTTTTTGACTTTTTTTTTCCTCATAAGCTTTTTGGAGATAAAGAAGCTATTACTAAATACAGTAGGACCTTACCGAGATCACAAATTAAAACTGAAAACTCTTCCCATATTTGACAATGCAAAAGGAGAACTATCTTGTCGGAACACCGGAGAATGACTGACAATTGAAAGGCGAGCCTGAAAAGCGGCGAGTAATTACATCGCGGAATATCCTACTTGAAGGGAGGAGCGTGACCGATAGACCACTTTCTTTCCCGGCTTCTGGGTCGTTCCATCTCCTTTTCGTATAAAACGCGTGTTTGTTTACCCTTCAGATCCGAACATTTTTCGATAACGCATGTCACGTGAAAGTATCCCCTAGTGCGACAATGAATTTGCATTAATTAGATCTCGAATCGAAACTTTCACTCTATTAGTTAATCTATTGTTTTAAATCAAAAAGTCGGAAGTGCGTCTCTTTATACTCCGTTAGATTATTGATTAGGACAACAAAAAATCAAGAAACACTTTGAGGATGCAGAAGTCTGCAGATCAAAAAAAATTTTTGTTAGCGGATTACCGGAGGAAAGCAGGCTATTGAGGTCGGTCTCACGGAAGCTCCTCGAGATGGCTAGACCGGAACCAAATGAAACCACAAAAACAGGAATCTCAAGACACCTTGAAAAAATTATGAATATAAGTATGTGACTCTGTAAAATGTATATGGACACAGAAAGTTTTGCTTTCACCAACATTCTAGTGGAATTCAACATACATAAAGAGTGAGATATTTTATTACTAATTCGAAGCATAGCTTTCTTCGATGTAATAAGGAACCCTTCGTTAGAGCACGTCCAAGAGCCACGACTAGGTAATCGAAAAAAAAAACATAAAATAGAAACAACGGTAACTATGGACTCTAATCAAAATAATTTTCCTTTGACCCCTTAATTTCAGGACTTACAATTACTGATTAGTTTAGGTACTCACTTTGAAAATTCTTTATTTTCGTTATCCTCATCGTCGAAGGAGACGTCGTCGAAAGAAACGTCGTCGAGATCGTCGGAAGCGTTCACCATCGAGAGAACGCCCACCTGGAAACAGAAACGTTTAGTTTTTCTGTGGGAACGAGCATGAACTTTTAGCCTTTTTAAAACGTCCATTTTTTCGAAACGATCCTACATTTTAGACAGTACCGTTCGTTTTTTAAAAAATCACCGACTCACCACCATAAGGAAAAAGTACGATATTAAAGACTTATCACTTCAAAAATTTCTACTTTCACCATTGAGTCGGAAAATGGATTTTTCAGATTCTAGTTGACACAATGTAAAAAAATATAATTGAAGAGAAAAATGAGGATGTGGGTCATTGGGACACTGAAAGACCTTGTCGTTGGTCAATGTTTTCTTTCTCATCTCTGGGTGATAATTGCCATTTTTCTGTCGTGGTTATCAAACATACAATATGCAATGTTAACAATGTGGTTTTCAACTTGAAAAATCCATACCGCAGTCAATCGCAGGTGATGTGGGTCAATCAAACATAAAGCTGCCTTTTGTTTCATGACCATCAGGATTTGCCTCAGGAACTAAGCAACCTGTAGAAAGTGCTCTAAGTTCAAATCGATGATTGTTCGTAAAATTGAGTAGATTTAGGGTGTGAGGCTAGCAAACTTTTATGAACAACTAAGAATTGGCCTGTCAATTAAAAGAACTGTTTCACCTGGTAGCTTTCGCACGATAAATCGCATACTTAAAAGTCATGCTCTCTTCCTAGTTATAGGCGTTAACGGTATAGGGATTCATGGGGGACCAAAACGGTCTCTTTCTACTTCGTGACGCTCCCAACACGAGAAGGACATGTTAGAACTTAAATTGTCTTCGGCCCATCTTCCAAAAGGACCCACCGCGTGAAAACTGGTTTGACTCCGGGACCCACTTTCCGATTGTCCTACGAACGAAGCTTTTCTGCCCACAAAATTCCGTGAGAGACTTCACATGTCGGAAATGTTTCCGAATCAGCCGAGAAAGTAAATTATATTTTTTTCCTACTTTTATTACGTGATTTCATTAAAACGGAACTGAAAATTGGAATCTGTTTCACACTAAAATCGTGATTTCATTACGATAATTGATCCTCCCATTGTTCGATTTCTCCAATCTGCTTCTTTTCATGATTCATTTTTAGCAAATTTTTTTTTCTCGAAAACATTTATTCCGTAATTTTATGATTCGAAAACCAAAAAATCTATCCCCAACTCAAGAACCGCCCCCGAGGCCCTCTAGCACAAGAAAACTGTCAAAATTATCGGATAGCCATGGCCCTATGGGGGAGTTGTTATACTTATCCATAGGCTGTCACATCCTTAATGTATTGGAGGGTTGACCCTAGGCCCTTCGCCTTAGTATTGTCACTACAAAGAATACAGTTCCTCCATACTTGTACTGCTACTGAGGAAATGTAACGATATCGTCAAAATATAGTTTACTTCAAGTAGCATGAAGAAGCTGGTACATATTTTGGCTCAGATTTTCATAACATGCATATTATTTCTAATACCATTGGACCAAACGTTTGTCCCTTGGTTTCTTTGGTAGCAAATAGTGACAGTAAACCTTTCAACATTGATTTTTTAATTTGAGGTTAACGCCTTTAAACGATTCGACCTGAGACAGTTAGGTATTGGGACGCTTTGACACTTCTTCGGTTTAATTGACCGTCGATTATTTACGGAAGTCTGAACAAAATTTTCCGTACCGGTAAACAAATTCACGCCACTTGAACCCAAACAGAAAAAAAACAACAACAAAGACTTACCGAAATAAGAAGCCAAACTATCTTCATTTTGATCACTATCTGTAACGATTAAATTCGAATTTTTTTGACGCAGCAATTAAGAATTTATCACGTGTCGTTGGATACCGAATGTGCCATAGCGGAGCTTTTGCTTTCTGAATGGTGTCTGATGTGGCCACCTTGAACTTGCGTCTCGTTTCCCCACTCTTGGACCCTCCCCCCCTTTAAAAGTTGCTTATTTTCATATCGAGACTAGAGAAATGCGCTTTAATGGCCAATTGTGGGTTTATAAGATTAAATATCATTTGTGGCTTTCTACTGTTGATGAGCTTATGGATTTAGCGCGATTTTCAAACAATTTTTTTGTTTTTTGGGACAGTGTACCTAATCAAAAAATAATGAGTATGTTCTACATTGGCCATACCTGCCAAATTAATGGAAACTTTTAAGTTTTAAAACTGATTACACATCGAGAGGTTGGGGCATTTTTTTCGACAAATGAAGCAGTTTTTGTGTCATGTCAGTCAGGTGTCCACTATGTCAGTCAACATTTTCGACTTAATATTGTCCTTCAGAAAGTGGATTTTAATTAAATGAGATTCTGACCTTTAATTTTGATGAAGAACAACCTGATCTTATGTCTTCGACGTGGGATAGCCTAGTTTTACAAAATCACAATGACCCTTCTATCCCTAATGAATAGTTTTGTGGGATTTCGATTGTTTCAGTTTCAACACTTGACTTATTGTTTAAAATTTTATAGGTTACCTACGCGGAATTGCGGTTTTTGCGGACCGAAGAGAATTCCGCTAGAGACAATCAACACGTACTCATTCGTACTATATATTTTTTAAAGAAGGTATTCAAAAAAAATTTTGCCAACGAAAATTCATTGTGAAAACCAAATAAATATCAGTCAGACGTAGGTGTGGTTCACGAGCTAACGGGACAGAATCTCGCTTCTAAATAGGTCAGTATAGGACTCGAAGAATGTCTTGGATTCCCTAATACGCCTCGTTTGTCGTCGATAATTGCGAAAAAATTGTCTGCCATTTTAATTGTAATTGGATTTTTAGCAAATTTTTTTTTGAAATTTAAATTTACGAACACGAGTTAACGGTTCTATTTCATCTTTGAGAAACGTAATGGAGACAGAGAAGTCTTTGAGCTTATCTATTGTCTAGTGAAAGCTTTTAGTGTCCACAATTACAATCAATTACAAGGAAGAATTTTGGTCGTTACTTACCGGCCGCAATGAATCTAGAACGTGCAGGTGTAGAAGGGTCATCAAGAAGAGAAAGTACCTCGATGATTTGTCCTTTAGTTAATTTGTTAACGTCTTTTCCATCATCACCCTGGCCCTCAAAGGTTCAATAAAGCCCATTCTTTCAAGCCTACGATAATTTTATCCAGCCAAAATTATTGAGCATGACGTAGATTGATCACCAGAAAATTATTCAGTTCGAAATATGATATCGCATGATTTAAAAAAAAATCCGCTAAAAAAATCTATTGAGCATTGGTGGTTTAAGATTTTTTTTTGGATCACGTTTAAACACTAGGGTGCTTACCACAGTAAACCCACTAGGAGGAGCATGTAGGTTGATAAAAAAAAATCATTATTAATACGACTGCCAACACTGCCATCATTCAAGTTCATCGGCCTTAGTTTCCTTCCGTCATTTCCTAGACGAAAGTCAACTTGATCCTTAAAAAGAAAGTGATTTTTTTCCGACTCGTATTAGTCACGAGTGGTACCAAATCCTCTCTTTTGAAGATTGTCGTATAGAAAGTGCGAGGAGTTTTAGCTTTAAAAAAAGATAAACCAGAATCTCTTTAATTACTTTTTTATCACTTTTTTAACATCGAGAAGCTCAATTAGCATTTAAATCCTCTTTTCGCTTTCTCCGGACTTTTTTGCCACTCTAAAACACATAGTACCTAGATACCTAACATAAAATTTTTTTTTAAAATTGAATAAATAAAAAGTTAAAACTGATCAAAAAGCATTGCAGTTGTCTCAGTCATAATTGGGGTTCCTCATAAAATGAACAGTTATAACTGGGCAGGCGATGTATACGAAAAATCTGAATATAAATTAATTTTTAATAAATTAAAAATAAAAAGTGATCTCCTGTAAAAGGGGACATAGCCGTTCAAGGTCCTTTGGAATAACCTCAATGCTACCTGTTCTACATAGCTCTCTCTGCCTCCCTGTTAACCCGATCAACAAGGAGTTAAAAGTTTCTCTTTAGCTATTTAGGCACGATTAAACGCTGGGAGAGGATCGGCCGTTAAAATTAATATTTTAGCTTCCTTTGAACTCGATTCAACTTCCTTAATTGCTGGAAGCTTAATGGAAATAATTTAGCTTCTAAAAGGAACTATTATTTTTTGAAAAGGTTTCTTACGGACTGTAATTAAGTCCAAATAATCTTTTGGTCTAAAAAGAGCTGGCAATATGGTTTTCCAAATGGCAAAGTTCCGAATCCGAGAAACAAATTTAGTTGTTCAGATATTTTTATGCTATCATCCTGAAGACTCCACTTCCGAGTCCCTTAAAAGAGGTTTTACAGGAAAGTTTTGTCAAATAACAAACAATTTATTGAAGATCTAAATTATACAATTAAAAATTATCTAAATGAAACGTTTTTAGTCGATTCGGTAAATTAGGTGTGAGGCAAGAGTGAAATTTGTGATGCACGGAGGGGTGAAATCTGCGTACATGATTGTCCCTCTGAGAGAATAATAGGTTGCCAGAATAGTCGCCGTCGCACCGAAGAGTATGACGAGGACATTCACAAGTTTCTCCCAAACGGAGAGCGGACCGTCGTCGAGGACGTTCTGCATCGAAAAAATGCTCGAATTGCTTCTCCTCATTGATGGAAGCGGGGTCCGTTGAAAAAGGTGGCGACGGTCGAGATATTCTTCCATCGATAGGTCTGCCCGAGCGTGAGCGCCGATCACTACCATCTGGTCGTGAAGAACTTCGCTTACGCTTCCGTAGTCTAGTCTGCGGGCCCGACCCGGGATTCGGCTTCTTCTCTGGGCTAGCATCGATCGTAATCTTTCATAAAGCAAAGGGGGGAATATGAACATCAATTGACCCATCAGAGCTCCTCCTATCAGACCCATGATTAGATCAAATCGTGGAACCACCTCCGACATAAAAACAGCAGCAAGAACTACCCCTGTACGCAGCAGGCACCTTCTCCATCCAAAACCTGAAAATAGTTCATGATTAATAATTTAGATGTTGGAAATTCTTCAAGACACCCAAAATATGGACTTATTTTCTTCTTCTTGCTCATTGCATTGCAGTTTTCTGAAGAACGCCATTTCGATCATCTCATATTCATTCTTGACTTATGGTTCTTTTGAAAACTACGATAGTGACGTCACAAGGACCTTTCTCAAAACCACGTCATTGCTATGTATTGCCGAAACTTAAAATTTTATATATGGTATCACGTTTCAACCCCAAAGGAGATTTACTTTACTAAACGTGTTACATAACCCGTGTTGTCGAGGATCAATTACTCCTGTTACATATATTCATTACAAAAGGGTCATCAACCTCCTAGTACCGCTCCTTGTCCTTATGATTAATTTATGAATTATTAATTTATTACAATCTAAACTTCCTCGTTCTACGAACTTGATTCCACCTACCTTCAGGTATGTCGAGCCTGTCTTCCAAATCTTGAAACAAAGGTGTAGCCCCAACAGCCATCGACAATATTATTTGAAGCGTCACAACAGTAAAATCTGCATACAGAAACCCAGAAGGTTCCAATCCTTGTAACGTGTTGTATCTGATTTCATTCCCATATCGTACATAGCAAATAACTGTCGTTATTAAAAACAAACTTCCGCTCACTAAAAACGCATAAATAATCGCTTTCCCAAGCTGATATTTGTTTTTCATGTCCATTTGTATGGTCAAAATCATAGGATGCACGTCGAACTAAAAGAAATATCAAGTAACGTTTGATTTCGATCAAGCTAATACCTGAAAAGCCAATATTCCATACGCGATTGCTGTAGATTTCCATGACGGATCTGGTATTATGGGTTCTTCTGGTGCTTCGCCAGTTATAAGGCTGTACCATGTTAATATAGACGCTGTCAATACAAAAGTCACAGATGTAGCAGCAAAATATCTAAAAATTATCGTTACATAATGGCTCTATTTATTAAAAACTCATACTTTAGATCTTTTGGACTTCCTAACCACATAACGGGACAAAGCAAAGCCCCGATTACAATAATCCAATAGCAATAAGAAAAATTAACTTGGTATTCTGACAACTTTAAGCCTATTAGCTGTAAGTCCTGAGCAGCTAAAAAAAGTTTGATTGAAACAAATAAATTTATTGTAATTTACCAACGATCAGGTTAGGAATGCTTCCGCCGAAAATGGCCAAATATAAAATTATGTTTGCATATTTGCTTAAATTTTTTCCATACGCTAGTTCTACCATGGCAGAATAAGGATATCTAAAAAGAAAAATCTGAAATTCACTTTAAATGTTGTTTTACCTGCTTTTTTCCAGTATATTGCTGTTTAGATGTTCTGCTATTATCCAACATCGTCCTAACATAATAGCAGTGTATATTTGGATGAAAAATACTATAAAAGCTAACGGGATCCCGAACCAACCTGGATATTTTCTTAATTTTTAACACTTTTTTTTATTAATTAAAGTACGTACCACATTCTATGATAGCTCTTGGAAGTGCAATAACGGGGAAAACACCGAATAAGTCGATAATGCAACAAGTCGCGAAAAATAATGATAATCCTGAATTCGATAAGAGACTGAAGTCACTTATAAACATTTTACAACTGCAGTTCTTGGCGAAGAATGAGTCTTTCCCACTTCTAGCTCTTATGTAATGTGTAATTCAATATATGTTTTAATTCAAAAGACACCATATACTTTAATGAGAAGCCTTTTGAGGTTTGAAAAAACAACGAAAATTTGAATAAACTTTACATTTTATTAGTACATAAAACTAAAAAATAGTTTATATGATATAAACATAAAATACTGATTCACGTTTGTTAACTACTTCCCCAAATGCTCGACTAGATTTGTATATAAAAATTTATTTACAGTTTTTAAAAAAAGGTTATGTACATAAAATATACAATTGAAGATTTTCTTTGGATTTTAGTTTCCTTGGTCGCTCATTTCTTCGGCCATGGCTTCGAGATCGACGTATCCGCCTTCGGTGTCTTTGTCGCCGAGGAGATTTCCGATGTCGGACTTTAGGTCGGAAAAGGTCGGACGTTTTTCGGGGTCGTTATGCCAGCATTTGGTGAGGACTCGGAAAAACTCGGAGCGGCAATGCTTCGGCTTTTCGAGCCTGTAACCTTCACGGACGTGGTGCATCACCTCACGGGCTCCCATTTTGTTGTAGGGCGTCGATCCTGAAAAACCGTAAGAATTGTTTAAGTCAAAAAGATTCCAAGATGGAGCAATTCGTAGGCCTTTTCAGCCTATTCAATTGACCTAAAAATAAATTTTTCTTCGCAACTGTAATTTTCCTAATAGATCTTCAACTTCCATTAAGTTGCATCTTGATGACAGGAAGGTCATCTCAACACATTTTTCTATTGCTCTAATAATAGTTATTACATATAAAAACACGGTAAACATTTTCTTCGAAATGCTTACTACAAGATATAGGTATCAGCCTTGAATGTTTCGAAGCAATGGACTGGAGTGTTCAAAGGACTTGGTAGGCATGTTTCTTTCTTGATATGAGACATGGTAAACTGTCTAGGTTATTTTCATTTTGTTTTGCAACTTTACATAAGTACGTAGGGGCCACCTATGGATGGATGTAGAGGAAACCTAAGGATGGAAGACCTTACCTTAGGATGGATGTAGAGGCCATCCTTACGTATCTCTAAAAGATGACCCTTTTAGAAGGCGAAATCTTAACTTGGGTAATTAATGGCGAATTGATTTATTAGAAACGTGTATATGTACTCAAATCAAAACAAATTATGTCCCAATCGTGACATGCAATGTATGATTTCGTTGGAAATCAGGGCGAGAAAGTTTTGATAATTATTCACAAAACAAAAGATTCGTGGATTGTAGGAAGGAAATGTTTTAGGCGCCATCTGTAGACTAGTTCCCCAAGTATTAGTTCTTAAAGATTCCTACAGATAGAAACTCATTCGACTTTCAAGAAAAAACACGAATGACGCTAATTTTTCGGTCTAATAATGTTGCACTTTTCTACAAGAACTGACGTGAATAAAAACGTACCTAGAGTTATGATTTCCCATAGCAAAATTCCAAAGCTCCAAACATCAGATTTGTGCGTAAAAAGGCTAAAGTGTAGAGATTCAGGTGCCATCCATCTTATAGGCATTGCTCCCTAAAAAAAAAGTTTATTAAAGATTTTAATTTATGTTTTTTTCCTTACTCGATTCGGCCTCTGTTCGTAAATCTGCCCAGTATCCCGGACGTTTCTCGACATCCCGAAATCGGCAATTTTACAAAGTTTGTTGTGATCTACGAGAATATTTCTGGCTGCTAAATCCCGGTGGATTATCTATAAAATAATTTAGAAACCATAACGAATTTATATTCTTCCTTACTCCTTTTGTAACTAAATATTCCATCCCTCTTGCTACACAGTAAGCAAACACGGTTAAATCTCTTGATGTGAGTGCCGAAGATAAATCTGAGAAGTTGAAGTAGTGTGCTCGAGTTCTGTGCTCTCTTAGAAAAGCTAATAGTTTCCCATACATTACGTATTCCATGATAAGTAAATATGGTTCTGAAAAAAGATCGTTAGAAGATGAAAAACACGAGTTTATTGATACCTTTTTCAGTACAGCATCCGAGAAGAGTGACGACGTTAGGATGCGCTCCGAGCTCCTGCATTATACCGAGTTCTCGTAGCAAATCTTCTTTTTCTTTTTGACTCGAACCTTCTTTAACATTCTTAACAGCTACAAGTCTTGTCAATCCTTCATGGCCGCTAATATCATCAGCTTCAGCCTTCCAAACCTAGAAAGATGTTATAGAAAAAGAGAACTAAAAGTTTTGACTTACTTGTCCGAAGTTCCCCTGTCCTAGTACGGTCTGGAGGCGCAATTTGTCCCTGGGAAACTCCCATTTGGTTATAGGCACTGGCACAACTGTTGGCTTGGTCTCTTCCCAGTTCTAAAAATTGATTCGTAAAAAAGATATAAAAATATAACTTTGTGTACCAAATGAGCTGGAACTCTTGGCAGTTTGGTAGGTAAAGGAGACCTATTGTATTCTGAAGAATATTCTGATTCATCCAGAACCTGAAAGACAATAGATATTAAAAATTCAAGATCTTTTATATTCTGTTTACTTTTTTCTTGCTCTTCAACATGACTTGACGGATTAACAAGAAGGCGCCGAGGATCAAGGGGATGACTCCTAAGCCTGCCAGGATGTAAGTGACAACGCTCATTGTCGAATCTTGAAATCCGACGTTGATGGTTGAAGGTTGAGTTCGGACCGACTGATTTCTTTGATGGACGACCCATAGGTTGTCGATTTTCGAAAGGTTGAAATTATTTGGCTCTTTCGTCGTGGTCGTTTTTATGGTCGTCGAGGTGGTCAAATTTTGTGCTAATTCGTCAAGTGATTTGAACACGATTTCTTCCGTCGAAAACAGTCGCGTGGTTGGCTTTTCACTTGTCGTCGTCGTCGTTGTTGTTGGCGTCGTCGTTGTTGTTGACGTCGTCGTAGTTGTTGGCGTCGTCGTGGTAGTAGTAGTTGTTGTTGTTCCTGCTGTTGTGGTGGTAGTTGATGTCGTCGATGTTGAAGTCGTCGGTGCAACCGTGGTTGGCGTTTTTGTACTTGGTTTATTTGATGAAATAGTAGATTTGGTCGACGTGACTACAGTCGAGGTTTTTAAAGTAGTTTCTACTGCAGGAGTTGATGTTATACTTTCAGGAATTGATTCCACTCTTAGAACTGTCTCTTTGGCAATTGGTGCTTCTGTTGTAGTTTCCCGAGATTTTATCGATTGCGTTATTATTTTGGGCACTTCGATATAAGTAGGAGGTGTTGACACAACATGGACTACAGGAAAACTTGAATTCCTTCGATAAATGCTTCTGAAAGTGACCGCCTTATGTGAAGTTGTTTTAGGCCTTAAAGTCGTGTAAAGTTTTCGTCTTTCATTCAGCAAAGTTTCGATCTTCAACGACCTTTCCAGAGAAGGCAAATCGGATGCATTTTGACTTTCGATTTCTTCCGAGCTGTTTTTCGCTTTGGGCTGATTTCTGGGAGATTCTTTCACTGAGACCGAAGTCACCACAGCAGTCGAGAGGATTCTGGCTGTTGGACTTGGCTTCGGAACGGAGATAACTTTAATTTCTTCTGGTGCTGCTGTGATGGTTTCATTAAATATGACTTCCGTCACGTTTTGAGGGACGGGAGCCACATTTATCAAAAGCGGCGTCGTTTCGTTTGGTTTTAATTTCAATCCGTAATTCGGCGAAAGGATCAAATGTGTCTTGACGCCGCTTTCGTTTGGCTGAAGATCGAAATGAGTATTCAGCTCAGTCTTATTATAATTTCTATTTACATCTTCAGTCACATTTGGTTTTCTGAAGAAAGACGTAGTTTGCCTTAGTTGTAAAGGCCCTTGAGGAACTTTATTCCTTTCGACTGTCTTCTTAGTCACCGTGACGTCCATTTCATCAGGAAAGATTTCTTCTTCTGGAAATATTTCTGTGGAACTACTTAAAACTCCTCTAGGAGTTGAGGAACCTTCGATTGAATTGATGCCTGATGGTGTCGACCCTGTGGAGAGTTTACGACCAAAGTCGAGAAACGGGAGGATGTGGTCTTGGGGTACGTCTTGTTCCAAAGGGCGAAAGTGGTTGTAAATGTTGTACGACATCGTCTGAGGAAGACCGGTCGTAGAGGCGCTTGAAGGATCCCTCCTTCTTTTCCTCGTCGACGTATCCAACATCAACCTCTGCCTCTTTCTACTCTGCTTCATAATAACCCTCTGCGTCACCTTATCGTACTCCTCCTCACTCTGAGGTTTTTCTTTGGCCTTACTTTGAAGCGAATGAGCGATGTCAACACTCTCATCCGTCTTAAGCTCCCCGCTATCAGCAGACACGACGAGCCTATACGGACCACCTCCAGCACTCCACCTCCTTCCTTTGTACACATTCTCTTCATTTTCCGCTCCTGAAACAAACGAATATTTTTATATAAAAAGATGAACAATAGACAACAAAAGAGGAAAAAAGAAGATGGTTAGCACAAAAGTGAGGGCTCTGGTTCAAAAGAGTTGTTTGATTAAAATCTATCTCGTGTCGATTGTTACGAAAAGGATCATTGTAATCACAAAGATTCTCCATTGTAATCACGGTATCGACAATGGCCTCATCTCACGACAAGGGTCCTACTTGAGGAATAATTAATCATATGAATTAGACTCCAAGACCCCCTAATAACAACAAAAAGTCTTTCACCTTACATAATTTCATTAGTCACACAAGTTTCTCAGAGATGCCCAAAATTTTTCGAATGCTAGAATTGATAAAGTTGTTTACGATTAATTTTATATAAGTAACACTACATTTCTTAACATAAATTGATTAGTTTCGTGTAGGTTTTATTGTTAAAATATCGAACGATATTCCTATCGAAGCACGTCACAGCAAATATGATAATAAGCGTATTTCATTTTACATTCTTCGTACATTATAATAAATTCGATAACGATGTATGACGGGTTTCCTAACCATTGAGGTAAGCGCGTCCGCCCCAAAAGTTATCAATATTACGCTTGCTAGATTTTTTTTTAAATCCCATTGTCTATCGAGTTCATGGCCAGGTTTTTCGTTAATGTACATTTTGTTCCTGAGGCATCTTGCACCATCTTTACGCAATTGGAATCAGGTGGATTTATATTGTTGGAAAGGTCTGCGAGCTAAAAGGGATGATGGGGTGTGCGAAAGGGCATGCACATATTAAAAAGGAGAACACCAGTGACGTAACGAGATATTTATCGACGTTTAAATCGCCTTGACCATTTCCCACGCTGTTCTAGCCTAGACTCTTCTAATTAAGGGAGATGCAGTTTTCTCGCAATCCACCATTATTTTAGGATTCCCATCCTTGTTAAAACTTTTATTTTAAAATTTTTTTTTCTCCTTTAATTCCACTTTCACTTCAAAGATGCAAATATGCTTTCTGATGCATCCGACGTTTTTTTCACAATTATATGCTCACATAACAGCTTTCTAAAATAAATCCGTTATACTTATCAAGGAAAATATAGTAATAAAATATTACAAAAAAGCTAGTACCTAAGATCTTTTTAGGTAAAATAGTCCAGAGGTCACGAATATTCTTACTTTCCAAAAAATGTACTTGGCTTAAAAAAGGTCATCAAAATAAGATCTTTAAGATTCAAGATTGCTTTGTCCCATTGTTTTTTGAAAAAATAAATAAAAAAATATTTTATTGCATTAATTTAAATGGTGACAGTCTGGACAGTTTTATTTTTTCTCATTTACTCCATGGCATACTGCAATATGTCTTTGCACCCAATGATTTTTATCATTTACCAAGACTTTAAGCCTTTTTTTCCTCTCGGAATCCCAAAACCAACCTAAGATGCCAATTTTTCCTTCTGAAAACTAAAAGTCTAATAATCTTCATAAAAACGACGAAATCCTCAGTGGACATCAGCACATCAAATTTTTCCCCCTCCTTTTTACCTTATAAAAGAGACCAGTCCGGACTTCCTATGGCTTTCCAAACATATGCAACAATTATTCTTCCTTGCCTGAACCTTAGATGTTGATATTTTTGATTCCAGCAAGTTTGTCAATATGTTAATTGTTAAAAATGAAGATTTCCTTTTGATAAATCCACAATGATAAAGTTATTCCTTAAAATTATACGGCATTGACCCCAAACTTAAATTCATAGCCATTGTTTTCTTTTATTATATTGTTATTAAGAATGCAGAATAAATAAAACGTTCGTGATGTATTCTTAATTATTTCATGTGTCAAGGCTTGAAAAGGCAAGGCTGAGAAAATGAAGGAAAAAAAATCTGGAGCCACAAAAGCTCCAACTTTTACTCCTATTTTTGTGTATTTTTCTTATATTGAGATATCTTTCGTTACGCCTCTTTCAACAAGTGACCCTCGTCCTTTTACTTTTTCAATTTGAAAAGAAAAAAAAATCAATTTTTATGATTTATTCTGCGCGTAGGTAGAAACAATTAACTGTCATTGACGTTTTTCGGGGTTAAGAATTTCAAATAAATTATACAGAGGCGTGGGCTTAGATTCTTCTTGTACTTTATGTTTCATGTACGTCAAATTTCACAGGTTTTTCTAAGTTGTAACATTATAAAAAGCTATCTTTATAGGTTTCGAACAAAAGGAAACGTGGATAACTACATGGATTACGGTATAATCAACTTTTGCAAAATGTTTGAACATTTTTAGTCACGAAATTTACGCCTAATACTGGCTATCGCTACGCTATCTTGACACGACAGGTCGATTTCTAAACTCATGTCTGTAAACAAATATCGAAATAGGAAAATAAATTAGATTTTCTTTTGTAATTCATTTAGGTCTGGGAGTCTTGAAAGTAGGGGAGAAAGCTTCACGGTTTTTCGTGCCTTATTTTTGTATCTTCCTAATTTTCGTGGTCTTGAGTAACTTGTAAAAAGGCAAAAAACTAAAAAATCCTTTTTTTTTTAAATTTAATTTTCCTGTAAAAGAAAGAAGGATCAAACATATTCGACCTTATGTACGAGTATTTTTCATGGCATTTTTACCTGTCAGCACTTAAGAGCTTATCGGTTTGTGCGAAAGGAGTACTTAATAATATATTTATGAATGGTTGGGTCAATGCCATGTACGGTTCAGTGCATATAGAATTCGAGCTTTATTTATAAGGAAAACTAGGTTAAAATTCATTCAAAACAGGTCTTACAGCATTTTTAAGTCCCACCAACTGCTTTATTTATGACTTTTTGATGAAAAGGCTTGCATCCTACCACGTCTATAAAAACTGACAAAAAGGAATTGGTGGGAAAAGGTACTTTCGCTTCCCTCGACAAGCTACGTTCGTTTATCGTATGAAAAAATCGTTTAAAGACTCTCTGAATTGCTTGGATCATCGTTACAATGGGCGGTCACTCTGAAAAACTTTTGGATTCAGTAGGCTATGTAGATGTTTGGAATCGACAAGATGTTAGATTGGTAAGCCACAGCAAAAATGCGATAGTCAGGAAATACAAAAGAACTCTTTGGACCAGCGACTCGGAAAGGATCAGCTCCTCATCCTTTAACTCTCATTATAAATTAATTTGCCCCAACTTTATGCTAGAGGATAGTCTCCTAGATAAACAGCTTCCATTAGAGACTAAAAAATTATTCTGCGCCGCCTGAGGACTTGTAGCCCGAAATTCTAAAGCTTTGGGCTCCGAGGCATATATTATTTTAGCTGCTAATAAAGTATGTGACTTGTGTGGGCTCAATGGTGACTCCCTGCTCCACTTCATTAGTGAGTGCTTTTCACTGGTCCCTCTCCGTCTCAAATGCCTTAAAAATTCCGATTGCCTTGGAACAGCTTCCTTAAAATTATTGCTGGGAGAGAAAGCCCGAGGGAAGCGCAGGCCTGATACAGTTCATTTTTAGAGCCATAAGCTTAAGCAACTAAACAATCTCGAATAACCTATCTCACCTGTGCTTCCCTTTCTGGGCTTTTAAGTTATATTAATATATTTTTGCTCTTTTGCTTTTATTCCATTAATTGTTCTTCCGTTTTGTTTGTTTCCTTGTTAGCTACTGTAATGCAATATGACACTTTTTTTGTAATTTGTAATGCCTCGTTGCTTATACAAATAAACATCCTTCGATGGAGCTTTTAATAATTTTTTAATTTTTCACTGTAAAAGAAAGAAGGATCAAACATATTCGACCTTATGTACGAGTATTTTTCATGGCATTTTTACCTGTCAGCACTTAAGAGCTTATCGGTTTGTGCGAAAGGAGTACTTAATAATATATTTATGAATGGTTGGGTCAATGCCAGTACGGTTCAGTGAATATTGAATTCAAGCTTTATTTATAAGGAAAACTAGGTTAAAATTCATTCAAAACAGGTCTTACAGCATTTTTAAGTCCCGCCAACTGCTTTATTTATGATTTTTTGATGAAAAGGCTTGCATCCTACCACGTCTATAAAAACTGACAAAAAGGAAGTCATTAGAGTCTTAAGCGCACAATAAAGGCATAAACCACATTTTTTCGCTTCGTAACTGTTCGACGAAGGTCGGAATCAATTAAAAACACACCCTCGAGGCGTAGGAAGGAGTCGGGAACACCCATGTATAAAACTTATGAATTACTTTTGTCAAATTTATGGCATATATGCCTTATCATAGGTAGACATTGATTTTTTTCAGTCCATTGTTCATTTTTTATACTTCCTTGCAAATATGTCATGTAAATTCCAGTTACGTGGCTGTAATTGTCACGGTATGTGACATTTCGAAAGGATAAAGATGTCTTCGGATTTTAATTATTTCGATCTTTATCCGTGCGAAAATTGCTGGAAAGGTTAGTGTTGTCTGCATTCCATTTTTCTGGCCGTAAATCTAGGGCGGGTTTATCTCCGTGGGCCCCGAATAAGATCGTAAACTCAATACAAAGGCCTCCTTTTTCTTGCTAACTACGTCTAGACTTACTCGTCGTTTTTTTGAGCCGTTTTAATTGGCTTAGAGTACAAAGAAGTTTCGTTTACTGGTCTACTTTCACGATGAGGTGCTGTAAAACCCTCTTTGGTTTCGTCAACGAAGTCCTAGATGAAAATATATGCGAGGAATTTTCTCAAGAGGGTAATGATTTGCTAGTCTAAGAAGGGACCCTATTATCATAGGAATAACTCAATTTCGCCTCCCTCCTTGCGACATTCTCGGTTTCGACACTTTTTACACACTCGCTTAAAATTCCGGGTAAGGCGGAATCGCATTTCGTAATGGGATCTTCCGGAACTTTTTTTTGTTTCTAAGCCGCCAATGGAGCATAGATGGTTTTTTAAAACGTTCCGTCACGCGTCGACTAATCCGTTTTTATCACAGTTTCAAATACCGATTCTGCTCATTTTTTATGATATGATTTTAACGTTTACTTTCTCTAGGAAAATTTTTAACGATTTTTACAATCTCTTCCTTTTAAAATTATTGTAAAAAAATGAGTTTTTGAGATATTTTTAAAAAAATCTCCTTCATTCTTGAGAATCCTTATTAGTGAAGGCAAATAAGGAGGGTGTGCCACTCAAAAATGTCACCTTTTCGCCTATCATAAGCATGATTTTGGTAAGCATAAGCATAATCATGACCACTTTTGTCAAATAATTGTTTCGGTATCGAGATATCCGATCTTGAAAAGTGGTCATCTGAAGACTATTATTTTGGCCCTACATTCCTGTACCTGTGAACTACAATACCGCAGTTCTAACTTACACATGGTAATCAATGGACGTTTCTTGTAAAATTCAATGAAGCGTGATTAAATAGGGAAAGGAAACGGCGTCCACCTTTTCCTTTCTTCCGAGTAAAGATGCCCTTTAAAGATTTCCCTTCGATCGGCCCATTAAGCAGAAAAAAGCCGTTTATTTGACATAATTGACGCCTCAACGCTTCTGAACGTGTTTGAAGACACGTTGCTCAAGTCTCGTTTTCCAGCGATTTTATTCGTTTTCTAGTTTCTTACGTAAGTTACCAATTAAAAATACTGACTTTACGCATCATGAGTGGTCTTCTAGACGTAATAAGATGTCAACATAAAACTCTGTGCCTAATTTTCTCACACTAATTTTATCACTGAGCTTGACTAGGACCGAAACCGTAAAATAGAGTTACGACTATTTTATAACCTCTCTTAAAAAAATAAGGATTCCTAAACAATCAGAAAACAAAGAATCATTTTTTTTTAAATTTGAATAATGAGGATGATAAGTACTCACAGAAAAGTTTTCTGTACAAATTTTAAGGCCCTTCCTCCCTAAAAAGAGTTTTGTTTCTTAGCCAATAGATGGCATCACGAAAATTATCAATCATTAATTTTATTAGTGAACATGGTTAGGGCTGGAGAAACCCCTGAACCCAGTTCTGGGCGCCAAAGGGGGCTCTGGACATCATGGACGACTCAAAACGTAAATTTGAATTTTTCAGCTCCCATCGACTTGAAATTTTTAGGGCTCTATTTTGCAGCTTTTTTTCCACTGCAATAGGAAGCTAAATTTATTCTCCTTTTCGTGAGGCTTTTCACTTTCATCTGAATTCCAGTAGGAGAGTGGGACTTTAACTGACCTTTGCATTGAAAAAGGTAAGAAAGTCCACTTACGCCTACAATAACAACAAAAAAAAGTGGAGAAAGTTGAGTTTATTTTTTCTCCCGTATTGAATTTTTCCCCTTTTTGACCGTTGAAACAATACACCGAGCGATATCAATTACTGTAATTATGTCATTGAATTACATCGGCTTTCACTTATTTTCTACCTTCGAAAATAAATGAAAAACTGGAAGTTAGGTTTAATTGCAAAAGATTGAGTCAGAAAAGGGTTCGATTGTTGGCGTAACGGGGATATTAAGGAGAGACCCGGGATCTCCATTGTCCATCATGAAAACGCAATTAAGACGGAGAGGATCAGATTGGATAACGCTTTTTACGTCACAGGAGGGGTCTCCTTAGAAAACGATATTGCACACCCCGACTTTGGCACATCGTAAACGCCGCTTCGGTTTAATTTCCAGCGTACAACTTGCCCTTTCATGATGGCCTTTCAGCATTCCCAAGATTACACGACAGAATTTTTTTTCTCATATTCCTCTCGGCTGGAAAAAAATCCTGGATTTTGAAACATTTTCTAAATAACGTTTACGTGCGGAATTCAATTTTTTTTTAAATTAATTGTCGAAAGCAATAAAAAAATTTTAAAAAGTTTGAACCGATTGCTAAACCGAAGATCTTGAAGTTTGAAGAGTCATCCACTTTGTCCGTATTATTTCGAAGTTCTGAATGACAGCACGAAAAAAAAGCACGCCGCGTGTTTTTCGAACTGGAAACCGAGCGGAGTTGCACCGTTTCACAATTCTAAATATCAAGGTTTGTAAGATAAATAAAAGAAGGATCCGCTATACGTATTAATGCACATTCTTCAGCTTTATAGGTAGAATATATAGTAAAACCTTAGTCTTCTGTCTTTTCCGCGTGCCAAATAAGTAAATTCGCGACAAAATTAAGGCGATAAAAGTTCATTTATCCTTTTAGAAGGTAATTGATCCTTTTGAGCCTTTATCAACGAGATTGCACGGACCTCCTCAATTTTAACAACTATGTATTTGATTACACAGACCTTCCTAACGTCCACAATTTTTAAGTCGTCAAAGATTTCTTAATTAACGTACCTGAGTAATTATTTGACTTTCTACTTTTTGTCCCGGGGATTTATTTCTGGCCGTATTAAGCAACATTTTTAGGACTAACAAGAGGAGAAAGTCGGTAGTTTATCAATTTTGAAAAGAAAGAAATTACAGTCGTCCAGCTTAACGTCCGAGATAAGATCCTAGTTTAGAAGTAGGTACTCGACATATTTTATTAATTTGATTTCCGGAAGATGCAAATCTTCCAAGCCATGTCAATTAATCTTGAAGGAAAACCACTTTTGCCGAATAATCTTCGTTTTAGCGTTCTTTCCGGGATGTGTCGTGAGTAGCCACAAAAAAAAAGTCGTGAGGACGAGCTTCTGGGATTTTTTGCTTCTAAAACTCAAATGTCGATCATGTAATATTTTGCGAAATCCTGTCGATTATTTTACAAAATCGCTTCCTCAATGAACAATTAAAAGGAACCTTTTAACTTTTCAATAATAAAATTCTATTTTCTGAACGTTAAAAAAATTATTTGCTAAGAGGATGCGTAGGTACGAATTATTACGCAAGGCGATATTAAACTTTAGCACCGGAACTTATAATGTTTTTAATAGATAGAAATCTAGAAGAAATTGCCCTACCGGGCGATTAACCGGTTATAATATTTGGAACGCGTCCGACACGTTAAACCGTGTGAATTTCCGATGCACTCCATTTACCCTCAAGTAAATAATAGAACCCGGAGGCGTATTTCGGAAGTGATTTCACTTCTAGCCAAGTAAGGAATAAAAAAAAACGGCTAGGACAAGATCAGAGAGTTCACAGACAACTTATTATTTTTTAAGTGTTCTCGCTTACTAGCATAATCGTGCAATGTAAAGGTTGTGGGAAAATGTCATCCATATTACTTACTAACTAGGAAACTGTTATACTCTCTAGTGGATTTTTTCATACCATCATAATATAAAAGATGCACTATAAGTCGTTTTATTTTATTTTGTTTTGGACCAGGTAATAAAGAAGC
Source organism: Orius laevigatus (assembly GCA_018703685.1). Classification (NCBI taxonomy): domain Eukaryota; kingdom Metazoa; phylum Arthropoda; class Insecta; order Hemiptera; family Anthocoridae; genus Orius; species Orius laevigatus. Next base: position 173,158 of record JAGWEN010000047.1, read on the forward strand.
GTCATCTGGGGCCCTTGTGGTAAAATAAGAAAATTTTCAAAAATGGTTCCTACAAAAAATGACCAACTTTGACCCATTCTAAGTATAGGAATTTAAAATTTTTCACAAAATCTCTTTGATTTCCTGCAGCCTAAAGACCCCATGCTGGCTCATTTTGAAGTTCCTCTCTAGTCCATGACCTATGTGAAAGAGCTATTTTATTATTAATGGAGGGGCTCGTCTTTTCCATTAATACAAAATGCTAATTTACAACTTCCTCATCGTTTCTCTCCCCTGTTCACATGCGGAGATAACCCAGAAAAAACACCCTAGGGGAGCGGAACGCTCTATTTTGTTCCGGCCTAGTCTCTATTTAATCCGGTCTTTTTAGTAAAAAAGGAATTCAAAAAATCAGGACAGTTCTCGTCACAAAAGATTGAAAAATGGCCTTCAGCGATCAAACTTTTTAAATCGATTGGTTTTTACAATATTAAATAATATTACGTAAATAGTTCGACGACTATCTAAAGAAATCATTTTATTTCGAACCTATGTCCTAGTCGAATAAAAATTATAGTTTCTTGCTTCATTACACCCATCCTATAATTTTCAAAGAACCTGCTGTCCAAGAATGCTGGTTTTAATGATGATTTCTCTCGGAAGACTTGTTAAAAAATATCCTAGATCACAAAAAAACAACTTCAAATTTAGTGTAAAATCTATAATAACACCATAAAAAATTATTTTTTTATTTCATCTATTGTTCCTATCTTTTGAAAAATAAAAAAGTTTTATGAGATAATTGAAAATGATGACTGTGGGTCACGTTTTAAAAAAGACACGCCTGCATTCCAGAGTGAAAGATCGAAAATTCGCGATAGATAATTACGAGTTATGCACTTGATTATGACATCATATTGTACAAGTTATAAATATTTTATAATATAAAATGACGTGAGCTAATGCGAAAATATATTGGCTTTCTTCGATCCTGCAGGAGATACCTTAGCAACTAATTTTTTGTAAATAGTCAAAAAGTTAAGAAACTATTATCTGAAAATCTAAGCAATCGATTTAAAAAAAGGCCTTAGGGTATCATGCGGGATATTTAAACGCAATTAGCCTCGCTTTTGTATGGTTTTCGTGTGTCTGCAATAACAATAAGAATCTTGACCAATTTTCGGGGTCGAAGGGGCAGCTTAAGTTTTTTTTTCCTCCGTGAAATCGTCATTGACCTAAAGGATTTTTTGAAGAGCGCAAAATAAATGGCCGCTTCTCTTGTTCTAATAGCCAATGTCGTTTATACGTTCTATTTTCTTAGAGGTCCTTTGAAGAAGCACGTATTTCTAATTCTTCCACCTTTCTAATGGTATATAAAATATCGACCGAGATTTTATTAGATAAATGTTTACTAACTTTTTTGTTCGGTGAAATATAGTCTTGTTTACTCAGAGATAATTGGCCCTCTTGCAAAATGGTGGCGAACTAATTTTATTTTTTTTACGACAGGGCGTTTTTAATCGGCTCTAGACAAAAGACGAAAACGTTCTCATGAAACGACGAGTAGCCGACTTTCGTACTCATTTACGTCAACAATAGAATTACAAACGCCTCCGAGTGAAATTCTTAGCAGGAATCCTTTTTTTGATGGTGTTTTACGACAGAATAGGAACAAAAAAAATGTTAGTTTTCTTAAATTTTACGCAATTCACTAGTTGTTAGTTAGCAACTTCATACTAGGCAAAACAGAAACACAAAGGATGCCTCAAAGAACTTGCAGAAGATTCTAGACTTTCCCGATCTTTCTGCAGATCCATATAAAGGCACAGACCATCCGCAGTCCGCACTCTCAAGTCGGTTAATCTCCAGGCTTCAGCATGACACAGTCACCAGCTCAACATGAACAGTGAAAACAGCATTTTCCATTACCGTAGACCCACAGAGGTATTTACCCTCAACATATTTTGAAGAGCTCTTCCGAAGGCTGGCTCGATATCTCCTGAAGGGCAAAACCCATTCTGACTTTTAAAAATTAATTTTAAACGAAAATTAATAATCTTTCATTTTGTACTAAATGGTGAAGTTGCTAGAACCCATAGTTTTTGAGCTAGAGGTCGAAAACTGGAAAGTGTAGTTCAAAATGGCGGACCAAGCACAAGGGGAAGGATGACGCAAAATTGGATTTAGAATTATCTAGTGGTCCTAAACAAGATAGAATCAAATTGTAGTGCACATTTTGCATGATAGACCCATTTTTCGACCACAATGGAAACTTGCTAAAAAATCCAAAGCACAAGACCCTAACAAACTATAGGACTGCTTTGATCCTATAGAATCTTTCAAGTTGAATGCAAAACATCAATTTATAAGAACACCTTATAAGCATGAAAACCTTCATTCGGTTTATCCTAAATTCGCCTAGGTAAGTCGAGGAAAACCACAAGCGAAAAAAAAATTACGTTTTGTACTTTCATATTATATATATTTGAAGCTGTAAGATATGAGATTGCTCTCTTCCTATGAAGATGCAACGGATTACGTCAGAGTCGTAAAAACTTCTTGTTTTTCTTCTTTTTTCCCCTCCCAGTCACAATAACGGTCGCCTTTTGTCATCTCTTCAGTTCGTTTCTATGATTGTATCCTATACATATTTGCATTTGAACACGAACGTATACCTCGACCTTGTAACGATTTCCCGCTAAGCGTCATCGGCAATAATTCTTTCCGAACATAGTTGTTTTGAACGTTCGACAAGTCTGACATGGCTCCTATTTGGAAATCCAACGCATTGAGCCATTCGTCAGAAAGTCGAACAACAAAGTCGATAAGAATTTTACTCGCGATACTTAAAAATTGTTCTGAATCTTAGAAACTCTAAAAACTTCAATTTCGTAAAAATTTTGCAAGACTAATGAAGACCAAGGATGATGGAATAAAACGGCTCGAATTTTTTTCTAAAGTTCAATAGCTATTAAATAAACCATCAATAAACAATTAAGACAATGTACACGACCTCTTAAAGGGGAAAAGGTCAAAAACTTCTTACCTCACGTGTAATACGTTAAAATCCGTTTCGATCACGTACATCGAAATAATGTCCTCCTTGTCACCTTGACCATATTGTTAATTCGACATGAAACAAAACGAAAGAATGCAGGGCAACGCATATAAGGAGCATTACGAAACGCAAAAAATTTTTTTCTTCTCCTTTCCGTGCAAGGACGAAATCTTACTTTGAAAGGGATCGAAGTTTTAAATGAAATGGGGTCGAATCAATACAATCTTGAAAAATTAACGATTGGCGACGCTTGTGCCTTTTTATTTTCCTGTTTCGTTCTGTTCTATATATTAACTTATCGGCCATTTCATGCTTTATTTATTGCACTAGATTCTCTGATCAAAACGTGACGTAAGGGATAATACATGTGCCCTTTTTAAAAGATCATAAATTATTCTAACATGTTATTAAATTCATGACTTCTAGGGTATTCCAAAGGGTCTCAACGCAATAAACTTTTCACAAGCACAATAGACTAATTCAACAATAAAAATATAAAAATCAAATGAAAAATGATTTTATAGCAATTAATCTTGTTCAATTCGAAAAAGGAAGCTACAATTAAGCATTTAAAAAATCAATTACCATAAAATAACCATTTTCGTTCTTGTTCTCTTGTGATTTTAATGATGGGACAGATAGGATCTCTTAAAGTGTGAATACTAAATCGTTTTGTTTTTTTTTGCCTTGACTCCTAAAAACTTGCATCGATACTTATTTTTTTGGGGACGTTCGCTATTAATAGAGGTGGGAAAATGCTTTTGTGATTGTTCGCCTATCGCCGAGGTCGAAGGACGTTTGGATAGTTAAGCTGCACCCAAACCGACACTGATGCAACGCAAAATGCAGAAAACCTGTACGGGCTTATGCACGACTTCTGAGTTTGCTAACCTTTCTTGGACAACGAATCGTGAAAGGCGTCTTCTTTTCTATTCCATTGCCCTTTTAATCCGAAAAATTTTTTTAAATAAAATTAATTAAATTTTATAACACAAAAAATGCATGAAGAAAACATCGAACAATCTATTATTGAAGATTACTTCCCTGAGGATAGGTTTTGGTAGGCTGTAAATTTTTTTGGGATGAAAGTAACTAGGAAGTTCCCGGCACGAAAAGGCGTGGATTAAATTAGGCGCGAATCGTAAAAGGATTTCTCCTTTAGAAGAAAGAAAATAATCAAATCTGGTATAAAACTTTACCCCTCAGTGACCTATTGGTACATTCGATGACACCCTTTTGAAATTTTCGCACGTGATTTTTTCTTTTTACCTCTCAGATAAAAAATGGAAAAATTTCGTCACGGAACAACGAATAACGTGACAAACCTTGAAATAAAAGATTTTTTATTTTTTTAAAATAGTTATAGAACAACAAACAACCTTTAAACTATGTATTTTTTCTGCATTGTTGCATCGTTAGATGATAGATTTAATTTTTGTTTTCTCAAAAGGATTGACTTGAAATTTTCATGGCTTTTTCTAAATTTAAAGATTTTAGGATAGTTATGAATTATGAGTTAGGTATTCTTCATAAGGCAACTTATCATTGTCTAATATTTATTGATCTTTGATTAGGAAATATTGAGGACTATAACCAACTTTCTTTTTATAATTGAGCTTGATGATAGATGTGATTTTAAGAAGGTCGAATTTCGTCGATAATGAAGCTGTCGACAATTTTTTTTTCCTTCGTCGTCTTTATTCAGATGCCGGAAAATCTATTGATCATTTCCTAATTAGTTACCCTCCCCGACGCCTTTTTATAAAGGCTTCATAATTACAAAAGATGACAATTACTTTCGTAATGAAATTACCAACAATGGATGGAGCCCCTGAAGATGAAAAGGCCGAAGTAATTCAAATAAAAATACAATAGAGGCTTATTGCTACAGAGGCTTTTTTACCGTGGGCGACGAATTTTTTTTTCTTCTTCTTTTTGAGCTCATCATCGTACCATGAATAAAAAATATATAAAAACCTAAATAAATTCAACACCTCAGCAAAACAAAGAAGCTCTATTCAAAATATGCCACGATATTCAATTTAAAAATAAGTAGGTAGGTACAAGCTACTGTTTAAAAAGACATTTAAATTAATCCCAATTAGGACGCAAATTATAGCCTTACATAATGAAGGTCCTTTTAAAGTAAAAGAGCAAATGGATTTTGCTTCAGCATGATTTTGCAAAAAAAGTAGGAAAAAAGAGAAAGTTATAAAAAGTAGAAAAAACATGGATTTTATGATCCATTTATACACGCGATATTCATAAATCTCAGGTGCATCCAGTTTTAAGATTTTGAAAGTTGCAGGATTAAATTGATTCTGGGATTGATGGTGTGTGACGTCATAGAGGATATGGGTAGCTCGTGAGAAACGTTTGATGTCGGCCTTTTATTTGTCTTAAGAAGTGACGGATGAGGCGGACTTGCCCTTTTAAGAAAGACGTGATTTGAGGCCAGAAATAGGAAAACACGTGTACTAGAATTTTTTTCTTTTCTGAAAGCATCGTGATCTACGAATCGGAAACGTCGAGATATCATCAAGGATGCTTTGAATTTACTATCAATCCGAAGCTAATTATGGTTTCGTTTCCTAGCAGCATGTCTACTTTTGAAACGGAATTTCATTCTCCAAAATCGAGAACAATGTATGCGCAACCTTTGCCAAAACCCAGTTTAAAGATTTTAAGGTCAAAAATAAAACGTGAACTTACATATTTTTATAAAAATTTAAATAACAGTTTCCCCAGTTGTATAATGTGTAAGCATGTTGGTGGGAGATTGGAACAATGGGAGGAAGGGCAAACCCACGCCCTGCGAACCTCTCGTATTCCTGTCAGGCGTCACGTGTAGTCCATCTTCCGACGGCCGGAAAATTTGTTTGTGGAAATGGATTAATTCAAGGTTTTTGCAACCGCAATTAGCACCTCCCACGTACAAGATGAAGCTTTCACGTCAAAGGTCGTTTTCGTTACGGTCCGACGATTAAAAACTGCAAGAATCGTAAAGCTATTTTAATTGACTTGGGGGGGCTTATTCGATAAACGTGAACTATCTTCGAACTAGGCAGATCCAGCACGACCTTTTTCCTTCATTTTTTTCGCTGCATGATTTCACCACTGTTAATTTTTTTTTCAAAAACAATAGAATTTCTCAACATCATTGCTCTGTTCCTCTGTTCAGCAGGCTTTAGAGAAAAAATACCCAAGTTTACGGAAATGTTCAAAAATCTAAGTTTTTTGAAGCCAAATGATAGGATAAGTTGGTGGTTACCATAATTATTTAGACTTGGGCTTTCTCTTAACTTCTTTATATGCAAAGGATTTTTAACATCTAGAAAATTTAATATAGGCAAATCTATACCCAAATATAAAGATGTCAATTATGTTTTATATAAGTGAACGTGAATTCCTTGCGAAATGGTCTACAAACTCCTTAAAAGCAAAAATAGCCTCACGTAATCTGAAATGGTATCGATGTAAAGTGGCTTTTATTCTTCGATAAACGTTTCCCTTTTCATCGGGGCACACGGTGTCAAATCGATTCTCCAACATATGTTCTTTACATTTCCTACGTGATGTAAAAAAAAAATTATTTGAATAGGTGTATCGGGAAACAAGGACTAATGACAATGACTAATTAAGTTTAATTATATAACAGCCGATAATTGTACGATTGTGAAATTCAGGTGACAAAAGATCGATGGAAAGTTGAGAAATGTCTTCATTATAGATATCCATTAGGTCGATAGTGCTCCTCAGCGAAAAATGAATCATGAAATTTTCTTTTCTTGTCTTTTTAAGGGAATATACCTGTTTTATCACGTTCTAAAGCGATTTAGAACACCCATCACGTATAAAGAACGTTTAAAAACGTTCTTTTTCATGAAATGCTGGTGATGAGACAATTTTTGACCTGTTTTTCGCTACAAATTATCATTCGGTTACATCACATGAAATCTGGCGACTTCTGGTCATTATCGGAGAGATGAGGAAAAAAGTTCCAGGTTTGGAGGAGAGTTTTATAAACTATTATCCATTCAGATTCAAATCACTCAGAAATCGTTATTTAGCGAGTTATCAACTTTTGAGTCATGCCCTCCTTAATCGTCGATTTCCCGCGACCTTCAGAATTCGGGAAAAGGCGGGCCCATCTCCTGGTTTCGGTTGACGGTTTGGCCTTTTTTCCGACGACATTGAAGAACGCCTCCCGGTTTCGAAATATTTTCTCTCACTTATAATAATTGCAAGACTTCACAAAAATTCGCAAGGCTCCTCCGTTCCGCTAGAAAACTGTGAGAAATAATAAAGAAAACCTGAACTTTTATAAAATATTCAGGAAGAGTTAAGCGTTTTAATTTATCATCGTTTCAAAAGGAACATTACATAGCAAAATACTTAAGTGTTTATTTTAAGTTTCCTGTTTATTTTAATCGGGTTCTTGCCCCAGGATTATATTTTTTTCATCCTTTCATTACAAAGCGATTAATTGTTATAGGGATGGATGAGTTGGCACATTTAAAAAACTAGGAAGTCGAAGAGTTTCGTGGGATGTTTCGTCGACGACCTATAGCTAAGAACGACGTCACGAACCGTCAAAGAATGACGTAATCGTTAATGGCACTTTATTAAATCCCAGTAACTCATCCCGCACTCGGAAACGTAATTGATTTTCAATTTTTCTTTCCGAACCTTCCGCACGCCTCGGATTTATGGCACAAAACGTTAAAAACTCCCGGCGAGTCACGATTTCGACAAATTGACGAAAATTAAACAATTTTAGCTTTAATGAGCTATTAAATGATTGAGGAAAGAACATTTTCCACAGTTTCAGACGAAAAAAAATTAAACATGAAATTGGCGCCTGAAGAAAACAGGACAATAAAGCGATCAGAAGACGAACTCGTGCGTATCCTCCATGGCTAACAAGGATAAAACGTCAATGGTTGACCCATTAGAAAATTCGTTATAAATAAAAAGTTCTTTCCCATTGTCCAAATAAACGAAAAGTCATCGAAAGGCAACTTTCGCCTTGTTTACAGAAGGGTTTTCATAAAAATAATCGAAATAATGAAAGTCCAGAAGTATTTTTTATCCGACAAAAATTACCGGTAATGGATCGACTTTCGAATCGGTTGAAAAACCGATATGGTATCGGACGGAGTGAAACAGTGAATGTCAATGAGCGCGAAAAGGGGAAAGGGACGAGAACGACTCGCGACACTTTTCTATACATGCCATCCCCGCTACTTCGAAAGCGAAAGCCATTTTTCGTTTTCGAACATTCCCAGAAAAGGATGTTGTCACTGTCAACTATTGATGAATCAAAGAAAAGGTCTATTCGTTGAAAATTAGAACTAAATAACAACCTTGTCATAGGCAAGGTTCTGACAATGGCCAAACGTCGCGTTGTATTCAAATATTGAATCTTTTTACCAAATCTTGCCTTACTAAAAGGTACTACTTATTGCCTCAATTCCCTGAGTTTGGTGATCACGTTTTATACATGTATGACAGGGATTGGTCATAGTAGCTTCGCCAAGCTAGGCCCTTCAAATTATTGTCGAGGGGCCCCCAGGATTCAGATTTACCATTACCACTAAAACCCCTCCCGCAGATCCATTAGTGCATTCATACCCCCTAGGTGGAGGGCCATGGTTTCAGCGGACTAATGGAACCCAGTTGCGACACCTTAGGAACACACCATTCTAAAGAACTTCAGAGTCGTTTAGCAGATTACCCCCAAATTGGAAATTTAAGTCGGATTTTTTCCCCTGTTCACCCTGAAATGACAACCTCCTTCATTTAAAATTTGGGTCTTCGCCCCTGGAAGTGCGGTCAAGTTACAGCCTCAATCATTTTCTCTGCGGTTAGCGGTTTTTAAGAAGCCAAGGCATAAAAAAAAACCAAACACGTAAAAAAACTAAATAAATCGAATTTCCTGTTCGTTTTTCCATAACTTATGCTCTTACATATCAGGAAGAAACTGTTTTTTTGTATTTGAAACCGAAGAAGAACCATGGATAATTAAAAGTTTCCGTGAAAATGGCGTTAAAAAAGTGAGTCGGCGCGTTTCAAGCTTTCGGTCATTGTTTTGACGCTGGGATGGCTTATCGACCATTTTATCGAGCATGACTTCTTTTTTCCCCTAAAAAAAAATCTATGCCACGGCTCAATGACGCAATTTCTTCCGGGATGTTCGAAACATGCGAGGGATCAGCACGGAACTTTTAATAGTTTTCAATGAAAAGTCTTGTTAGCACGCAAATAATACAAATCCAAAAAGATTTATTTAAAGCTGAAAGGTCGTTCACGAAAACGGAAACAAACTGCGCTTTAAAAAAATGTTATTGTTCATTAAACGGCTTCTTTTACGCAATATTGTGGGAGTTTATGAGAAATTTATTGTCCTGGCAGATTCGAGCGATAAAACGCTACTTCCTTCCTTGTTTCCCAAGAAGCCTCTTTAATATTAATCACATCCATGTTCCCAAAGTTTGAAAATTTCCCCAGGACTTCTTTTTATTGAAGGATATTTCCATCTATTGAAGAAAAGCGTGGAATTAAACAGCGCCAAGTGGATCTAATCGGAGAAAACAGTCCATATTTTACGTGCTCCTATAGACAGCATGGAAAATTAATTTATTTAAGAAAATTCCTTAACGCTTAGCAATAATTAAAGGTTCCGGAGAAGGGGGTCTCGTGAGGGAAACATAATGGAAAACAGGAATCGATCACGACCAGCATCGGTGAAACGAGATCTCGAGGGAAAGACGGATTTGTCCGTGCATCTTTTGTAAAGCCGCCATTTCATCCGGGCTATAAACAACAACCAAGCCTCCGTTATTTGCTCTTTTCTCTCCGCTTTCGAGCTATATCTTCAGAATTAATAATTTAGCGGTGCAAAAAGAGGACTTTCACGGCATACTGAAGTTTTGAATCTTCTAAAGAGGTCTACATTTTTCCCCTACGTTACATGATAAATGTTTTTTTGGGCTAGAACTATTGAAACCTGTTTCGCACGAATAGCAGAAATTATCCGCCTTAAAAAAATATTATCTATTTAAAGGTTTTAAAAATGGACGCAACGCGATCGATTACTTCAAACGCACGACTAACTTTTTTTCCAGAGTAGAACGACAGTTTGTCACCCGCGACGAATCTTTTTGATACGATTGCAGAATTGAAATTCCTTCTACATATTTTTTCTTCTAAACCGCAATTGATTTAACCATTGAACCGTCGGTTTTATATATTCAAGGTCTTTTTGTTTGGGTAAAATGTCCTTACAATGGGAGAAGAAGCGTGAAGCAACTTCATGTCGATTTTGAATACGAGGCTGAAACCATTTACAAAATGTACGACGGAGAAAAAAAGACGCATAAATAATCACAGAGTGGCATTCACGGTATAACTTGCGATTTAGAAACTGGCGATCGTTATAATGAAATTATTAGGTATTCCGACTAAAAAATGCGAATTGCATCCATAATTTCGTCCTAATGTGGCCTTGTGATTTGCCTAGGGCCAAAGAACATTCTAACTTCATTTATTATAAAGCGATAAATCGCTATGTTAAAATAACGAATCATCTATTATGTAAATATTAAGAAAGTTGTCGGGGTCGAAATGTCAGGTGTTGTGTAAAAAAGCTTTCTCTGCATCGTTCAGGACATCCGCGTGGACATTTCACGTATGACAATAATGGGCGATATTCAAAAGATAAAATGGGTGGAGCCGAACAGATTAAAAGCCATTCAATTATTTTCAAGCACCTCGGAAATTGCCACAGAAATTAAATTGTTTTCTTTTTCAAAATGAAAAGACCCGAAGGCTCGTCAAACATTCAGGTCATTGAAAACATCTTTAATTACATTCGGAAATGTTTCCTGGAAATTTTTAATTGCTCCTACACCTTAGATTTTGTTTCTTCTAGGTTGAAAATGAACGTTCATAAGTCATTGCCTTTTGGCGATTACCTTCTTATTAGTATTCAAAACTATAAATCGAAAGTTCGAGTCGAGAATAAATTATTCGTGTACGGCACGCTTCGTCCACGTCGTGCATTCCAAATGCATCGGCCCCCTGGGCCTGGATATCAGTGCCCAAAAAGTAAAATGTCAAACAAATTATCTTAAAGTTCAGACAGAAAAATGATATGACACATTGATGAAACATCCCCAAAAGGGGAAAAAAACCAAGTAGGGTATTTTCCGAGCAGCCCAGTGGAAGCGTGTCAGAACCCATTTAGGCGTCCTTAAGCCTTGTAAACATAAGGAAAGGTCTTGAGAAGTTAATTTTTATATTCCAATTTTGTCTAATAGGATTGGAAATGTCAACGTTTAAAAGTACTAATTTTACCACAAAATTATTGTGTAAGTGGTTTTTTTTCTCTCTCCCTAGATTGGCATGTTTGCAATAGAAAGGATCTTCTAAAAACATCTTTCACCTCAAGAAAATACCAAGGCCGGAGCGACACCGGAGTATTAAAAAAATCACCATTAGGCTTACCGTTACCACGTTTATTAATGAGCCACTCACCTGCAACAAAAAAATTCAGTTTAATTTATTTCACGAAAACGAACTACCTGTAACCTTGTCAGGAAAAAAAAACGAGAGTATTTCGTCAAATAGAAAAATAAGTACGCGGAAGTACATTATCGTCAAGGGAATTTTTTTTTATATTTAGTTCATAAATGTAGGAGATCGCAAGGAACTTCTTTATGTCAAAATGTCAACATTAAGACGACATTATACAATGCTTGAGTAATAATTTTTGCCAAGTCCGTTATACGAGAAAGAATGCTTGGATTTTTTATAATCAAAACAAAACAGAGAATAAAATGTTAAGGCCTTGTTGACGGGAGCATCTTTCTCCAGATAACTGGGTATCCTTGGAGAAGAGTAAACGATAAAAGGTTAAGAGGAAGAATTTTTTTCCGTTGTTTATTTAAACGTTCGCATTTAATTTGTGTTTGAGAAAAGGTTCAGTTGGAGGCTTTCGCCATGTTTACCAATAAATTGAGTGAAAAAATTTTTACTTATTTTTACCACTTTCAATTTTAAACCGGTTTAGAAAAGACGTTTTCATCTTCATTTTACACCTATGAAGGTATTTTTGGTTACGAAACGTTTTAAATGAGCCAACAAAAAATTGGATGCATTTTTTAATTCCTACAAATTGAAGCATCAAAACCAGTTTTGCAAGGAAGTTTTGCAAAATCTTCGATGGGGGTATCTCAACTTATCAGAAAAAGTGAAAGTTATATTAATGGTTTAACATAAACGAAAAAAATGGACACGTACATCTAGAATATGTCGGATGAAAAGCAATTTAGTTAATTGCATCGGATTCGATTACCGAAGATTTGTTCCGAGAAGAAAATTATAGTGGGTTTCCGTTGTATTTAAATTAGGCCTACAGATGCGGGCAGTAATTGACTCATTTTCAGAATTGTATCATTTTTCTGCATGGAGAAAGGTGACGCCCTTGAACAGCTTTCACTGAGATCACTCCCACCAGTATGACTCCCTGGGTTTATATTTAGAATATTTTAATGCAGAAAGTGAGAGCGGTATAGAAATAAAGATGGTTATCCAACTTCCGCTCTTTATTCCGAGCAATCAGATGTTCATCCACGTTAACCTGAAAGCCTTGAACCGCAAGGAGAAGGGGCGTATTTTGAATGGAAAGATGCCCAAATCTAGACAGGTGCAATAAGAGCGACGAAAATGGTAATCGCCTGCACATCTGGAAATCATAATCCGTTCCACACGTGGCGCAATCAGAAGGCATTTATCTTGTTTTCATTTCTTTAGTCTGCTCGGAGATTTTTCGCAGAAAACAATTTGGTAATCCCCGTCTATTCAGATTCTTAGGAGTTGTGAAAAAATTGAAGTTCGTGAGATATCAGAAGCGTATTATTAAAAAACCTGTCTCGAGATCCAAGAATCGTCGAAAAAGTCCTTGAATGAAAACTGAGAAAGACGAAAATCAAAATTTTAAGCATCAAAGTGTTTTTTCTTGAATGAGAGTATCAAGGACTATAAACTTCCACTGTTCTTGGAAAGTCTTTCCTTCGTGATAGCTAGGAACGAATTTATTATAAACTTTTCCGCTTCTGTTCGTTGATAAAAGAAAGTTTGCATACGGACGTATTTTGTATGCAAGTTTGAAGCCTAAACTGTGCAATCTGACAATCTGGGAGAACACACGAAGAATCGTTACGCAAGATGGGCTTCCATTGTTAGGCATATTGTCCACGTGAACCAGCCATTATTATCACTTTAAGTTGCACACAATGCGGAAAATTACTTTTCCTTTCAAACAATAAGATGGACTCCGACTTTAATTTAAAATAGACGGGAAAAACAGGAAACCGTGAAAGTGAGAAACGATATTTCTCATACACATGACGTCGGGTCGTGCTATCCGTCGATTTCGGTCAATCACGACGGTCTCTCGGGTGAAATTTCCATTAAATAGAAGAAAATTCAAAAACCACACGAAAAATTTCGACCTGCAACCTTCTTTTAAGAAAGTTAACGATCTCTCTAACAATCTCTCTTTCACGTATTGAAGAGAAAATCAATCTATTTGGGTAATTAACTCATCAAAGGGACCTTAAAATGAGAGAGAAGACCAAAAAAGCCTATAAATTAGAATTAAGAAAAAATAGATCAAAAGAGAATAATAAATTAGACCTCCTGGGGGTCAGAAAAGGAAGTTACAACAAACAATAATGCATCATAAATTTAACGAATGTCCTTTTCCATCGCCCATTTGAACTAATTTAAAAAAATCCAGCCACTCCTTAGCTTCTTGTAATTGGAGTTCCTCACCTCATTATAAATCGGCTGATAAAAAGGCGCAATAAATCAGAAAAAAAATATCCTGAAGTGTCAATCGAATAATTGACTTCATTTTTACACTTTTGACATAGCGGTTGCGGAAAGGTTTTTGAGCAAGATCGGTTTTTGTTGGCTTTTTCTTCGGGGACTAGAGAGGACAATTAGAAAGGCGGGACGGAGACATCTTGCATAAAACGGGTCCATCTCACGACTCCTAGAGTTGCGAAAATGTATCGCGGAGGCACCCAACCTGTTTACCAAATGAGGACACGTTTTTTATGGCGTCGGAAAAATTTGCAAATGAATCTCTTTTGAATAATTGATCTGACAGCGTTAATGGATTAATCACCCGATAAATCGTACAAAAAGTTGAGGCTCTACTTCAGAAAATTTGAAAACGAATTCGTTGTGGTGTCACCAGTGTATGCTTCGTAGTTTAACACCAGTATGATTCTTTTTGTTAGAATGTTAGGTAAAGCTTGATTTTTTAGCCTATTTTGTTGTTTTTATTATATTTTGTGGTCTTTGGAGCCACCACATCGTAATTAAGGAATAAGATTCAAGGAGTCTCGCCCTCGCGAAGTCTGTCAAATCGAAATTGCACACAATCACGGAATCCGCCTTTTTTGTTGTAATAGATAAGCAATGATGAAAATTTTGGTTATCTCGATGTCCTCCGAAGAACCGCAAATTTTTATTTCCTTTCTATTTGATTTTTGACGTATGAAGTTTTTTCTGTTGCGTATGCTCTGACGCAACCGTTCCGATTCTTGAAAGAATCGTCTTCATAATGGGAAACATAGGCTATTTAGTCTATTTATTGTCCACGAAGCTATTGCAAACAAAATAAACAGTATGCAAATGGGTCCTGCCTCCTTCGCCAAAGCGAACTCGTGGGAAATGGTGAAGGGAGATCCTGTTGATATCTCGAGGACGTGCATTCTGCTAACTATCCTTTTACTTATCACTTAAAAATATATTTCATAATCGAATTTAAAATATTTTATCATAATTGCGTCTTCATTTGATCGCTCAAGTGGACAACGGTGGTAAGATTAGTTTTTTTAAATTATTTTATTTTATTGTATCGTAAAAAAACCGAAAAGGAAATTAGATTTTTATGCAACACTATTTTCAGTTGAATAATCAAGTCTATCATCCCTAGATCATTGATTCTCCGACATAAAAATTAAACAGATCGCATAATTCAAAATGTTACACAACATTTCAAAATAAAATAATTTAAAAAAATATTGTCAAAAGGACGTTTCTCAACGTTTTTCTATCCTTGACCATTTAGCAGCCTAGTCCCTGTACTCGTTAGCTCTTAGCACATAGTTTGACGCTGAGATCTTCGATCTCTTATTGAGATAAAATTCGTCACGATTTCCACCAGTTTGCTTTTTTTTTGTATGTAATTAAAACCGCCAGGGTCAGAAATATCATTTGGAAATGTTCTTGTTTATACGAATCTGAGGAGTATCTGGAAGAATTTCAGGATGTAAGATAATCAGATCTTTCTCAAGGAAATTCAACCAGGATCTTGTAATTTTTCATTCCAGCGGTTTTCGCGAGGACTCGTTAATTCCTTTATAAATCAAATAAAAAAGAATCCGAACTAAAGGAACCGAGCCTCTTGTCATATAAGAAAACTATTAATAACCACCAGGTTGTTTATTAAGCTCGCGAAATGATTTATTGAAAGGACAGTTTAACCTTGAGAGAGCATCCTATTTTGATTTTTTGAGACTTTTAAGATGAGGCGACAAAATGAAGAAGCGATCGTTGCATAAGTTATTGCATCATTGTGTACTTCAATTATGGGGACCTTTAAAAAAATATAGGCCCGGGGAGTCGACTTTCTTTTCAAAAAGAACATTTTACATAACGCGAAGACGCTTCGGGGCTCTTCCCTTGGGCCCGATCACGTCTTTTGAACTCGGAACTGTTACAAATCGCCGCTCTTCGTCCGGCGATGACAATGCGTCGTCGGAAATGACGAAACCCTATCACAGGAGCATCTTTATGAATTATTCATATGGAATGCTACCTTGTTTTTATGTGAAATATCTCCTCTATAATAATAGATTCTATCATTTTATAATACCTACGCTTACTTATTTGCATCAGAATGAATCATTTTCCTTTTTCTTTCAGGAAACCAATAAGTCCCATCCCCATCGAACCCCATTTTCGAACCTCATCAACTTGTTAGTCGAAACTTTAAACAAAAGAATGTTTAAAAAGACGTCTTTTGGTAGTTTGTCGAGTTAGTAATGAGCCAAGTTCCGGTGTAGCAAGAAGCCTTCCTGTCTTATTTCGAAATAATTCACCTTGGAGTCTCTTCCACTTAAAAGTCTTTAATTCTAATTAAATGCGATAATGGGCCCCTCCTAAACATTTCTTCACAAGACCTCAAAATGTCCAAAAATTTATAAATCTGAGAATTCAGCAAATAATGTAATTACAGCCAGTAAAACTGTTGTCAAGGTTCATTGAATACCTGCGGTTTGTTCAACGATTTGTAAAAAAACCGATATTGTTGATTCATGCTTAATCAAACTTTTCTCCAACCTTTATGCAGTTATATCACACTTTTATTGTTCTGTCTACTTAAGTAGCGAGAACATGAAATTAACCCTTGACACGGACACTAATAAAGAAGAAAAATAAAAAGGCGAGGTTTCCCCAGATACGGTCTTGATACTCATTTTATGCTCGTAACTACAAATGAAAGTTGAATCTCGTGACTGGGGAAATTTTTCTGTCTACGGCTTTTAAACAAGGGAGTAATTAAAAATTGAGTAAATCTTTGTTTATAATTGATTTCAGAAAAATAAACAAAAAAATGTTTTTAGGCGTTTTTCAGTAATGAATTCTCAAAGGAAGTCCCTAGGTAGTTTTGCCCTTTTAGAGCCCAGAACCGGCTCGAAAAGGGATACGGGAGGCCCTGGGAACGTTGAAACGTCGGAAAAAGCCGTTCTTATGGACAAAAAGTAGTAAAGTTATCCGTAAATGTAGCTTGGAGAGAGATCTCGTCTTAAGGGCTTAAGGCCTCTCCAGGATAATAGCGATGTGACATATCCTTTTACAGCAAAGGATAATGCGGCTGTCAACTATTTCCCGGTTTTTTCTCCCTCTTTCTATCTCGTCTGTTATTTATTATTTCCTTTTTCTCTCGCCAACTTTTTTTAAAAGGATTTTCGCTACTTATAGAAAAAAAAATGTCATATTCGTTACGCAACGATAAATCGAATAATTTAAAATAAGTACTTTTCTTCAATTTTTTTGGACCAAAGGATTTCTTCTTTTCAACTCTAAAGAAATTGAAATCGTTTAGTCTTGCATTATGCACTAACCAACAAATCGACCATTATTTAAAACAGGAGAAAGTCCCTACTACTGTTAAACTATCATTTACATTTTTCATCATGTTATAAATTTAAAAGAACAAATCATGGCCCCCAAAAACAATGGTTATCTTGAATTTTCGTTAAGTGGGGTTGGCCCATACGATTTTCAAGACAAAGGCTCTAAATGTCAATATCATTCATGAATTTCATTGAACCGAATCGACCCACTTTTGAAGAGAAAAATCTCATTATACAGGAGGATGTTATATCATTCCAAAATCTCATATGCGGAACAGTTACTGCACATCCTTTACTTGTTCATTTTTATTTATTTTATTCCTATGGCCAAATAGAGTATAATAAACCAAAGACAGTCAAAGATTGCTAAATTTTGATGATATGGTTTGGATGCTTTTGTGAAAACATGTGATATAATCGGATTCAATAAGACGTCATCGGATCGTTAGAAAGCGAACATGAAGGTAAAGAATTTCACGGAGAAAAGTGGCCATCGGCTTCCTCTTCGTCGTTAGCCTCGGTTCATTAGTTTTGCGAAGCAGTTCACGTTTAGCCGCATCAGAAACCTTCGTCACTATAAGGACATCATTACCGTGAATCTATTGACTTCCTACATGAAAATTTTTCACATATAACCAAGGACCATCACGATTTTCAGGCTTCGAAAACGCCTCTAAATATTTATTAGCCTTTGGGAAGATTTACGAGGTTGGAAATAGCGAACGGCGTTTGTCGTGTGTAACGGACACGAAACTAATTTTTCATGCAATGGAATCCGAGATTAGAAACTGAAAAAAAAATTTATAAAAAAAATCTAGAAAAACTGGTTGAAGATGAGCTCAATTCACTTCCGCGGTTTTTGTCCGTGTCGCGCTCCATCGCGCTTTGACAGAAAAGTCGTTAACCGGTTCCAATATTGTTCCTGTTGTTGGGACACTTTTACCCATAGAATCTTCCGGTAGTTAAAGGTGCTATAACTATTCGAAATTGACATTTGGGGTCTGGCGACGGCACACTAAAACTGTCATTCTTTGATAATTTGCAATTCTCAAAGAGATCTTTGATTGCCGAATACTAAGCAAGCAGTCTGGCTAAATGTGAAGATGATTTTTGAAATTTTAGTTATTCAATATGACGGATAAAAACCAAAGAAAAAAAGGTCCTCGAGTGAGGTAACGTAATAAAAGATTTTTTTTTTCTCTCGATATCCTTGTATCAAAGAAATCGTCTTTAGTGGCAAAATGCGATGGATCGTGAAATTCGAAGATCCTTGAAAAGTGATGTTCCGATAGAAGAGTCCTTCACGGCCTTAACGACTTTTTTGTCGTTATCAACATGGATGGACGTTTACTCGGAATCCGTCTAGAAAAACATTAGAATCTATTTTTTAAATAATTTAAAAACCACCCACATTCCGTTGCGATAGGTGTATCACTTTATAATTCCGTCCATCAACTTGGGTTGCGACACGAAAGAATTGGACCATGTTATCCGTCCATGTTACACTCGGCGATCATAATTAACTAATTTTTTCTTCTTTCTATTTGATTTAAATAGAGTTGCGTAAGAACTGGGGGCGGAGGAAAAGCAAGGTTTTTCCCACGATTAACGTTTTTTAATTGTTCGCCTGTAATTCGATACATTAATATGCATTAGATATTTCCTCTCTTGTGAGAAATTGGATCATATCTCGCGGTTGTGAATAACATTTCGAAAAACAAAATTGTTTTTCACGTTTTTCGTGTAAAAGTGTGAGACTATTGGGGTGATCCTGTGCGAAATCTAGGCATATATTGATTTACGCATTGTTCTTTCTAGAATAGAAAGTTTTATAATTGGAAACTTTTACTTGAATTCAAAATCACCAGATGCGTTGAAAAGCATTGAGTAACTTATTGACCAGTAGAAATTCCATCGACTTGTAAAGAATTATTAGTCAATTTATTAGGTATAAAGAGGTTTTTTTTTTTTGCATTAGTATAGGTAGTGTTTGTATATCTTCAAAAAGACTCTTTTTTAAAAAGAGCTTTCTAACGGTTTAAACTTTAATTGTTTAAAAACCAAATATTTTGGAAGTTATGGATTTTACTATGCGAATGGATAAGAGATTAATTTTGTCTATTTTTGAAAAATTCGTGTGATTTCAATGTGTTGCCACAACTGTCAGTAGGATATCCATATCGTGACTGATTGAGCCACTCGGATCTAAAGCTTTAGTTAATTTTACGTGTTAAAACCCAATGTCATATGTAGGAAATGTTAATTAACGAAAAAAATAATTTTAAAGCCGTCACAATGGTTGGGCTAGTCCTTGGTCAGATTTTTATAATAAAACAATTTTAACTTCGACATCTTGACGAAAATAGCCTTCAGGTTTTTACAAACAATGACTAATTAAAATAAAATTATTGCAAAATTGCGGCTTTTGTGAATATAGGTATTTTTTGTTTTTCTTTTAACGCTTGGCCGAGCTACAAAATTTAAAGCGATTAACCCGTTTATTTTTTCAACATTAGTCATTTCCTTTATGTATACTGTAAATTTTATGAAACTTTTATTTTTTAATAGTTTTTGTTGTAATGGAAGATTCGGAATAAGGACGTATTATTTCGACATATAAGTGCTTTGTCAACGAGTAAGGCACATAACCAGTGCCTTTTATAGAAGCTAGTAAAGGAGACTTTATTTCACAACCTCCCTTTTATCACTCGTAATTTACGCGACGAATTTTCTCTTTCGTTAATGAAAAATCGATGGAAGACATTCGACAGGTTTTTCTCCGGAAAATAATGGGAGCACGTCGAGCTAAGATGACGTGAAATACCTTTTTGTGAGCGAAAGTTTTTTTTTGTACCCATGTGGGGGGAAATGAAGTCTCGTTCCCATTCGCAAACACAAAACCGCGACTTTTGAACGCTTTTCTCCGTCCTGTTTTCACTAATGAAGTGATCGATGTGTATTCGGTCATAGCGGTAACTTGAAAACCGCAAAATTCTCATGTCATAACCATAAGGTGCATGAAGTTTTCACATAACATAATAGGTACTATTATGAATTTCTTTTTTAAATATTGCCCAAAATAGGCTTAAACTGGGTCATTTTTTGAAGTCCCTAAAGCGTTTTAGAATATTATGCAATTAGTCTCATGGAAATCAGACCTCTAAAATAATTTTAAGAGTCTCAAATCCAATATTTTAGCCAAAAAGGTCCCAATTCGAATCCATTTATCTTTGGTAAACAGCCTTTATATTCATTGAGGATATGCTATGCTGTTTCTACATAAAGGGAGAATATGCAGTCCTGTTGAGTAGTTTGCAGAGTGTTATATTGTCCTATAGCAGCAATCCTATGATGTTATCACAGTCATTAGATGATGTAAGTAGAGGCTTCCTTGATCAAATTTTTCAGAGCCTCCCTTGCTAGTGAAATTTTTTCCATCAACTGAAGTGTATACCTACTGTGATTTTACATTTTGTGATCTTTGAGTTAATTTTCACGGTCTAAATGATTATTTTTTTCACCGTGGGATATCCTATGTGCTCGGTGGGAGCTTCTTCAACAAACAAGACAATACAGTTTTTCAGTATAATTAACATCTCCGTGAGCAAAAATCCAAGGAGAAAATGTAATTTGGCTTTCGCCCTTGAAGAAGCTACTGCCATAACGCTAATTTGTATATAATACCTGATGGCACCCCAGCCTTGACGGACCTCGAGATTTTTTCGTTTTAGTGCAGAAAAATAGGAAAATAATGGACTTAGAGGCGATCTTCGGCACGATTTTTTAATACTAAATTGACCTTGACGAATTGAAATAAATTGATCAATTATTTTGGTATTTTAACTCGGATTGATCCAGGTCAACCGTCTATCCTGATCGGGTATGGATTGTAAAAAAATAAACGATTCGGACCGGGTTAACGGCCTAATTATGAAACAAGAATGTGGAGCAAGGTTGTGAAAATACCTGAATCGTTTTATTAATATAATGATCCTCCAATTAGCCTTAAGGAAATCAATTTTGCCAAATCTCTTCTATGAAATTTCATCTTCCTGGTCAAGCCTTGTACTCAAATTGAAGAATTATCCTAAAAGATTGTCGGAAGTAAGAAAAGAACAACCAACGTGATCAAAAATAAATGAGTTTGGCCGTGTAATCAAGATGAAAGTCAAAAACATTATAATTTGACGACATCAATCACGCTGAACGAGAAAATTAAACGTTAAGCTAGTTTTCATGGAACTAGACCGAATATGACATTTAGAAAAGAAAGTGAGCCCTAGAAGGAACGTCCTAGTGATCGTCATGACTCATGAGTGAAAACGAAAACGTCAGGAAAGGGATGGGCGGCGATAGTCACAGTGTGCCGGAGAACGGGGCCATCTCCGCTTCAGTCTTCAACCTCACAACTCACCAAGTCACCGTTGGGACCAAACAAGAAGCCTAAGTTTGTTGAACTATTACGAAATTTTGCCCACTCGAAAAAAACCACTTGTCCCTCTTAATGTATTCAAAAAAAGTTATCCTTGACTCGTGACGATGTTACTAGACTGTTTTCAAACGTGTAATGCGTGCTTTACTTCCCACGTCCATTGTAGGGCCGAATCTTCAGTCATCAGACGCCTTCGCGGATCAGTTTTTGTTATTCTTTAAAACATAGTGAAAGTAAAAATATGAAAATAGGATGAATTACAATAGAGAAAAAAAAATCCCTGTGTCCATTGAGTTGAACCATGAGAATGAGGATTCGAGTCAAGGATGGACGGTTACTCGGATGAGTTGCTACAGTCCAAGATTCCTTCACGCTTCATCCGCTAGCCGTGAAAAGTTGTCAACCCCAATAGTTAAAATTTAACTGTTAAATATTCGAGTGTCCAACTTGGAAACAAGATGACGGGATTTTTCTTTTAAACTAGCAGTTCTACGTGCTCCTTTCTTTTTCCCACTTGTCCGAAAAGCCGTGCAGGCGCAGTTCAAAACGTGACTTCGTGTTATTTCTGTTAATTTGCTTGCCCGCCTTGTCTCGTTTCCCTCGGACTCGAGATAATCAGAACGAAGAATCTTCTGAAATGAATCGGGGAGTTTTTCTAGTCCGAAAATCGCGACTTTACCGATGGCGCGGAACGAACCGATGCTGTTTGTTTGTCAGCCTTTTTTTTCTCCCATGATAGAACCCAAAGCAAATCCTTTATTCGATCCGCTCCCGATCAAGGACAATCCATTCTTTTCGTCAAATCATTAAAAAGTTTCGCTTAATCAATTAAAGGTTCAAACATTCTCCATTGATTAAGCTCCAACAAAAGCTTGCCAATACTAGGGTGTTTAGGGGAAAATTTAGATACAGTCGTAATCTTCATCTTATTTTATGTTTTTTGGGTCGCTTATTACGATTCTGAGGTTTGCTAACAAAACTTTTTCCCGGAATCTCGTCAAAATCGCAAAATTTTGCGGTTTTTTGCTTGTATATCCAAAAATATGCGTTTCAGCGACTTGACCACTTAGTTCAAAATAAAAGCTCATAAAATTTGCTATAAATCCATTAATTATTTGTCCCATTCGGATCAGCCGTTTGGCAGATATCAATGGTCAAAGTAGACCGTTTGGAGAAAATCATGGTGGGTTTGAGGGCGGACACCAATGAAAGAGACCTTCCGCCCGTTCGGGTTCGGAATAGGGTCGTTTTAAAGGTAATTTAGTGCTTGTTGTTTTAAAAGTTGTCCGAATCCTCTATCTATTATAGGTTTGGCTCCAGAGCCAAAAACGTTGGAACTTGATCGATGATTTTAAGTCACAAAAGTACACTTTTGGTTATAGTTTGCTCAAATAAAATTTTGTCTCCGAATACTGTCTTATGTCTCCAAACCATAGGAATGCCATCTTTTGAACAAGCATGATTTTTACCCTTTTATACCGCCAACCCACTTCTGATGTCGTAAACCGAGTTATAAACGAACAAAAACATGAAACGACGATCAAGGAGTGGCCTATCCGATCGAACTTGTGATTTAAATCGGTTCCGGTTTTTTTCTTCTCTTTTGTGTTGACAAATTTCTTTTCCGAATAGGTCGGGGATTCAATAAAAAGCGGAAGTCCTCCCGAGAGGGCACGTTTTCCTCAAATTTTCCGCGACCGTGACAAAAAGGCGGCGGCCGTCCCTCAGGACAAAAAGAGACTGAAAGGACGTGGCGGCCAAACACAAAAGGCCTTTTCATTCAAAAAATAAAATTTTAAACACAAATCGCAAACAAAATTGTTTACACAATAAATGACGCAGTTGAATATCAATTTTTTTTTATTGTACTGACAATAATTAGCGTATTAGTCTAATTTGACAAACAAAACCTGCAGAGGAAATCATGAACGATTCTATTTTTTATTGAGATCACAATGAGCTGCCCTTGGCTTCTGAAATCTTTTGTATTCTAATTGAAAATCAGTGACTATGAGCATTGATCATTTTCTACTTCCTGAAAACTATTTAAAAAATAGTTTCCTCTGCTCACCAGCTTTCATTCCCGACTAAGGAATGTAGCAACACAGAAAACATGCGCCGAATTATAAATTTATAAAAATTCACTGAAAAAAGTAGTTATAGTAGTTCTTCTATTATAAAGGGCCATTTTACTAAGTATACGGTCAGCCTTTCCTTAATAACAATAAGTTGCAAAAACCAACTTCACCACTAATCCTGGCTAGCTATCATACTAGAGCAGACTATAAAATTGGGAATATAATATAAACAAAAATTTTAAATGTAAAAGACCGCACGTGGAGGATACACGAACGCCGAGTGAATTTTCGACATTTTCTGTTTAGTATTCACCTCGTACGAAATACGAAGAAGAAAGTAAAAAAATAAAATTGTGTAATATTATTTTGTTCTTTTCATTTTAAGTCCTCGAGTTGCTTGTCGCCGAGATGAGGTTTTGAATGCAAAAGCAGTGAATTCACGAGAGTTTGAGCTTTCCAATTGAAAACACAAGACTTTCACCCCGAACATCGCACACACGCATCCTTTCCTTTCAATAACCCACATTCATAAAGACGATTGTTGTATTTACCATACACAAAAAAATAAAACAAAAATTCATAATGTAGCCATTACTACTTTCCTTGTCCTCTTTCTTCATCAAACCACATTTCGGTCAAGTAGAAATTTATGGACATTTGCTTTTACATCCTTAAGTTTTGTGGCTTCTTCTACTATTGCATACAATCCAACTTTTTTTTAACTATTTAATTGTCTTGGGACCGTAAAATAAATAAAAATTAATAATAAAACCTACACAATCATTTTTTTTAATTTAAAAAATTAAATAAATAAAAACTTCAAGTGGAAAAAGCCAGACAAAATTAATTAATAACAGTGAATTTTCTATTTATTGTGACTTTTCTCCACTTAATTTTTTTTGCAATTAAGAGAGTGTGCATTATAAAAAGTTTATTTATTTTACATCAGACACTTAAAATTTTTAAAAGTAAATAAACAGAGAGATGTCATTTTTAAAAATAGTGACATACCGTGATTTGGGATGAATAATAAAATTTGGAAGAGACAGAAGACGAATGTGCGCCGGAAACACAATAACATGGTCACACGCGTTGAAAGTTCACATCGTTGCCAAAAGTAAAAATGATTTTCGACTTTTGAAAAAAATTGATTTCAATTTGAAAAGGGTACACTTTTATAAAAGGGCGCACTTTAAATGGGCCGAACATGCGATGTCCTTTTAGTTCGGACCGGTCGGAGGAAAAAAACGACGTTCGTTCATTGAGATCGTTCGGGCGACTGGCTGCGGACGAGGGAGGGCCGAAAGTGGGTGTTAGCGTGAAGGGGGGACCCCTTCTTTGAAACGCCTTTCAGGACGAAAGGATGCTAAACCCTCAAAACCTTTATACACGAAGTATGTTTATTTCGCATTCAAAGCATCAAAATCCTCCAGCTTATTTGATCAAAAATATTATTAGATTAAAAATTAATTTATTAAGAAAATTAATTAATTAATTATTTGATTAAAAATTATTATTAGATTATAACTCATTTTCTAAAGATTTCTCGATTTTGGAAAAAAGAACTGAGGATGGAAAACCCCAAGATACCCCCGCAACTGCTGTTACCTAAAAAAATGGCACATTTTGACCACTGATTTCTCCTGAACGGCTGGACCGATCTTAACTCCGGAAAGCTCGTTAGACGAAGAATTTGATAAACTTTCTTTTTTGTACTAAACAGTCCCTAAAACCGATAGTTTTGGACTGGTTTAAACAATAAAACCATATTTTGCACGATAGGGCCCTTCAAACTGCTCTGTAGATTAAGATTGGTAAAGGGGCATTGAGTTCAATTCATAAAAATGTGTGACTTTTAGAGAGAGGGGAAAAAAAACTGTATTTATTTATTTTTAAATCAAAGTAACCTAGGTAATCTTGACAAATTTTTGCACCTTTACAAAAATATAAATTCTTTCAAATTAAAATTAAAATCTGCTAAAAATCAGCCTTGAGAAGATTCCAATATGGATAGAATGGTCAGACACATTTCCTTCAATACTTTTTGATTCAACTCTGCTACATTGTTGACAAACCGAGATTCTAAAAAATAAATAAACAAAACAATAAAAACCGGATAAAATAGAGTTACCGCAAAGTTTATCCACTGAGACGACAAAAAGAAGCCGATTAATGTCCGAAATGTTATTTTTTATACGACCAATGGTCTCTTTAACATTAATATCGATGAGTTTTTCCAACGATATCAGGTAGCAAGATGTATCTAAAAATCCGACCTAAAAAAAATTATAAAACGCCAGCATTCATAAAATTATACTTTTTCGAAAAAATGTCCAAGAACGAAGACAAGTCCAGTATTAAATTGAGTCAAAAGAGGAGCATTAAACAGCAAAACGTTTTCGTTTAAATCTAAATTGTTGATCACATCGACAATTTTAGAATAAAACTTTGATTTGCTCAAAGGATAGTCATCCAACCAAAATATTTCACTCAAATCGATGACTTTGTATTTGCTCAAGTCCAGTTTTAATGAATGAGCACTAAAAAATAAAAATAAAAGTTGGATTTACGATAAAAAGGTTATTACATTTCGATCAGACTTCTGGTTTCCATGGAAACTTGATGTTTGACTCGTAAATCGTTGAGGTCGTTCAAAATACTGAGAACATTCCCAGCACAGAATTTCGAATTCAGGACCTTCTCTATTGGTTCACCATAAATTAACTCGACCTCTACTTTTTCCTCTTTTTTGAAATGATAAAAAATGCTTTTTGGTACATCCTTTTCTGGTTTGATAGCCATCAATTTAGTACGATAGAAACCCACCATCGATTTAAAGTCTAAACTTTTAAACATCCTCCTTTCCAAAAATGTTCCACTCTCATCTCTTGGAAAATAGTTCAAACAATAAGTTTCAACCTGAAATAGAAGATGAAATTGGGTATTAATTATTTAAAATACAAACATGAAGATTTTTTTCAACGAAATCAGAAGTGGGGATCGGCCTAATCTGATATCTTTCAATAAACATGTTGGCGGTGATTTCTCTGATGTCCATCAACTGTAAATAATTCTTTTTCCTTTTGTTTTTAGAATGGAACGTCCTTATATTCCTTTCAATCACTTCTTCCTGAAAATTTTAAGCTTAAAAACTACTCGAAAAATACAAAAATTACCTGAATTGTTTTGAATTTTTTGGCACAGCTAATGACTTCTTGGAGAAAACTTTTTGGAATTTGGTCGATAGAGAATAGAGCGTTTTCCCAATTTTTGAGTCGGTAGGAATTATTGAGAACTTCCAATATGGGAACATGGTTTTTACCTTTATAACCAGTGCAGACAACATAAACTTCAGAATTTCCTTCTTTGCTAGTCACCGGTTTAAAAACGTTCACATGAGTAAAAGAACATCTCAGAAGATACATAAGGCACAAAGTCTCGCATTCGAACATTGTGAACATTTTAAGCAAAAAACTTCCATCTAGAATTCCATTTAAATTAAAATTAATAACCTCTTTCTAAAATATTTAAAGCGCAGATTGTCTCTATGTAATGAAGGTGAACGACATTTTTTTCCTGCTCTGCTGGGTCATCGATGCAACTTATACTTCCATCTGATGTCACCTAAGACTAACATTAGTCAAAATTGTTCATAAAGCAATAATACCAAATAAACAGGGTATAAAGGTTTGACTCTTTCTATAAGACTTTTGAGATAATTTTCGCTGTAAATGTTCCCTGTCTGGTCAGGGCCAAACCACCAGTTTTTGAGCGTGTTTATGATAAAGCGGTCATCGCTGACCATAGTGTGAAGGTCGTTTCCTTCAAAATAGGGATTTAAAGTTGACGCCATCCATTGCCACTGGAAATTAAGAGATAAGCAGCATTATTAACAATGAAAGTTTAAACCTGAATTTCTGGATGATTTAGTTTTAAAAAATGGTTTAAAGAAGCGACGAATGCGCCAGGAGCTTCACATAGATGGACACTGTTTAGTTTCTTCTTTTTCAATGCCTGCTTTGGGATTAATTTGTAGCGGCTTACTATTTCGTAAAACTTACACCATGCCTGTGAACAACGAATGTTTAAACTTGGTACAACTTTTAGGTAGATCGCCTTTAAGTACCTGAGTGAGATATTCAGGTTGGAACTTTCTGAGTGCTCGCATGACAGTCCCAGCATGATTGTTCATTCTGGTGTGGGTGTGCCATTCCAGAAAGTTGTATTCGTTTAATTTCGATTTGACTCCATTTAGCTCCTCCTTGAATTTCAGAAGCTCTTCGACCTGCAGAAATATGAGAACATCGGTTTTTGTAATTTGACAACCAAATTCGAATTACCTCCCATTTAGGATGGACAAGGATGTCGTCGATGGGTGGAAAGTTGAAAGCTTTCGTGTTGGAAAACGCGAACGTTTTCTGGAAGCCGCTTTCCGCGATTTTGTACACATTGTCGCGGTTTCGATTTTTAAACGAGTTTACGTCGTTTTTAGGCTTCGAAGAGCCAAAAGCGACGGGTAAAGCGTCAAAATTATCGTTCAACGACATCAATTTGACTGTTTAGTCGCGAAATTTCAATGGAGAATACCTAAATGAACATTTTACAAAACAAAATTAAGTGCGCAATGCGCTTTCGTTGATAATGTTTAATGGCGAAGGTTATCGTTATCTCGGGTTGTCCTTACAAGTGTGCCCTTCCCGTCTACCGTAGAAAAACTCAGATTTTCAAGTTTTTCCGATTTTCCTCAAATTTAGGACGCAACTAGATATTCATATGGGTAGCTGATGTGGCGAGTTTGGGCTCGATAGGGCAACTCGTTCTATAGCAAAGAATGGGCAAAGTCCAATATCCACGTTCTTGGAATACATAAGGGCTTTTCCGGACTTCCCCATTTCCTTGAAATTTTGCAGGTACCTAGAGGGATGTCTGGACTAAAGATGTAGAAAGTTTGTGTCTGATCCGTTCACCCAAACCAGAGAAAAACCCCGTCCCATCCTCCTGGACGTGGAAAAACTCAGATTTTCTAGTTTTTCCAATTTTCCTCAAATTTAGCACGCAACTACACTAGCTCGTGTATTTTCTTCTTTGATTTTCAAGGGGTACCCACAACAGTGATTGTCGGCTTGAACTTTAAACTTGAAAGAAGAAGAATAAACTTTAATTTTGTTTGTATTATACAAAATAAATAACAAGAAAAAATAAATTGCTTACAATAAAAATATCCATTATATACTCTTTTAATAACATTTTGGTAACTTAGATTCAAACAAAGAAAAAAAACAAAAATATCGTTAGGAATGTTTCGTGTTGCTTTTTTGGTTTATAACTCATTTCTTTGCTCCTCCGGGAATATTTCTTCAAGTACGAGGTCAAAAACAGTATAAAATAGCTAAAAAATACATTAAAAACAAATTTATATTCCATAAATCAAATTTACCTGTTTATTAAGAACAGGATTTTGAACTATTAGAAAGACGGTATGAAACAAAGTATGCGAGGCGCCTTTGAGATTTCTTATTTTGCTCTCAAGAGCATTGGAAATGTCTTTAGGGTCCGATTTATTCTGCTTTTCAAAAATTACCCCTAAAATTAAAATTTGTTTAACTTATTTATGCTGAAGTTACATTTAAGAAGGTTGATTAAATGTGCGATTCTTTGTGGTACGAGTAGTGACTTGAGTTTTTTCTCGAGCCAATATGTTATGAACATATCTAGAGGTCTCTTGAGCAAGGAGTGTATGGCAAGGGCCAGTTTGATTAAAAAATTTGGCACTTTAAACACTTCAATACCTGAAAAAGATAAAAATAAATAAAATGAAGTAAACAATAAATTTGTGGTTACCTAAAAGCAATAAGCAATCAGAAGGCCCTTTTAAGACAGGAATGTTTAACGTTTCAGTAGATGAAGGAAAGTTCGATATATTAAGGCCTAGATTATCTTTAAATACTGTATTGGTAATACATCTAATTCGTCTCGGTATTAGATCTATCGTTCCATCTTTTCCGTCAGGTCTAAAAAAAGAAATTTTCGTAGAAATAAAAAAGTGAAATTGAATAACAAACCTGTTCTTTTTACTATCGGTGGAGCTGAAAAACGTAGATATGAATAATTCGATGTTTTGCCCTCTTTCTTTTTTGAACGAGAGAGGAACAGATTTTCGCAGAAGACGTCCAAATGCGTTGTCGCTTGCTGAGAACTCTTCATGACTTGTTAAAAAGAAAAAAAGGAGGTCTGACCCTCTAAGGGACGGGTTCGAAAGAAGTTTTTGCAAATATGCTTCGTATACCTGGAAAAAATATTATTTTAAATTAAAAATGAAATAAAATTTACGTTAGCTTCTGTAGGCGGGCTAGGAGCCAGGAGACCACAAGGAGGAAGTTGCGTGTCAGGAAAATCTCCATGAAATTCAGTTAATTTTCCTTCTAACGTATAAAAGTCGGCTAATCTCCGTTCAACGGTCCATTCTCCACAAGATTTTCCTATAAATCTAATATATAAATTGTTTTATATGTTGTGGATGTACCATCAGAAAATCTTTGAATACAGATCGTGTATGTGGGTGTATGCTTATTGGTCAAATGGTCTAGTTTGTTTTCTACGTTGGAAATTCTGATTTTCCAACTGCTCAGATCTCTTTCTTCTTCTTCGACGGCCATCAAGGCCAAATCGTCGCCCTATGGATTTTCATGAATTTGAAAGCTAAAACAAAAAAATTCCTTACGAATTCTGTATCATCTTCCAAATGCAAAGCATCCGCATCATAAGCATGGCCGTCGAGAACAGTCTGCGGTCGAAGTGCGCCTTTTATTTTGTGCAATTTCGAACTCAATTTGGATACAGTCCCTTCTTGTTTTTTAACTCGCCTGGAAATTCTTTTGATTATAAAGTGTAAAATGAGAGCACAGAAGTGTCCAAATTCATGCAAGGTTAGTTTGTCCGACTCACCCAAGTTTGGCCGGAGATCCAGGTAAGGACGGAGAACTTATAAAAGAAAAAACACCGATTAATTGATTCCCATCATGCTTATAGGGTGTTCCATTTTACCCCAAAGGAGGCTCTAGCCTCCTCTAGCCCATTGTTAGTTCAAAACCTACCTTGAGCCTGATATGTTAAGGCTTGTTGGAGTCCTTGATCCACAAAGCCAGGTGTAAAACTGTAAAATATCAGTCTCAAATAATGCTCGAAATGAAAACTACTCACTTCATCGCTTGTGTGAAACAATGGGCAATAGTTTTTATCTAAAAGACTATACGCATGCTCGTACGCTTCATACAGAGGCGGCGACGTCCTTAACTTGGTCACATCTTTAGACAAAACTGAAAAACAAATTAAGTTTTTGTCTAAAAATCGAATTTAATACCTTTTCTCATCTGAACAACTAAATCGGGAGAAAAACCGATATTGTCGGGTGAATGGGGGCTGAAGTAGACAGAAAATAAGTCCCAAGCGTCCCTGTGTAACAAATCTAGTTCGATACTATCCAGTTCTGGCGTTAACATTCTTTGATTAAACTCCTCTAAAATTATTTTACAGTGGATTGCTTGAATACTGACCGATATCTAAACAAAATTGTAAAATATGAACGCCTCCTTGGTCCTTTAGAAACTGCATGAAAGCATAGAGAAGCGATTGGTCCTTTAATATATGAAAGAGATCAGGATGAAGGGCCCAATTGTTGGTTTCGAGCCCGACTTGGTTTTTGATGAAACGGTCCAGGAATTCAACTTGCGACAAACACGAATTGGAATAATCAGTGAGCGACTGATTGCCAAGGATGAGTAGTAGAAGGTTGTTCAAAATCGTGCAGTCTGCAGTCGATGCCAGTGGCAATAGAACCCAGCCAGCAAGGATTTCAGTCACGATGGCCGAAAAAATACTTCAAAACAATCATATATTTTTACAAAAAATAATAAAAATACCTGCATTTAAGATTACGTTGTTCTAGAATAATAGGTAAAACGTTTTTAACTCTACATCTCAGGTAATCAAGTTCAGATTTCCTGCTATAAACCGCAGGATGGAATTTAATCCGATCTGTCCCATGTTGACAGATACTTAAATGTGTTACCAAAGCTGGGAATAATTTCGATGATAGAAAAAGTGCAACGTCGGCCTAAAAAATAAGTTAATTTTCATCATAAAATAATTTATTAAAATACTTTTAATAGTCGAGATAGTACGGTGCTTGCTGCATATCTAATATTGATACGGATCTCCGTTGGAAAACTGCTATCTAAAGATATCTTTTTGTACCATGTCTGTACAAAATCTTCCAAAACTTTTTCTAAAAGCTAAAAAATTAAACATAAATAATTAATGATTTTTATAGGTGGGTCCACAATCCACATTATGCCCAAACCACCCAAACTCTAAAAACCTCAAAAATCATCCAAACTGTCCAAACCTCCAAAACTGACTGCCTAAACCACCCAAACTGTAAAAAACCTCAAAAATCATCAAACTGCCCAAACCACCCAAACTGTAAAAACCTCCAAAAATCACAAAAACTGCCTAAACCTCCCTTACTGTTGAAACCACCCACACTGTAAAAACCATCAAAACTGCCCAAACCACCTAAACTGTAAAAACATCAAAAATCACAAAAACTATCTAAACCTAATGAAATGTCGAAACCTCCCAAACTGTAAAAACCTGCAAAATCATCCAAACTGCCTTAACTGTAAAAACCACCTGAACCTCCCAAACTGTTGAAACCACCCAAACTGTAAAAACATCCAAAATCACAAAAACTGCCTAAACTTCCCAAACTGTAAAAACCTGCAAAATTATCTAAACTTCCTAAACTGTAAAAACCACCCAAACTGTTAAAACCACCCAAAATGTAAAAAAAACCTCCAAAACCATCAAAACTGCCCAAAACCTCCTTAACTGTAAAAACCTCTAAAATCACCAACATTGACACCTCCCAAACTGTAAAAACCTCCAAAATCATCCAAACAGCCAAAGCTGCCCAAACCATCCAAACTGTAAACACCTGCAAAATCATCTAAACTTCCTAAACTGTAAAAACCACCCAAACCTCCCAAACTGTTGAAACCACCCAAAATGTAAAAAAACACCTCCAAAACCATCAAAACTGCCCAAAACCTCCCTAACTGTAAAAACCTCCAAAATCACCAAAATTGACACCTCCCAAACTGTAAAAACCTCCAAAATCATCCAAACATCCAAAGCTGCCCAAACCACCCAAACTGTAAAAACCTGCAAAATCATCTAAACTTCCTAAACTGTAAAAACCTCCCAAACTGTTGAAACCTAAACTGTAAAAAAAAAAACCTCCAAAACCATCAAAACTGCCCAAACCCTCCCTAACTGTAAAAACCGACACCTCCCAAACTGTAAAAACCTCCAAAATCATCCAAACATCCAAAGCTGCCCAAACCACCCAAACTGTAAAAACCTCCAAAATCACCAAAATTGACACCTCCCAAACTGTAAAAACTTCCAAAATCATCCAAACATCCAAAGCTGCCCAAACCACCCGAACTGTAAAAACGTCCAAAATCATTAAAACTGCCCAAACTTTATTAAGCACCCAAAACAACCAAACTGCCCAAACCTCCCTTACTGTCGATACCACCCAAACTGCCTAAACATCCAAAGCTGCCCAAACCACCCAAACTGTAAAAACACTGAATGGTTCAACAAACGTACTTCTTGAACAGCAACATCGACGTCCTCCGGCACCATAAGCCCCGCCCATGGTTTCTGCTTATGAACGACTTTCTCTCTATCACAATTTTTATCTCCACAAACGTTACACTTCCCAACTTCCTGCACTTCTTTTACATTCGCCTTCAAACCTTTTGTCACGTACAATATAGCATTTGACACATCAAAATTACATCTAAAAAAACCAAATTAGAGCTATAAATCATTCAAAAAACATGAAAACTTACCTAAGAAAAAAACGGAATGCGATAATACTGACGACGAATGACAACAAAAGAGCCAAACCACTCAAATAACTAAAAACAAACAATCAATATTTGATAATAAAATATAGAAAAAAACGTACCTGAACAACAAAGATATGCTTAAAAAGATAACGAACAAATTAATAATAACGAAAAGGACGAATTTATCTTTAAGTAACGACTTGAAATTTAATTTGGGTCCTTCATCACGTTCCATAATCATTCAAAAAGGTTTTGAATATAAACTGCCCTATTTTATAAAATAAACAACTCAAAATGAAGAAAAAAAGGCGTTATCAGCTATTACGTGCGGAGTTCATTATCACATTTTCCTTTTTGGATAAAAAAACGTATTTACAATCATTGTTATTTTTTTGGAATTGTAACCGTAGAGGAAGAGTAACCTCCATTCAAGAAATTTAAATTTTTTTAAAAACTTTACAACTTTTGTTGGAAATATTGTTGATTCAGCTTGGATTTCTGATTAAATTTAATCAATATTTCGCGTTAATTGTTATTTGGTAATTAGGTTGTTTATTGATCCAACCCAAAAAATTTCAAGGATTTGTTCGTTTCACAGTTTTGATAAGAGATGGTGCCACATGTTATATGAGAGGTGCTGGTCTCTATCGGATTCCATTGTAAACTTGAAGGTGACGTTTTTCGACTTGAGAAAAACAAAAAGACTTGGCTGTTCATCACAAAGGGGGAGGGATTAGGGAGAAAAAATTGACAGATAAAAATCAGGATTCAGGAAGGACTCGAACCTCTGAAACTTCGCTTTCTCTTCGACTGTGCTACCAATTACCATCTGCGACACAAATCCACAAAGGTCGATGGTTGATCCAATATCCTTGATCACACTTCACAGTAAGAGGGAAATTTGATGAGTTGTGACACCTGAAGAATAAGACTGGTGGGTGCTGGCTTTGATTCTGACCTTGAAAGGTCAGAGATCAACGATTACCGACTTATACCCCGAAGTTCGTGGGGTCTATCACGCAATGGAGCTTACGAATAGAAAGAATTTTGGCAAGCTTTCCTTTCAAGGTGTTGGTACATGGTCATCAAGCCTGAGCCCTGAACTGTGTCATCAGATTTATCAATTTGTCTCAAAGTCGTTGCTATTGGTGATAGTGAACAACAACCTCACGAGGCATTTCCGCTTTACTATTTTCTTAATTTCTTGATTATTGTCAAACAGCTAGGTCCACGTACCTTTTGTAAAACATTGCAGGCCAAATGAATTGATTGATAGATAACTGGGTCACAATGACCACCTCCATTAAAACCAGGGATTGAAACCGATATATATTTATTTTTGCTGTTCTCAATGAAACCATTATTTTAAGGTTGAAAAAATAAAGTTCTTTCCAAAAATGCTCTATTTCGAATCCTATCCGCTAAAGATGCTTTATTCTGCTCCAAGTTTGATTTAATCCTGACAGGAGCGAAATTTTTCCATCCTTTGAGGATTCGATCTGGGCCGGAACAATAAATATCGATCCTTCGTTTTTTCGTTCTCATCCTTCAAATGACGGGATTTGATCAGGGCCGGAAGTCCGGAACAATAAATATCGATCCTTCGTCTTGGGTAGATGGGTAAAGTTTTTAAAAATTGAAAAAATATAGTTTGATTAAAACTAATTTAATTTTTTATTTTTTAAACAAAAATTAAAATTAAAAAACAATGCCCTCGTTTTTTAAAAACGAAAATAAACATGATACTCTATTATTAACACTGTTAATAACTGTTTGGACATATAACAGTGTTAATTGTTAAGTCTATACAATAAAATATTCTCCAAATTTTCTTTTATTTTCTTCTTCTTCTTTAATTTTCTTTTATTTTTTTTTTTAGTTGTTTCGTTTGTGATCAAAATCAAGGTTGAGAACGAAACATGTGAGATCGATATTTTTTTGCTCCACAGGATGAAATCCTCAAGGGATCAAAAAATATCGCTCCTGGCGGATTCTGTTCTGTTCGGGAGCGGTTGTGTTCTAACAAAATAATATCGTTCCAGTCCAGATCGGAACGATTTTCCTTAAAAAATATTGTTCTTGCTCCGAACGATTTGAATGAGATCGATTAGGAACGAATCTTTGGGAACAAATCTTCGACCCCTGATTAAAACGGAAATACCTTATGATTGGAATTCGTTAAGCTGGGTCCAGGTCGACTGGTATGGTCCAGACCCGGATTAGTCAGAAAATCGTTATAGATAATAATCATTTTAATAATTTTTTAACAAATATTTGTGTGCCTCATTCAAATACTTGAACTCCTCTTCCAGCATTCTCCTTTTCTTCTCAGGGAGGTGACGATTACGATCTAAGTAATAAAAATATTAGTTAAATAAAACTTTCGAGGCAAAGGTTGTAACCTGGATGTAATTCCAAAGATCTTCTTTTAAAACTTCGATTAATTTCTTTTCTCGTTGCGTGTCTAGTAACTCCCAAAAATTTTCGATAGTCACCTTTCATTTTCAAGTTTTTGTAAACCTAAATAAAATTATTACATTTTAACTTAAAATTTCATTATTTCTATTGTTAACTTCTCTTATTTCAGCTTCGTCTTTTTTCCGTCTTTCTTCCATTTCTTTATCGACCTAGGTAAAAAAGACATTAAACATGGAAAAGCGTTAATTCGAATGCGGAAACTGTCGATTTTTATTTTAGATTTGACTAAATATGGAATTTTTGGCCTCAAAAGCATCGACGTACCATCTTGAGTTCTTCTATTGTGATAAACTCCTGTTCCCAAAGGCGTTCAACTTCAGCTTTCTTTAGTTTTTCTTCATCCTTTCTCAGTTTTTCTTCATCTTTTCTCAGTCTTTCTTCATCTCTTCTCAATTTTTCTTCATCTTTTCTCAGTTTTTCTTCGAGTTCTTTATCGATCTTTCCGAAAAGAAATGAAGCAAATATGTAGAATGGATCAGTGAAGTATCAACATACCATCTTTAGTTCTTCTGGAGTTAGAAACTCCCCTTTCCAAGGGTAGTACCACGGGTCGCCCATAATTTCTTTTTATACCTATCTAAAACATTTGACAAAATTATAAATAGGTAAGTAAGGGAGTGATTATAGAGAGTTTCAACTCGTTTTTCGGAAGATAAGTATATTGAACGTAAAATTAAAAAGGAGAAAACTACATACCTAGGTTCATACCTACAATTCATTATATCTTACAACTTATCTATTTTTCACAAGACCATTAAAAATTACCTAAAATAAAGTGGAAATAAATCAGTGACGTACCTCGGCTACTCGCAACAATGAAGCAATATTATCAGGTGATTATTAGAAAACAATTTCAAAATTGTCAACAAAGATATGCCTGAATTCCAAGGAATTCAAGAAAAAGAGATGCATTAATGTAAGTAATCATGATTATTTTGCCAAAAAAGTGGGTGACCTAGTCTATGTATGGTCTTATCCCAGTCTCCATGACGATGAAAAATCCAAGCAATGCTAAAAATTAACTCAAAATTTTTTAGAGGAGGCTTTTAGTTGAAAAAAAAGTTAAACATGATGCTTATCTAATCTTTTTCAGGGTAAAAAAAGAAAAGCTTTTATTTTGATGACTGTATATTATAATTTAAAAAAAGCACCATGGATATTGTACAGGTAATAAAAAGGAGACAGTTAAGATGAGGTTTGATGTTTTAAGAAAAAATTATTTTATTCTAGGATCAAAAGTTCCAAACGATTTCTCACTGCGTCGACCTGGATAACGACAGCGGAAAAAAGGTTTTGGTCAGCGTTTCGATCTGCCACATAAATAAATGCCTCGGTTGCGACTCTTCGGGCGAATTAGGAATTCACAAAACGTCCTGCGTCTGGAATATTTTAACGAACGATTCGTGCAAAGTGCATGACGTTAAAAACGTCAAAAACGGCTGCCCTCTTCATGATTCTTTGTATAGTAAAGAAACGACCCCTGAGCCTTCTCCAGAAGAGAACAGCCCTGAAGAGAAGACGCCTGAGAAGACGGAAGATCCCGAGCCACCTAAAGACGAAGGAGGTGGCGGCTTACCCGATGATACTTTGTCCAGCCCACAGATCCCTCTTGTCGATGCGAGCAATGAAGTTTTACCTGTCAAAAACGAGGATTTATCATTTAACGATATTAAAAGACAAAACGAAACAACCACCTGTTCATATGTCTACGTTGACAGATTAGACTCAAATTTATCAGGCAGGTTGCCCAACGTACTCACTGAAGCTTTGGCATCTTCTGCCCTAAACCAGACGCCTATTACGGAACCGTATCATAAAATATCGGAACTCACTTTACAAAAAATACAAGAATTAAAAGAAAATATGTTAAACTCGTCGGAGAAAACGCCACAGATGAGCACGAACCTTTATAAAATAAAGAAACGCAATAAATCCTTAAGCCCGATCAAAAACTTCAAAATATGCCCTCTTTGCGAAAAAGGTGAAGATACCGGCTCCGGCGAAGCGTTGACGAATTGCTGCTTCGTCCAAGACTGCAGAGCAGACGCGGCCTTCGACCTTGAAGTCAAAAAGGTCGAAATAGGCGAAGGAGAGGTTCAAAAAAATTCTCAAAATATTCTCGATATGCCTTTCACTGAAATAATAACGACCAAAGACATCATGGAAAACATCGCCAACCATAGCTTTTACCCTCCAAAAAATATTACTTCTCAAAAGTTCAAAAACGACATTAAAAAACTTCTAAGCATACCTCAATCGAAAAGACTCGACAATCAAATACAAGAAATTTTAAGACTTCCAGATATGCTCAAAAAATCAAAAGATTTGACAAAAAAGAAAAAGATTGGTTTGAAAAATAAGTATTTGAATAAAAGCATTCGAAGAAAAGTCGTACATAATGAAGAAAGTTTTAATGAAGGGCAAGTTATTGATAAAATAAAGGAAAAAATCAAGGAGATTCAACAAAATTGTAATACGACAAGTCGAAAAAAGACTAATGAAAACTTAGAAATGCTGTCCAGTTATATAGAAAATGTGAAAAAGAGTGCTGCGGAGATGACAGAAAAATTGGACCAAACGTATCCTAAAAGGAGAAAACCGCTAGAATTGGAATATGGAAGTAAGCTCGTCTTGTCTCCTGAACGTTTCGATGTCGAAGAAGAGCCTGAGAAAAAAGAAGAAGAAGAAGAGACGTTGAACAAAGAAGACGTTTATTCAAAATTTTTTAAAGACCTTTTCGACAAAAGTTCATTTTTGAAGTCACTCGTACCGCCGATTTCGAGCAACGGGATGTTCAGCGATGCAGTCGAAGTCCAGCTACAAGAAGAGAAACCATCGCTCATCCCTTGGCTAGTAAGGCTCTTCGTCCCCACCTGCGAAGCCAGCGAAGGCCTAGACTAATTTGGCAATCAACGATTATTGTATTTCTTTGTGAATTCAAAAATAGGCATTTTCAATAAATAATACACAAAATTCAATAACAAAGCACCCAGTATGGCAAAGTGGTTTTATACTGCGAAGTGGCCTCCCTAGAGGTTAAGCTACACTTCCGCATTGCCGGAGAGTCGTGAGGGTTTAGTCTAACTTCTTAACTCCACCATTTTAATCCAATACAAAAGGTATTTTCATCGGTGCAAATAAAACTTTTAAGAAGATTATTTTCCAAAAGAAATTTAATAACGTTCAAGAGTAATATCCATTCTTTAAACGCTCAAAAGAAATAAATAAAAGGAAAATACAGGGGGAAAGCTGTGACCCAGTTTTAGGTACTGGAAGAACAAAAAATCGTTTTTTTCTTTACATAGGCTCGGTCCTAGTCACGTAGCATTGTTGTTATTGGAAATAGAGTGGTGGGCAATAAGAGGAAGGCTAATTTATCGTCGGACATCTGGGCCGCTGGAAGTCGACTTATTGTTCCCCCCTCCTTCGACCCCCCCTTCTCTTTTTCCATCTCGGTTCAATTATCAACTTATTTTATATTTTTCTTCACCGTTGCGTTCCCCCTTTTTCTCTTTTATTACTCCGATGGACACTTGAACGGCCTTCAATAAGATTAAAGGGCGAAATCCGAAGCGGGTTCATTTGATCCGTGATATTTTTGTTGATCTTCACCCCTCCATCCCTTTTTAGCGAGTTTTTATTTGATGTGTTAGAATTTAATTGACAGTTTGCTATCATTATCTCTTCAAAATAGGCTTAATCCTTTCATAATAAACGAAAAAATATTTTAAATTGAGTTATAAATATAAATTAAATGACGAACTTGCAAGACGAAGGCATTATACTTCAACCCCAATGTCTCCCATGTACCTTTTGCACTGCAATCGAAAGGTCGTAGGTTCGAATCCCACCATTTTTTTTCCGTATCTCTATCTTATTTTATGTTTTTTGGGTCGCTAATTACGAATATGAAGTTTTCTAACAAAAGTTTTGCCTGGAACTTTGTCAAAATCGCAAAGCAGGTACAAATTTTGCCATTTTTTGAGGTTTTTTTGATTATATCTAAAAAATTATTGGTTTCAGCGATTTAAACGTTTAGTAAAAAAAGAAAGGTTACAAAATTACCTAAAAATCCATTAATCATTTGTCTAATTCGGTTCAGCCATTGGCAGCTATCGTTGGTCAAAATAAATGCCCGATAAATATCCTTAGATGCCTGGGCTATTAGTTTAATAAAAAGATTTGAGATAAAAAGAACTAAAAAGAGGATTGATGAATGCAAGATTTTTGAAATTAATATCTTTTGAAATATAGAGACGTGTTTCTTGATTTCTTGTTTCTCAATTGCTCCCAGGGAAAGGGAAAACACAATTATATTTAATTGGTGTAACACTTCTACAGAAAATCCTCTCTATCCTCAATTATATCAGAAGTTCTAGTAATGAGCTCGCTTCTCTCAATTTAGTATCTTTCTTGAACAGTATACAAAGTAAGTAGATATAGAAATAATTATGTACTTAAGGAAAAACGTAACGAGGGATCATAAAAATGGAATTTTTCATATTAAAGAAATCTAAAAATTTAAAATCTACCTTTATATTTGGGAATAGATAAGTGGTTGAGGGAGTTTATTATAGAAAAATTGTAGGGGTGGACAGGTTTAAAAATGTTTGTGAGTGGTGTTGTGGTTTTCGTTGAATGCCTCTTGTATACAATAGGAGATTTTGGTGTTGTTGGGGAGGGGGTGGTGGACGGTATACACAATGCTCTGGCACAATTATATAGATATCAGGAGGCCACAATGCCGAGCGGTGATTTATCCGCCTCTGTCCCCATTGTCGCTCCCCTCCCCGACTCTTCTCCGAGGTTCGATTCCCTCGTCCAAGTATACGTTATCGACAGAATCACCTTTACGAACAAAAACAATGGGATCGATCCGGAAAAAATATAAGCTTTTGAATAGAAAAAACAATGCTAAAAACTTTTTAGGTCGCCCATTTTTTTTCTGGGCGACCTATTAACTGAAATTCCTGGATATACCAGAGTAATATTGTTGAAAAAACAATGAGAGGAAAAAGGTAAAGAGAGGATAATTGGATCTCGCCCACCATTGATAAAGTAAACAACTTTGGCCGGTAAATCGTTTGGCAAAAACTTCCTATTAGGGAACAAGTAAAGTCAACGAGATTAAAAAATGTTAACAAACAAAATTGTCGCACTATATAGTAAGGCCTCCGATCCACCTAAACTTCAAAGGTCGCTACAGTAACTTTTAACAAAAATTAAGTAATTTATTGATTTTTAGAGCAAAACTTGTTAAAATATTTATACGAAGATTCGAAAAGAATTTTTTTTCTTCTTTTCAGTGATTAGTGGCAGAAATTCACATTTATAGGGGCAGAAAGTTTTATTTAAAATAAAAACTTTGCCTTAATTTTGACAAAATTGTATTATTTTTTATCCACATTGGTTGTTGCGAGAAACGGAAGACGCTTAAAGTCAGGTCACGTGGACAGAACGAACAGGGGACCTTTCAGCTCTCCATGGCTAAGCCCGGTATAACCCATGACATGTTTACAAAATCCAATACAAATACAGGAAAAAAAAAAGTTTCAGATTTAAAAAAATCTCATAAAACGGGTTGAAAAGGGCCCGTCTCTTATTGTATCACATATAAGGAAACACTATTCATCTCATTTCTTCAACATGTAAAAGAATATTCCATCAGCGGGATTGAAAACGTTGCCCGGGGAGAAAAATCAAAATATTCTAAATGTAATCTTTCAAATATTCTCTTTTTTCTTTCTGAGGTTCGGATCGAATTGAAATATCCGTCTTTCACCGGGATATAATTGAGAAGCTGGCGCCTGCGATATAAAATTTGTGAAGGGGAGGGAAGAAAAAAAAATATTTCGCGATAAAGTACGGCGGGGCAAAACCAATTTTAAGTATGGGAAAGGGAAAAAAGCTCGTGTGAGCCGAGGGTTCTACAAGGGTTCGAAAGGAGCATCTTAAATCCAATTCCCCTGTCCCGGAGCTAATTCGCTCTAATTCTCAACCTCTTCTAAATCCAACATAACGAAATTATACAAATTAAATTTCCCCCAGTTTGTTTCTTTATACTGAGCAATTTTGTTGAATGTTTTTTTTATTTCCTTTTTCTCATCCCTTGCTCTGAAAAGAAAATAATTTAGGATGAGTTTTAAAATTTCAGGGGATAACAAAAGCGATCGCCTACAAGGGGGAATATTGAACCCCAATCATGAAATCGTTCGTGATTACAAAGAGCCTCTTGTCTATTGTAATTCAAATTTCAAAACGTCAAATTGCCTGACGCCTTTCAATTAATGCCTTGAAAATTTTATCTTTTAATACAAAACAAGTTCAAATTCCTATTAATTGGACGAAATAGCGATTAAAATAGTTGTAGAGGGGGATGTTTTTGCGGTTTTAAAGGTTAGAACGAATTGACGTCATTGGGATTCGAATTCCATGGCAACGGCGAAACTTGGTTAATAACGGTCAAACCATTTATGCTGGTACCATTCTCGTTCAAAAATAATACAACGTCCACAATGAACCACGAAAACAAGAGATATAAGAAAGTTTTTTTTTTTATAAAATCTAAAGCTTATTTTGTGGTGGGAGTTGTAACAATAAGCCAACTTCTTAAGTCCCAAAATAGAGTTTGTAATGAAATTGAGTGGTTGTATAGGTAGTATAGTGGTGAGTGGTGGTAGTGAAGGTATTTAGGATACATAGTAGAAATAGGCAACTGAAGAGTGGTAGTATAGGTAGTATAGTAGAAATAGGCAACTGAAGAGTGGTAGTATAGGTAGTATAGTAGAAATAGGCAACTGAAGAGTGGTAGTACAAGTAGTATAGTAGAAATAGGCAACTGAAGAGTGGTAGTATGGGTAGTAAATAGAAATAGGCAACTGAAGAGTGGTAGTATAGTAGAAATAGGCAACTGAAGAGTGGTAGTATAGAAGAAATAGGCAACTGAAGAGTGGTAGTATAGGTAGTATAAATAGGCAGCTGAAGAGTGGTATTATAGTAGAAATAGGCAACTGAAGAGTGGTAGTATAGGTAGTATAGTAGAAATAGGCAACTGAAGAGTGGTAGTATGGGTAGTAAATAGAAATAGGCAACTGAAGAGTGGTAGTATAGGTAGTATAAATAGGCAGCTGAAGAGTGGTAGTATGGGTAGTAAATAGAAATAGGCAACTGAAGAGTGGTAGTATAGGTAGTAAATAGAAATAGGCAACTGAAGAGTGGTAGTATAGGTAGTAAATAGAAATAGGCAACTGAAGAGTGGTAGTATAGGTAGTAAATAGAAATAGGCAGCTGAAGAGTGGTGAAATTGACCTTTTTTAGCCAGTTTTGATCTAGTGACTTAAAAAACGTTTCATGACAGTTTTTCCCCATAACCAATTT
Source organism: Orius laevigatus (assembly GCA_018703685.1). Classification (NCBI taxonomy): domain Eukaryota; kingdom Metazoa; phylum Arthropoda; class Insecta; order Hemiptera; family Anthocoridae; genus Orius; species Orius laevigatus. The sequence continues at coordinate 216,699 of JAGWEN010000047.1, forward strand.
TGGGGAGAGGCAAAAGCAGTCACAATTATGACTTAGAAATGCAATGATGAACCGGTGGTTTAAATAGCCTGAGGTCCTTTTTGCAATTTATCTGGTTAAAAGATGAATGAGGATTCCCTAATAAAAGAGAATTTGTTTAGAAATGTTTTGTTTGAATTCAAAATAAACATTTCCCGACTAATTGACGAGGCATCGCTGGAATTTCGACGTTTGAAATTTTACACGACCACTCGAACTTTGTCGATTGAAAAAGATCAAAAAAATGCAAGTCGCTCGAGAGTTTCATCGATTAATCAAGGGTTCGGGTGCATGTCGTGTGTAATAAACGTGGGGCTGCACATGCCTCTAATTTTGTAATTAAGGGCCCAATTTGTGTTACCTGGCCTCGCGCGTGTTTTGCGGTCACGGCTGACATTTCCATTTAAACTCGGAAAGTAAGTTATTCTTGAAAATTAAATGAATAGAATTCCTATCGACGAAACCCCAAAGCTATTATCGCCCATAAAAAATCCAAGGCATAAAATTTGCCATTAAACTTTTACGGGTTGTTAAAACGCACCATATTATGAAAGCTGTTTTCTGCCTCGGTATTACCTTTTTTTAAAAAAAGGATTTTTTTTAAAGTAAATGAGGCAGTTTAAGAAAATTGCAATAATACATTCATGAAAACTGTTCCCCGGGTGGGCCTAATATAAACTGTTTGCCCATAAAGTGGATTTTTATGATTCTTTAAGCTATTTTTAAGCACTTTATTATCTTATTGTGTGTGCTTTTCTTAGTCGGCCTAATTCTTTACTAAGATAAGGAAAAAACCGCAAAATTAAAAATTATAGCTTCGTTTTATTACTTGATAAGTTAAAAAAAGGAATATTATTAGAGAAAAGCGCACTTGAAATAAATCTTATTATAATGAACAAATGGAATTCGTTTCTTTGTTCTAGGCTGTTGTTCGTTAGGGATGAAAAGATATCAATTGATTCGAGATGGCAATTCCGAGAAAGTATGTTTTGAGGAGTTAATTGGATCATTTTCTATATAGTGAATAGGGGCTTAAGAGAAAATCTGAAATGCTTTTGGTTCTAAGTTTCTCTCTTCATCAATATCACTTTCAGTTAATACGAAAAGACATGGCAGTGACTTAATGAAGGAAATACAGGCTAATTAAGGGGTATCGTAGGTTGAATCTCTCAGCGAAGATTATTCTCTCTTCTTTACAGAGGAGCTGAGCCACGTAATTTCCTCTTTTCCTAAGTCTAATGTACCTATTAAAGGCTCTAACTCAAGGCTCCGGTGGGAAATTGCCGTCTTACAAAACCCCTATCTCCTCCTTCTATACACTCCGAGACCATAATGGTTCTCTGGTTATTAACAAAACTTTCTGCAATTATAATTATATATTGTATTCGGTGACGGTTTTCACTTTTAGACCGAGCCCTAAGGCCTTCTTTCCCTAAAAACGACGCTTCTTTTAACTTTTTCCATTTTCATTCGCGGAGTTTGAAAGAAAAAAGCCTCCATCTTGTTAAAAACGTTTTTTTTCCGAGAAATAAGTTACTTTTTACCGTTTAGCTTTAAACTTTAAAAATGTAACTTATTAGGAATTGACGTTCTTCCACCTCATTATGATTACTAGAATAAAAAATGAACAAATACCATATGAAGGGACAGGGGGAAAAAAGATGAAAGTCTCTTTTTCGTTGATTTTGAGATATTAATCGAAATCACTTTTTGGTGACTTTCATCTTTTTTTCCTTCATATTCGAGTCCTTCAAAAGCATCCAAAGAACATAAATGAAATGAGCAAATAGCTCTTTTCAACTTGGAAAATTTGACTTACCTAATGCTTTTTGTCTGAGCCATAATTTAAAATGAATTCTCATTAAACTCAGCATTTTTTCATGAGCGAAAAATAAAGTGTATCTTTGTCATTAAGGTTTTATTTTTCAGAGAAAATTAGATTTTGAGAAAATATATCTCTGAGAGTCACATTTCTAAAAAGATCTTTTGAATTAGCCCGTTTTGTAATAAAGAAATTAATCTATGCGAAGGAAAAGGAAGAAAAAAAAGGGAAGGGAAACGGAAAAAAGTATATTCATTCAAACCCGAAGGAGTTTTCATCTCCGGAATAGAGAAGATCTTTCTAAATGTACCGGTGCCCTATTGAACAGAGTACGCCCGCATACATTACCTTAATGTGGCGGAAAGAAAGAAATAAAGTGTGAAGCATTTATCATGGTCGGGCAATAATAGCGGGGCCTCGTCTTTGTACGCTCCCACAACAGGTTATCTTCTCAGACATTTATAATTCGGAGAGAAATTTCGAGGACCGGGTTTACTCCCCCCTTCACGTGTCCCAAAATGAAACTGATCTTAAGAATTCAATTCTCCTTTTCTTGAATAGTAGACATTTTCATACACTTAATCAAGTTAAAGACTCCATATTATTAGAATAAATCCTGACAGATATGACAATTTAATCTTGATAAATACTTGGAAATATCTGAACAATTTATTTTTATTTATTAAATTTTTTATATCTCCATGAACAAAAAAGAGGGCAATTTGTCGTGGTAATTTAAAGACTTAAAGAGATTTAAAAATTAAAAAATTATTAAAAATTTGGAAAAAGTAGATTAAAAATAAGTGGACGAAAGTTTAATTTCCTCTAGGAAGCGGGATCCGTTCAGTTATTTATAGGGAATCTGTATCGGGTTCCATTTCCCGGGCGAGTGTGACTGATTCCCGGTCCATCAATGTCCCCCTCGTCTATTTCCCATCTTTGAAAAATAACCCTGAGTCGACGTATAGAGAGATGACCCTTTCCATTGATGTAGTGGCAACGGCTCGAGCGGGAGGGAGCTTCATATAACGGTGGGCGGCTCTTAATCAAGGTTAAAAGGAAATTACACCACAGATCACCGACTGTCATTTCACCGTTTTCTCTTCGATTCCGTATTGTTACCTACGTTTCAAACTCAACTTAGAAATCTGACATAAAACGCCATAAATAGTGATTTGAAAATTTTCGAATAACAACAAACTAGAAAAATTAAAGCCCTATCAACCTCCTAGATAAGAAAAACTTCAGCTTTATAGGTTGGCTAACCTGTCGGGCAGCCTAGCAACCTTTATGAAACCTATCCGTTTATTCCGGATCTGCTTAGTTCTAGGGTTAGTTCTTGTATCCCATCCGTATCTGAATAATTGAGCATTTTGGTCCTCCGGGCCGGATATGAACCAGCGACCTGGATGCCTCCAGAGAAATTGGGAGGCCAATGGTAATTATGGAGTAATGGTGGGGCCATCATTTTTATGGATGAGTTTAAGAAAGAATACTTTTCAGAAAGTTGCAGCCTTTTTTGTGTCTCTTATCTAAAATGAAGCTTTAATTTGTAAAAGCGAAAAGAATTCCTTTTATTTCTACGTTGAAAATGAACTAAAAAGCTTCAAATACTTTAAATGTAGGAAGAAATCTTGAAATTGAATTCAAATAAAAGACATTAAACTGAAAACCATTTTAAAAGGCTTCAGTTTCTAAGTTAAACATTCAATAAATAAGTCTTATACAGTTAATTTGTATTTCCTTAAAGACTTTACGGGTGTTTTTGACCGGTTTTCTACTGAAAAGGAAAAAAAGGCGAATGATTGATCTTTTTTTCGTATTAGCTAATGTAAATAATTTAATTGACGTTTAGAGACCAACGAAAAAGAACTAATTGGGCTAAAGGCTTTTGATCATGGTAGGGGGAGGAGGGAAAAAAAAGAGGACGGAAAGTCACGAATTTGAGGGATCGCAATTAAAATTAACGAACCACTCGCTTCTCTCAAACAGTGACGAACAACTAAAATGTTTTAAACTATTAATTTAGCGGGAAAAAAGAGAGGTCGAGAACGGTGCTAAATCGAAAATGTTTTCTGTTTGTTTTCAGATTATCTAAACCCTCAATTATTTTCCAACAAGTGAAGTGCTCTCAAAAAATGTTTGAATGTGACAAATTGACAATATTGAATATTTCTGGTCCTATTTTGTTTTATCTGAGTTCAAGAGCTCTTTAGAAAGGAATTTTTTTTTTAAATACTCACTTCTTTTAAGGATCCATTGATTTTTCTTTGGGTTATGTACTGGATTAAAAGTTTCTGAATCGTTTCACAAAATAGCGATCCTTCAACGTAATTGGAAGTCTATTTTTGGTCATAAAACTCTGACGTAAAATTTTCGTGTCCAGAGTGTAAAAATAAATGGTGGAAAAATGTGTTCAAAGATTTAACTCAATGGAAATTTCAGGAATTTTCATATCCACTGAAGTATAAAGCAGAATCAAACGAAATTTTAACGCATTTTTGACCAAAATAAATTTTTCTCTCGAGAAATTATTTTGGCTGTTAAAAAGGTGTCTGAGGTGTGAAAAATGTATAAAATTCGATTTTAAAGTGAACTTTTAGGCTTTGAAGTGAGCTGGATTTAATGACCCTTATGGAAATAGGGAGTTATTGAAATATTAATAATAATCGTAAATAAGGGGTAAAGCCTCTATGAAATTTTATACTTTCCCATTTAGGAAGTGGTCCCTGTTGGTGCATTATAGTTATGGCAAAAATGTCTTAAGTTCTTGCATTCAGGGTTTCTCTCAGGTTTGGACATTCGGTTATAATTCATGGAGGCCGGGTAGACCTAGTTCAGTGACGACTCCCATCGGAGCTACCCCTTCCATTCCGTCCTCCCGCAGTATAACACCTTCCAGGTAAATTGCTATAGTGAGCCCGTTCGGGTATTCATGTCCTCTCCCGTGGGAATCCCTCGAGCATTAATTACTAGTCTTAATTGGAAACGGACCTCGGCTTTAGACAGAAATAGAGATAGCGGACTCCGATGTTCAAACATTCATGAAATCAAAACTTGGGCGAGCTTTTTTTTCCTCCGACCACGCTAATAGGCGATTTTTCCCTTTTCATGTGTGCATTTCACGTGGCGTGGGACTAATTGGACAGCCTCGGTCACCTCAACGTACTAAAAATTATAGACCCTTGCCCAAATCACTCGTAATCCAACGACAAACGCAATGCTAATCTGATGAATGCCTGATTACAGCCAGAATTAAACCAACATTTTTTTATAACACATGTTTAAAGATTCTAGTTAATATTGATCGGACCATTTTAGAATAGTATAAAGTGGAAATTTTTTAATTTTATTTTTCAGTTGAAAATGCAGCATGGTAACCTCTAGTTTACGAAAAACATCAACTAACAAAGTTTTAACTTTTCAGTTATAGTTTATCAACAGAAAGAGAGGCAGTTTTATGTAAGTTTTTTTAAAAATAAGCTCCGAAAACCAGTTTGAAACCAAATACGTCCTTTGCACCTCCAGTACGTAATAGGCCACTCTCTAGTGATTTTATTCACTTATAGTATTTTCCTGGTTCGATACTTTATAAAATAATGTCGGCCGGAGGACCGAAAAAATTCTGCACGCCGATCAAGAAGTCGGTAGCACCCGAAGACGTCATTAGTGCGATAAATGAAGGAAAATTTGATACAAACGCTATGATAAATATATACATCCATGCACTGAGGTAAGCAATTTAATAAAAAAGTCATTTTAGCCAATTTAAAGGAGGGAGCAGCGCAGGAAGACTTCCAGCAGGAGGATGCTTGAAATTTCAAGCGAAACATTGTCCCAAGTAAAAGTGCCTCTGCTCAAAGAAATCGATTTTATCAATAACCAGAATGACGAAAATAAAATTATAATGAAAGATATGGTATTAGGATCCTAATGCGATTTTGTCTCTGATAATGTTTTTATAGAAAAAACACGACTCGTTGAGAGCTGTTATTTCCTACTTCGGAAATACCTATATCGTCACAATTGTATCAAGAGTTTCTGAAATTGTTGAAAAATTTAAAAATTGTTTTCTTAAAATATTTTAAATAAAAAGTTTCTTTTTTTGAAATTTTTTTGTTGTAAAAACATTGTTGTTTACCACTCTTCGTTCTAACTGCAGATTCCAGGGATAGCTTGAAACTGAGTAGGGAGCTGAGGGGGTTGATGAAGTAGTCAAAGGAGAGATTCCTGGCGGGGGACCTTGGCTTAGCTCCGTGCTAAGCTGTAAACTACAAAGTGAACCTTGATAAGTTATGCAACGGTGAGGGGTAAGGGGTGTAATGTCATTAAACCGCTTTTTGGAAAGAAAAAAAAATAGGCTTAAAGTTCAAACTCTTTTCAGATAAGTAGTCAAATTTGAATTTTTTTTAAATTTTCAAAACTTTTAGTACTTCCTCTTCTAGTAAAAGTAATTACATTTAACGCATACAATCTTGTTTCTCACCTATAAGGAACGTAAACAAGTTGGATGAAACTCAAATGTTGGAAACATCCGAGTAACTGTACATGTCTGATGGAAACTTGCAAAAGCCCTAACAACTCCGGAGGCCGAAACCAGGGAACCGGGGATTACCGTAAGCCCTCTAAACTCCCAAATTATTACAAACGACGTCGAAACAAATTTCGAGAAACGTCAGAGCTTCGAGGACTTCCACAATTAAATTGAACCGAACGTTTTTCTTTATCGCCTTTTTTAAAAATCGATACGAAAAGTTTCTTTATCTATAAAAAGTTTAATTCAATATTCTTTTATCGGATCCTAACTCCACACTACCACTTTTCTCCCCAAACATCCTGTAATCCACACCCAGCGGACAAGTGATTATGGTAATTTAAATTGCCAGATGCTCTTTCAATTAAAACTTTTACCCACACCCAGGAAAATACCTCCTTAGGGAAAAAAATTGAATCGTAGATCTGGGTTACCTATTAAGCCCACAGAACATTTTGCTGCTAAGAACTGTAGGTCTCTTCACCACTCCTTTGAAATTCAGATAACTCTGGCTCAACCCTATATGCTTGTTGATTATTATTAGCAAAGATAAATAAGAGAAAAAGACCTTTATTTTTATTTTTTACATTTGTGTTTTCACAAAGGTAACAAATGGTGGACGTTCAGACGCCCAGAAGCCCAATTAGCATTTTTTCCCTTTTTAAAATGCTGTGAAAACCTAATTTATTTAATACAATAATTGAATTTAACGAAAAGATTATTTGAGGACGGGTTTATCGTTTATCGGATGAAAACACTCATTAGGAAACTGGATGAAACAATTTATTATCTCTTAATCGTATAACGGGTCGAGATTTCATTAATCTAGATAATGAAATACAAATAATTGCGGGAAATGGAAACTAAATTACGAACAATACGGTCGAAATTCGTATTTCATCTGAATTTTAAAAACAGAAGAGCCTTTTAGAGATTTTCTTTAAATTATAGATGAAGCCTCCTGGAAAATATGAATTTTATATTATTTAATCCTTTGGCTAAGTAAAGGCGTGCTACTTATTTAAAATTTTAAACGTAAATTCACAAGTTTGTCAATCTAACTTTTATCATTTGCGACCAAGATCAAGGTCGACAAGGGGGTTTTCAAAACTTTTCAATTTCCGCTTTTTAAACAGCGTGGGATGAGCCTTTCATATAAAAATCCTCTGTTTTACAACATATTTTGACCCATGAAAAAAAAATTTAATTAAAAAGAATCCTCGAGTTGTTTGCATATATTTTTTTATCTTCAGATGGCACGAATGGAATTATCTTGAGCATAGGCTTTTGGAAAAATACCTCAGGTTATTTCCTTGGGTAAACTCTTGACATGAGAAGATTAGAAAAAAGGGGCTGTCTTTTCCCCTTTTATGAAAAGAATTTCTCTTCAATGACTTTTTTAAGATGCACCTTTTTATTCATAAAATGTATATACCGACGTTCTTATACAATATCATTATATATTTTTTTAAAAAGAGTTTGTGGACCTTAATGAGGAGTAAGTACCGCACAGATCGGGTTACTTATTGAATCCTAGAACTAAATTGACTTGTCAACTTTTCATGAACATTTTAATGAGGAAAGTTTTAGAATTATTCCTGGATCCGAGGGATTTCTACATTAGCGGAATGGCCCTAGGAAACGAAGTTCATAACGATTTATAAATTATGATGTCATCGGAGAAATAAATAAAATTAATGAATAAACACTAATTCAACAAAAGTTTTTGGAAAAAATTGATTTTTCGTTGCAGTTTTGTTTAATAAGTCGTTTCTTGAAAAAGTGAAATTAACTGTACACGGATTGTTATAAATTGAATCGTCCCAGCCGTATATCTCATTTTCCCGAGAGGCGGAAGGTGAGAGGAAAGTGCGGGAGAAAAAAAAGCAATTGCATGTAGGATACGCGGGTTTGAAGCGGGCAGAGAAATCCCTTGATGAAAATAACCTCATACGTAAAATAAAAAAAGTGTAAAAAAAAAGAGATCCCAACTTTACGTTCCACGGAGGCCGTACATTAAAATTAATAAACTTGTTAGAAACATTTTGAATTTTAACGTTTCGAGAAATAAAAAAAAAGTTAAAAAAATAGAAGGGAAAGTTAAGAAAACATTAAGGGTTGTAAATTATTCTAGCCTCTTGATTCATGCCGCTATTTGAGGTTTTGTTTAGGGAACAGATGCTGCTGTTATAAATGAAATTAAACTTTAGTGTTCTGAACATCTTTGGCCCTCTAATTAGCCCCGACGTCAGGGACGTATCTTTTAGCGCTTTTTCACCCTGAACGAATTTTAATCATCAAAACTTATGAAGGAGGGGGGAAAAAAAAGGAAGGAATGTAGGCGGAGGTAGGAAGTCGTCGGAGGTGGGTTTAGGGCAGGTAGAAACAATGCACATGATTTGTAACACAATTACTAGAATTGAAATTCCCGGCGTAATTTCAGACGTTGGTCCTACGGGCAGGGGGGCCCCCGCAAATGGAATTTGAGTTGCCGCATTACCATACGGGGGACACTCACTCTCTCTTGCTTCCCCATCTACCTCCAGCCTTTCCGACACCGGACCGTCTATTAGATTTCATTTACATATTTATAGAAAGGTTTACTCATTTTTCAGTAAAACTGGATTACCGAAATATTTTTTCGATGAAAAGGCAAGAAAATGGCTCCTTAAATTCTATTTTCTGACTTTTAACTTTCTAAAAAAAAGTTATTGTATTAACCTCGAACCACCGATTTTTAACTTTCTCAAAGAGAAGTTATTGTAATATCGTCGGGTTCCAGACCCCCTAGGGTCAAACTGACTTTTGATATTTGCCGGACATGACTTTGTCTTTGGTGCCGGCCGTCCGGCCGTCCGTCGCCTTTTTTCCGGAACACTTCACGGCCACAATTTTCATCTGATTTTCACGAAATTTTCACACAATCTTCCTTTCGTGGTTATCTTGAAAGTGACGAGAGCGATTTTTGAAATTCGACAAAATGGCGGAGATATGTCCGTCTAAAGTTTGCAAAAATGTGCTACGGCCTTTCTACCGGTCCGATCTTCACCAAATTATAACCAAAGAATCTTCACGTGATCCCGATTAAATTTCATTAACTAATTAGGTAATTAATTATGCAATTAGGTAATTATGACTAATTAACTTAATTTTCCCATTTTCATAAAATATCACCAAATTCAAGTTATGATTGCAAAAAAAATTTTTTTTTTCAAAAATTAATTAATTAACCAATTAGGTAATTATATTGAGTTTGAGCCAAATTAGTCCCATTTTCATAAAATTATCACCAAATTCAAGTTATGATTGAAAAAAAAATTCTCAAAAATTAATTAACTAATTAACTAATTAGGTAATTATAATGTGTTTGAGTGAAATTAGTCCCATTTTCATAAAATTATCACCAAATTCAAGTTATTTTAGAAAAAAAGGATTCATTTTCCCCGAAATTTATGGATCCCCCGAAATCTGTAGACCTTTGAGAAAGTTCGTGTCTCTGGGCAAGCTCCAGGACCAATACTTTGAAAGGGTCAAGTAGTCCCCGCATGGTCAAACTGACCTTTGATATTTATCGAAGGCAATATAGTTTTTGCAATAGTTTGTAGTAGTTTGTGCAAATATTTACACATATAAATTTCAACATATCATCTTGAATGTGTCACTTGAAAATGTCAATACATTGATATTTATTGATATTTGGATGCTTGCTGGCTAAAGTACCATACTTGCGTTCTACTGGTCCATTTTTCACCTGTTCACCATAAACCAGGGTAGGGTCGATCTCCTATGGAAGGCGGAGGCCAATGGAGAGTTCTTTAGATAAAACCCGATCTTCAATTTTCACCATATTTTAAAGATTGGGGTATTTAGAAACACGGCAACGTTCCGCCCCGCCAATGGAGTACATACTTTTCGAAAAACGTTTAGTTTTGGAGGTTTCTCCTCAACAAGTGGTTTTTCTTCTTCTTCTATCAGTTGAATATGGCAGGAAAAACCAATTAAAAATTGTATCAACCATGAATTATTTTTAAAAAATTCATGAAAAAATTATTTTCAATTTTTATAAGCCGTAAAATCAGTAGCGAACAAGGTATAAAAGCGTTTTACAACTGAGGGTATGGTAGTTATGGAAACTTTATCGCTGGCTTCCTAAGAAAACATAATATTACCCTACACATTCCGTCCATAAAATTTAATCTTGGGGCCCCGGGAGTTGAGAATTGAAACGTCGGGGACGAGGGTGAGTCGGCGGCGGCTCTACGGTTTTCAAGGGTGATTAGAAATAATAAGATTAGAGGGAAGACTAAGTTTATTGAAGTGTCTAGAACAATACGGCTAAATTGCTTTGTGCGTGTGCTCGCCGCGGGTAAATTGGATATTGTCTCGGAGAGGGCGGGGGTCGAAGGGAATGGGCCGGAGGGGGTTGAGGAGGTACACCGGGAAAGAGGCCCGGAGTCTTTCTCGGGCCCGTTATGAGAACCACTCCCCGGTTATATCGCCGACACGGTAATGAATAGTTAATTGAAACTGAGCAATTTGTGCCTCTATCCAAGATTCACCTAGCTAAACCATCCACCCCCAGTCCACACCCTCTCCTTTTAGCGCAATTAAATTTTCAATTCCTCGTTAAAATTATCCAGGCAAGACCCCCCAGGTAGCGCGTGCTCTTTCAAAACCTGTGAATACTCAGAAAAAAATAATTAATTTTTTTAAGTCCTTACCCTCGGTTAAAACCTGTTAATTAAAAAAAGCACCCTTTCATAAAAACGTTTTAGAAAGGAAAAAAAATTTCGAGACATTTTTTTTTCTTTGTACAAAGAGGTTATTTACGCCACAAAAGATAGAAGTTGCACTTTTCCTCACTAGAATGATCCTTGCTAAACTGTTAGTGAAAAAAAAATTTTCCTTCACGATTTCGTAAAATTTATATGACATTTTTTGAGAATCGTATCCTTCGGGGGATTCCACCACTCGTCCCTACTAATGGGATTATATTATTACATGGGATTATATGCACAACACGACTCGTCCCCAACTTTCTAATCTTTACTTTAAGGGTGGACACGACTCGTCCCCAAAAAAAATTTTGATTCTTAAGTATTTGAGGACATTTTTTCATCTTAATGCTACTTCAAAGACGATAAAGGGGCGTAACACGTTGTTGGAAACAGACTCCGCAGACGCCTTTGGAAAAAAAGCACAGAAATGAAAACAACACGATAGGGTTTTACCAAGTAGAAGTAGTAGCTAGAAGATAAGTGGTGAAGGTTGAAAAAAAGCGATGAAAAGGCAGCGACAGAAAATATTGCAAAGACAAAAGTCGTTTACTAGGGGGTCTAGACTTTCAAAAACGTCACGATTAAAAATGGAAAGAAAAAGTAATCTTTAGCTAAACAGGTAATTAATTAGCTAGAGGAAAATAATAGGTAGGTACCTATTCTGGCAAAAAAAAAGGTAATTTAACTATTAGCTAGAAGAAAAAGGTAATCCTCTAGCTAAAAAGGTTATTAATTAGATAGAAAAAAAGCTCTAGCTAAAAAGGTGATTAGCTAGAAGAAAAACTAAACACTAAAAGTAATTTTGTAGAAACTGTCGTTGAGATAAGTAGTAAAAGTTAAAATTTACTCTAGGAAAGTTTTGAAATGAATCGATTTAAGTTTATCGTTAAGGAGCCCCGAGCATTAGTTAAAGTTAATAATTGAAGACGGTGTACATTACTTTGATGGAGACACAAGAGGCGGTCATCTACCTGACTTATTTAATAGATCGTAGTCACGTCTTGTATAAACTGGATCTTCTCGAACAAGTCCTTTCACAATGAATTTTTCATCCTCACCTTCTCGCCTTTAATTCCTTTTTTGAAAAAGAAAAAAAAATTGTAAAAATATCAAAGATGAAGGGATAAAGTCTGCGGTTTTTTCTGTAGAGGGCTGAGAGGGATGGATTGCCCAAGGACCGGGGTATTAGTCACCGCTTGATAACTTTTCAAACGATCAAGGAGAAAGTTAGCTCATAAATCATTAATTTTTTTTTTCTTGAACCATGAAGGGTTTTTAAACAGTGGCAAAAGTCGATATAATTTTAAAGATGGAAATTTTATAAATAAAAATCGTTTTATGTATTTGCGCGTTATGAATCATTCTTAAACAATACAAAAGAAGGGGAGAGGAAAAAAGGAAGTACTAATCTCGAGAAGCTTCTAGTCTTGATGACGTTTCATTACGTTTTAAGGACATAGTGGGGTCAGATATCCTAGTCTAGTTTAGCTTGTTTGTTAAAAGGAAGAGTGAAGAGTGTTGTTCTCGATTCAATCATAAAAAGAGTGTATTATTGTCATTTTTATGCAATGTAACGTAAGTATTTTATTAAAAATAATTTTAAATAAACTATTACATCTAGGAAGTAATATTTGGCTTTAGGTTCTAATCCTCTTTGGCATAGTTATAAATTAAATTCCATCTCCGGGGTAAAGAGGGTTTTAAAGAAATAATTCAGACGTTGGAGAAGATCGTGAGAATGGACGAGGGGAAGGGAAAATTTGTTATTCAACGGTTCGCTAGACGGAATGCCCGAATGTGCCTACGAAGCAGACAGATCTCAAGGGTTGATAGGGTAGAAAAGGCAGTGAGTATGCTGATGGGCCCCTCAGCTTTAACCATCTCGGTATTTACCACAAGGCACAAACGTTTAGCCCTCCCTCATAGACTTCCCTCGTAGAAAGGGGCTAATCATTTCCAGCTCTCATAAAGAACGAACATTTCTTAAAATTCTCGCCTAAATTTTCCTTGTAGAGGCTTGCAAACTGGGTTCAATTATAATTAGGATGCTTTTTTGCCATCTTTAATTATTATGTTTAAATTTAGGAAGTGTTGTACAAGAAAAAAAAATTGATGGACCAAAATAAGACAGATTTATCATGGAAATAAACAAAAGAAGCATATTTGTGGTGGCATTTGGGCTAATCGCTTTCGTCGTTTCGACTTATGTAAGTAATTTAAAAATGATTATAAAAAATTAATTGATTTACATCAGGCGATTTATACGGTTTGGAATGGTAACAATTTGACGATACAGGAGATGAGATTGGAGATGAAAAAGGAGAAAGACAGATATAAAACGTTCAACGGACTTTCAAGATTGTCAATCGCTCGTATGAACGAGATAAAAGTGGACATCTCGTACGGTCTAGGAGTCAACAAAGAGGCCGCCATTAAAAGCGTTAACAAGTTAAACGATAAGATCCCGGAGAACTACGAACGTTGCCCGTTCAAACCGGATAGCTTTACCGTTGTCAACCTTTCGACCGAGAAGCTCAAATTTTACGAAAAGATGTACATCGACAATGCAAATAATATCACCGTCTACCTCGACGAATACGAAAAGGATCTGAAAAGGGTCGAAGAAAGTTTCGAATCTATGGCGAGCGATTGTAAACCGAATATCTTTTATTTCAACTGCCTCCTCCAAGTGAACGACTACTTCAGAGAAGAAGGCGAAGGTTTCGAATTAATTAGGGACACCATCTCAGAAATCGTTCACAGTTTAAACGACCATTTGAAAAATGCATTAGAAATATCTCTCCAAAACGATCTCGGATTGCTCAAAGAGATCAAAACCCAAATAAACAATTACGTCTGCTGTATTAAAACTTTAAAAGTTTACGTAGATTCTGAAGACCTTAAATGTATTGACGGTGGTATCGTTTCATAATTTTTTTTTATTTGTTGTTATTTATGACTCTGTAAATAAACCATAAAATTTATAAACTATGAGAATCATTGAATTTTTATATAGGAAATCTTCAATATTAAATCATAATTTTTTAAAAAATGTACCTTTTTTACTATGTAAATAAAAATTTTACATAAGTATTAAAATTTTCTTTTTTATTTATTTTAATGATTTATTCTTCGCATTAAGGCAACTTTTATCAACTGATTCAACATTTCTTATGAAAAAAAGGGTTAAAAAAAATCTCTATAAATAATTTTTTTATATATACCTAATGGAATTGGATACAAAATGAAAGTTCAATTAATAATATTAAAATTTTGGCGATATCAAAGACTCGTATGTACCTCTACCATTTTTCCCCCTTTCAATATCATAAAAAATATTCTAACTCACCCTGTCCCTCGTTTTATTAAAATAATAAGACGCCCTTGAACGCGCATTCCGAGCATCCTGGAGCGAGATAATAGCTCGGAATTGTCAAATTGCCATCTCAGCCTTTCTGTAACCTCATTCACAACCTTTTTATATTGCTTTTCTAAGTGATTTCGTGATTTCAGGTCATCAAATATCCATTGGAATTTTGAAATTGACGACATGAATTTTTAAATAAAATAAAACCGACATAGCTTAATTATTAATATTATCGGTCTCACAACACAGAATTCAATTTGTCGGGTCTACATTTTTTAGAAATTATGGGAAAATGACTAATTTTTATTTATTTAGTCTCAATATTGAAGTGGAACTTTATTTTTCAAATAGCTATTGTTTCATTTGTTTGTTTCCTATGTAATAGAAGAGGCACATTTCCAGTCAGCAATTATACATTTTATGTCCCGATTCAGTATCGTTTAGAATTTCATTTACATATTAATCAGATAAAAAAAAATTCTTGGGGAAAAAATCCCGAATCGAACTGGCCATAATATTCCAGTGTCACATATGTAACAATCCTGTTGGGAAATTACTCGTATTTTGGGACATCTCGTTCCTACTGGGACCAAGCATAAAATACCCACACGTTACGACAGAATAAATCACCGATATTGTAAAAAAAATTCTTGAAATATAGGTATTATAAAAATTTTCATTCAAACTCCACACCTTTGTTGGTCGAGTGGCGAGAAACGGGGTAGGTAAGGAAGAGTGAATATATTTACATATTAAACTTTATTTTCAAGAGTTTGAAAACCTCTTTAGCCCCCTCGGTCCTGTGCGAAAACTTTTACTTCAATATTGAAGACTTGTTGGGGGTGAGGGCTTCTTCCTTCATATTATAATTCATCACAGCCTTCAACCATTTTTAAACGCTATCTTTCTCCTACACCCTTCCCTTAACTAACGAATTTCAATATCCTTTCGAAACTAACAATTTTATGAATTTTTATTTACACAATTGTAATTTAGATTTCCTAATTAAGAATTATTTTGAATTTTTTTTTGTTGAATTTTTGAAAAAAATATTGGTTCAAAAGGAATTTTATGTTTTTTGCAACGTGGGAAAACACGTCGGGATGAAACGATCCGTAGGAAATGCTGACTGTACCGGAGACGTCACTTAAAGCTGTCGAGTAGTGGAGCCCCCGTCGTCCACCGTCTTTTCCAGGCACATAGAACCGCATCGCCTTCATTCTTGTATGAATAATTCACAATACCCCTTCCTCGCCCCTCACCTTCTTTCATTCTTCCCAGAACGGGCATAACAATGGGCGGACACTTTATCTCATGAAAAGGAGACTAGAAAGAAAAAAAAGTTTTCTACGGACTTCGGAAAGTTCGCCTTTATCTCTAGGTATCATGCTTCTTTGATTCTGAATGTGTTTTTCTATTTAAAAAGGCGTTTCTCTATTCTACAGGGTGTGCGAAAAAATCGAATACTTGAGGAATCTAGTCAATAAGAAACTTATTTTTCATCCAAAGGTGAAAGGAGCTATTGAGGTCGGTCTCATATAGGATTTTATTGAAATGGAGTACTAGATGGCTTCTATAGCGAAATTGAGACCGTTCCCACCCAGTACGTAAAAATCTTGATGGCTTTAATAGCGTTTTATAAAGGGGAAACGCATGTACCAACTGAGTTGACGGTAACAAGTTTAACCGCGTTCCAATTGTTGCACTCCATTATACCAACAGAATTAGGCTCTGAAGGATTTCCGGATCGATTTAAACTCCCTGGCAACATATTAGCGACATAGTTTGACGACTCGTCGAAAACGTTATATCACCGCAGACATCAAAGTCGTAAAACGTTATTTAAAACCACCAATGTCATTATACGAATTGATTAACAGAGTATACTTAGTAAGAAATTTTCTCAAATCCATAAGTTGAGAGTGAGTCCTCAATTTAGCTCTACCATGGATCTTCTATATAAGTTGATTCAAGTTAAACAGATAAAGACGAAGTTCAACAGAACCGAAATTCAACTCAAACATTAAACTCTTGTCCGCTCAGATTGAAAAGTATCGTGTAAAAACAATTCTATCAAATTACTATATGGATCTATAAGACTTGGCAGGAACTCACATCCTGCTGGTTGTCTGAAAGGCCCATAAAGAAGGTCTGATACAACCCAAAATGGTGAATCCAACTGTGTACTTCATATTTGAGAAAAGAAGCTTATAAAATAGGTATAAACATTAAAAAACCAATGATTCGTTGTTAGGACTGTTATTACTCTTATTTTCCCAGTGTGAATTGTAGGACAGAGGAATTAATTTTATTTTGGTGTGAAATAGTAGGCACAGTAAGTTTGGTAAATCCTTTTGTGAAGTGGTCACGATTCCGGAGGCGTTAATAGTCGCCGGGAAAGTATACTATGAGTACGTGTGGCGGCAAGTTCTGCCCTGAGGCTCACTAATAACTTCGCCCTACGTGAGGGATTCAGTGAAAATTCAATTTTCCCTTCTAGGAACCCCTTCCCTCCTTCTTCAGCGCGCGCGGTGACCCGTATGAGAGGGAAAACTCGGCTCGAATAGAGGTGGCTATTACGAAAATAAATTACATCGCCGATATTCCCTTCCAACATGTTCTGACCCCTATACACATTAGTCCCTCCTAAGTGATATTTGACTATGACCCTCTCAGGACCTCCTCATCACAACGTTTACAAAATTAGGTCAACAATAAAAAATTAAATTAGTTTAAATAATTTTATTTATAACTTAAAAAGTCCTTTGTTAATAATTGTCCAGAAGAGTTAAACTCTTTAAGACCCCAACGGTTTATTCATCACCTTCAAGAAGTCTTGAAGTGCCAATTAAACTTTAACGTTTAGAAGGGAAAAAAGGCGTTGATTCTCAGCAATGCATCATGGAGAGCCGTAAAAAAGCTAGTTCGTTAATTTTATTGGTCAAAATGAACAACTTTGAAAGCTATTAACAACCACGATTTAAATTAAAAATGAAGTTCTTAAAATGTTACAAGATCAAAAGATAACCTGGAATTCCAGCAATCGCCTTAGACCTTCGTGTGTTTCTAGACGGTAGTCAGAAGATGGAATAACTCAAAAACGAGACTTGTCTGAAAGTAAAATGAGATCAGGACGATCATTACGCATTCAATTTCGTTAAAGGAATTTTATACCGCGGATGAAACAGGGAGGGGATTGCAAAGGAAAGTTTAGCATAAGCCTTAGGGAGTGGGCGGATATATTATGCAAAGATGTCTTTACAAATGAAACGTCCCTCCTCTTCTTCGCCAGGTGGGGGCTCAACTCGAAGGTGGAGTCGAAGAAAACGTCCTAAACCTTGCTCAACCCCGGGCAGTTTGAATTTTTATTGTTGTAGAGAAGCTTAAGTTCCAAAATTACCCTAAACGAACAAAACTTTTTACACGTTTTATTCAAAGAACGATAATGCCAATATTGGACTGAATATTGAGTGGAGTGATTTATGATTTCCGAGTATGTTTTGAATTTCTTTTTTGTTGGGAATGTCTGAAATGTGATCTTTGAAGCTGGACATTCCTTCGTTGGAAGCTTTGGATGTAAGGGGTTGAAGGGGGTGTGGTTGAAGAAGAAGAGTAGATGGAAGAGGGGTGCCGGCATAAATGGAATGCCAGGGCGGCGTCTGAGAGGTTGGATTTGTGTGTGGGTCAACGGTTGAAGAAGGGAAGTGGGTAGAAGGGGAGTGATGGAAGGCGGTAAAGTCGACGGGCCCCGTGCTTATCACCAGATTGCACCAATATTTTATCAAGAAGAGCCGTTCAGTCACCTCCTCGAGCGTTTACCGCCTTTTCAACCCCCACTCCCATGGGAAAAAAAATAACTTTTTTCCCACCAAGATTTTATTTTTTCGCAAATAATAAAAAGGGGTTAAAAAGGCGAGAAAAACGACTGCAATCCGTGTACAATGGTCACTTTGTTTCAGATTTATCGCTGACGTAGTTACTGCGAAAGGCCGTGCGGGGCGCTTACCCTCCTTTTTCCTTTTGAAATAATTGCTCGTAATTTATAGTTTTAATTTAAATACGGCCACACCGGCCGCTTGTGAAAGGGAACAATATTTAATTAAAAGAAATACATGCAGTCTACTCTCTGGAATTTCAATTTTTTCCCTAAATATAACACTTCGATTAAAATCGACCGTTTTCCACCTTCCCAACTTAAAATGTCACTTTTTTTCAAAATTTTTTTGAAATTAGTTTTACTTCCTCGATTTTCCTCTGGCCCGAATATAATCAGGAATTTGATGAAATTTACAGTTTTAATTTCAAATGTGGAAGTGTAACAATATTTAATTAGAATGAAGTGGGGCTGGCGGAGGAGAAGGGTTGGAAATAATTCGGCCCTCGAGTGATTAATGGGCCCCGACTGAATTTCTGCTTTACTTCACAAAAGCGTTATTCGTGTTCAGCATCTTGTGTATTCCTAATTAATGTTGTTTCGTATTACGTTTCTACTTCACCATATATTGCGCGAAGACATAAAACGTTAACTATTCTAAATTGAAGCCCCGAGATTTCATTATGAAATCATATTTTTATCAATTAATGTCAAAGCAACAGATGAAAAATTTAATTAATTCATTAATTGAAGAAGTACTTCTAAATATTAAATTTTTTTTTTCAAAACCATTGTCGCGTTCGTTTATTCATTTTATTTCATAAAATAATAAAAAATTCATGTTTAAATTGTATGTTGTTGATAATGGTCGCTAAGGAACCTACTATATAATGCCAATATGTGAAAACAGCTAATTAATATTGATTTTGTAGAAAATATTGAATTTTATTCATAAGGATATACTCTATAACATAGAAGTAGTTACTATCTTTTATTATTCATCTTAGAAAGAGAGCTAAAGTTGTCAGGTGTCCATCACTGTTATATTTGACATAAACTTGGTTTAAAATAAAATTTTTAGCCAACTTATTTTTAGTTCAATTTTGGTGATGAACTTTTCAAGTAGGTGTGGATATTTTTGTTTGCTTTTTCATTTTTTGGCTTTATCTTCCTTTTAAAAACAACTGGGGAAAACAATAATTTATTCAAGAGTCGTATAAACCACCAATCTCGTAGTAATATTCCTTTTTGTTCCGTCTTGCACCTTTATCGCCCACTAAAACCTACGCTCAATAACATTTCAAACACCTTCTTCCGTCCTATAAACGCTCGGCGTCGTTTTATTTTACGGCCGCACTCCACCGTGGCAGTCGGATTTTAAATTATTTCAATCCCTTTTAGAAGTTGAATTCTTGAATTCTCAATCATTTTAAGCAGAGTTTTCGTTTTTAATGATCCGTAGCGCGATATTTCAGTCCCTGAAGGTTCCATCTACAACGATGGCGGTTCCCACATGCGATTTTAATGTGGAGGAAGACTGATGGTCAACGTATTTGCTGACAGTGTATGACCTAATTTCGATCCTTTGGGAAAAACGGAAAACCTTATTTATATTTCAATCATTACATTTATTTTTGTCAAAATTGATCAATTATAGAAATCATTTCCTAATTGTTGGAAAAAAAATCAAACTCTTCCGATAACCTAGCCATTATAATGTAATGGCATGTTAATAATAAAGTAATAACAATAAAAAAATACCTAAAAATAATAAAAAAGTTTTAATCAACAATAAATTTTCAGATGTTTATAAAGAACTTCGTTTACGTTTATTAAATGTAACTTGTTTCGGTTTTCTCTGTAAAATGCAAAAATGAAAGGTGAAAAAAGAAAAACGTCTCACTTTTATAAACAGGAAGATCGAAATAGCGATAATGGCGGCCACGGCGAAACTTGCAGCTCCAAAACTTCTAAAAAACCATAAAAAGTTGATGAAACGAACGATTTTTTTACCGATAGGCGCTGCTAACGTAATGTTCTTCTAAAATCTCTACGAAATTATCAAGTTCTGCAGGATCGTCTACATGCGAGGACGTCATATTATGCTTACTATGCTCGATCTGTTTCGCAACCATTTCTATGAGCGGCACACTGTAAATGATAAAAAAGACCCCCATAAGGATAAGATGAATCAATGCCCAAATGTTCCAAATAAGCAAAGCCCATAATATAATTTTTAATTTCATAATTTTTACTTATCTTAAAAGTTAACAGAAACAACTGATTTAAAAAAAAAATTTCCCCTCCTGTGTTATTTTCAAGGAAACCATCTCGGAAAAACGATTCTCTTTCACCTTTCGGTCCGATAGCCCCTAATGGAGCCCTACTGTAAATTAGGTTCTCTCTTTTCCCGCTTCCACGCGACATTCACTTTCATGGGAGACAGATTGAAAACCTATTTACCTCCTGGGTTAGGAAAGAAGCATTTTATATTAACAGCGTCTCTTTTTTTGTTGGTTTTCATAAAGAATCGAACCATTCGACCATTTACTAAGGGACATATATGTGGGGATCTCCCCTATTCGGGTTACGTTCGCGCCCCAAGGAGCGCTAGTGACGCTCGTTATTACACACGGACATCCACATCGGAAGGTTACGTTTAGTCTCGCGTGACGAACGGTAACGAACGAACGATCTTTACGCAACGCTTATATTTGTTTTTATTTTATTTACAATAAACATCTAATAATTATCGTGGATCATTTCCTTTCATTATCCACATATATTCCTTTTAATTTTCAGATTAAATACAGATTTAATTTTATAATATTGATTGACAAATAAGGTTTATTTGATGAAGTTCCAAATTAAGCTATTTTCAATTATGCTAATTGGAGGTTGTTTTACGGTTTTTCGTTCGTAAATAATTACCAACTCAGTATAAATTATTCGAACGTTTGTTAAACCTTCGTATATTGGCTGTTTCGATTTTCACTTCGCATTATGTCGAAAGGTTATTGGAGTAGGCTTAGTTGTGCCTCATTACTCTATTTCCGAGGCTGTTAGGTGCACGAACCGTCCGTTCGGAAACGTGTTATAGGTCATCAACTGCGATTATGGGTTAATGTGCCATTAATGGATTTAGATTAAACATTTTATATCGAAAAATTTTCAAAGATTTTTTTTTAAATCGGCGCCAGGCAATTAGGATCAGAGGGTTTCGAGGATTATCCACACCTGGCGGGCCACTTTTTCACTCTTTATTACCTTTAGCGAGACATTCGACAAATTTTTCACATCTTTCTTATTTTATTGATTACTGAAAAAACCAAAATCCATATTTCGGAAAGATGGAAAAGAAATTGGTTTAAGATATTGTTGAAAGTGAATTTCCCTTGGAGGCATCAAGAGGTTTTTTCCAATGGAAAAGAGGGGAAGGCAAACCAGTGTCTTCCAAATCCTCTGTCATCATGTGCGAGGATTTACAGAAATGTTTCTGACACATGGAAGTCCCGAGTTGAGCCCCTAATACAATTATTCTACGAGTGTGTGGCCCTTCCTAAAAGATTTTTGTTCTTTTTTTCCCTTTTTAATACAATCAGATAAGGTTTTTGTAATTTTTATTCAAAAGTGGATTATTCTAACGAGTTTTAAAGCAAAATAGCAACTAGATTTTCCTTCTAAGATGTTAAAAAATAGTTTTCACTAATCGTAAAATATTATTTTTCTCCATTTTTTTCTACGTGGTCAAAATTAAAATCTTAAAGGAGTAGAAGTTTGCCGCCTTGAATCTGCCTTAAGTTTGCCCAGAGTATTAAGGAGGGGTCGGGCGAGGGAAGGCCACCTTCATTACAGCGCCGTCACAAGTTACTTCTCCCTCGTAAACACCTTGGCCACCCTCCCGCCCTTGTTACCTACTTTAATGGCTCCTTTAATATTCATAATAAGCTAACGAAGAAGACCCACCTTGCTCGGATGACGCGTATTTCATGTTAATTTATACTCGAAAGTTAAATATTTTAGGCGTATCCGAAAAAGGAAAATTCAAACATGAGGGAAAACGTTAATATATTAGGAGGGCTCGGGGGTAGAGAAGGAAAGATTGATAGAAAGTGTGAGGGCTCCCTGATTTATGTGTTTCCCGGCGGCCGAGGGAATGGAGGAACGGAACCTCCTAGTTTCTAATCCAGTTACCTCTTGTCCCAGTGGACTCCCAGGCTGTTATTTGATAAACCGATGACGTCATTAAGCTCTTACGAACTACCACGGGGCTACAAAGCTTCGCTTAATTTGTACCCACCTCGCCAGAGAGGGAAACCTCCTTTCTCAACCCCCTCCCTTTTCTCATACTTTATAATTGAACTCGAGGGGTCCCATGGGTTAATTAATTCTGATATTCGAGGTTCCTGGCCAATTTCCGTACCGAGGACATTGTCCGTTTTAGATTTATGAAGGAGGACAATGCTGACTTCGATCTATTGGTCGCTTACTTAATTTTCTAATTTAGCTTCCCTTCCACGAGGTACCTAATTGAATTTTCTATTTTTCTTGGAATAAAAGGAAAACTAAGCTTTATTATTATAAACTTCCACCTTTGTTGTTTTCCGAATCCATGGCAACAAATTAAAACTTTTACACTCCCTCGTCCGGCCCCAACTCCGGAGGTGGAGACTAAAATCAAACTAGTCGACATAACTTTTTTTACGTATAAAATCCTTAAGCGGCCTCAAAATAACTGATCTCTTTTAAGACAAAAGGTTGTGTTCCCTGAAATTTCAATTTCTTCACATCTGAGATAGTTTTGAGAGAGTCATATATCAACTTGGAATATTACGAAAGACTTGAATGTCTTGAGTCAGGCAATACCACATGAAGAAGTGGGAATATTACCATATGTAGGGTGCTGATGCCCCAAGGGGGCTTACTGAGAAATTTGAATAAAAGATTACAATCCTTCAAGAGGGCACTCTTTCTCCCTTTTTCTTCTCCTTTTCCCCTAATAATATAGGCTAAAAATAATAATTAAATCTTCTTGTTGTGGCATTTAATCAACGGTCCCAAACAGAATCCCTGCCCGCCTTCCTTTTAATACTTTTATCCCTTATGAAAATAATAATTTTTATACGAAAGGGCCAACTGAGGAGGGGCTTATAGGGTTGAACTTTCTTAATATTAAAACTCATATTTCCCTTTTTCCTTCCTCGCCGTTATTAACAGACAGTTCCGGCGATGTGCCTTAATTAACGTATAATTGCTCGAGTCGTTTCAAATATTTACAATATAGCGCACCATTTGAAAAAAATTGCAAAAACAAAAAATAAATAAAGGAAAACTACTGAAACTTTAAGCTAAGATAGAAATAGATTTTTCGTTTTTTTGACTGATTTGTTATACACTGTCGACCCTCCAGTCTAGCCACCATAAATGACATCTCTGATACCTAATAAAATAAATTTCATAAAGAACAAAGTACCTAAAAGAAAAAGAAAATCAACAGTTGGACCAACCAAAAAGACTGAAAACGGTGAAAAGCTTCCCAGGTGTTTATATTTATACGCCTGACCTTATTTTTTGGAAGTGTAGCGATAACAAGGAGCTCACGCAACACCCCCTTCTGGCTGATTTGATAAATGATCCTTATCTTCCCCTCCTCAAAAAGTGGTTGAAGTTTTAATGATTTTAATATCAAAATAATTAAATTAAAAATAGCATTTTATATGAAATTAGAAATATTAGTTCTTTTTCAAATAGGCGTTAATTTTTCTTAGTTTTTAAACTAAAAAGATGAATCTATCGCCGTTTGTTTGATAAATGGACTGTTGCCGTGCGGTATTACCGTGCAGAGTCGGTTTGGCATTATACATGCAAATGTATGTTTTCTGTAGTCATGGTCGGGCCGAGAAATAGCTACGGGCTTCGAGAACGGGGGAGGGAGAAAAAAAAGTGATTTACCTACTTTCAACTTTTGCAATTAATTCCGGCCTTTCATTCGGCCCAGGGAATGATTGCAGAGCAAATAGGCCGGAGGGGAAAAAGTTAAAGGACTTTTCGGACTTCCCCCTTTTTATAAATTCCTTAAATGTACCCTTGCGTTACTCTCCTAATTGATACAACATGGCGCATTTTTTAAAATAATTTTTTAGAGGATTTCCAAAGAAAAGCTGTTTTTATTCAAACTTTTATATTAAAAATTCATTTATTTAAAAAAAATCATCATTTAAAAAAATTAAGACTTTTCTGAATAATCTCGATTGTTTGCAGTCTAGATGGTTCAAAATAATGTTTTTTATGGATTCAAGGTCCCAAATTGATTCCAAAATAGAAGTGGAATCGTGTAAAATTATAAATTTATAACGGTGGGACGAAAAGGGGCTACTTAATTCTAAAACCTCTTACCCTCCGTTTAAATAATTACCCTCGTTCCAGCGGAGTATCCTCGGGTGGAAGTATTGCAAACTCGACATGGGACAAAGGCCCACTTACCCTACTTCCATGAATGGGAAAGAGGAGGGGGGGTGCCTTTTAATGTTTAAAAAGGATGCAACTTTTATTAGGAATCCAGAAGGCCAAGCGGGCCGACAGAGAGGCCGGTGATGTGTTACCACCGAGTGAGATTGAAAACGGACCCCTGAAAGATTTATCGACGGATAATACCTAATCTTGTTACACCCACTTTTTCCTCTCTCTCTTTCTCAACCTATTTCTCACGCAAATATTTGAATCAATTTTCTATCAAATAAAATATTCAACCATAATCTCATCTTTGACAATATTTTGACTATCGAAAAATCAAATTTCATGAAAATAACCTTCCACAGAAAATATCCTATGATGCATCTTGATGTCTTCAGTTCGTTGCACGAGGGCGCATGAAAACGAGTTGTCTTAAGTCTCCATTTGGGCTCAACTCATTTTAAAAAACCCCAACCTATTCTGCACAAATCATTAGGGACAGAAATGTGGTTAAAAAATAGGATTTTAAAATTTTGCCCACTAACTAAAATTGGTTTATTGACTCTGCCTCAGGTTTTATAGAGCAGTTACAATGTTCGTTGGAAAACTGCACGTTACCAGCAATCGTTAAAGAAGTAGTTGCCCCTAACACGAAAACTACCATTGAGAATCAACATAGTTACTTTTTAGCCTTTTTCCTCTTTTTATTTCTAGTGCAAAAACAAAAATCACCGCCAACTACACCGGATAATCATCGTAAAAGGTTATCACGTAATTAAACACGGAAAAGGATTAAATTTTTTTACTTCATTTTACTAGGAACGGAAAAATCCAGGTTGGAAATGAACTCGTGACCTCCAATAAGGAAACCCTTTCTCAGCGGCCCACCTAAATCGATCAAATCTCGTGAGCTTTCGGACAAAAGCTTGATAACGACATACTTTATTACGTACCGTGTATTTTAACTTCACGCGGCCACTTTTAAAATTTAAAGAAGTAAAAAGTGCAGATTTTGCTTTAAAGATTTACAACCATATTGTGTATTTCATGACATATTTTGGTCGTTATTATCTTATAAGGGTTTAAAATAAAAAAAATCGGTAGATACCTAATACCGACATTTCATAATTAGCCTACCGGTTGAAACTTCAACCCTCAGAGATAATTAGCTCTAAGAAGTTACCAACTAACTTTTAGTTTAGAGCGAGTTGGGGAAAAAAAATTGAAGAAAAAACCCGGAAAAGAATAAAAGAGAAAAGAAAAAGTCTTTAAGAATATAACTACGTTTTACACATTAATTTTAATTTATGGAGATTATTTTCTTTAAGTAGGTAACTTTTTTGGCTTATTTTGTTCAATATAAAATTATTAATACTGAAGGATTTGGTAGCTATTTCTTGGAAATAGAGCCTTTCGATTGGACACGTTCGAGGGCGTGCGAAGGTTTCGGGGGTCTCTTTACATCCTCACACAATAAATCTTTGGGCGGTTTCAATCCTGAAAGCCCACCTAAATTGAATGTGACACCCTTTTCAATCCGATTAAACTAAATCAATCATCCCCCACTCTCTTACGGACGTTTTCTTGACTTTAACCTCATGGTTTGTGATCCGAAAAAATGGAGGAAAAATGTGTAAGGTCAAAAACCTGAAGCGTTACCAGAATTCAGAAAAACAAAAGGTTAGCTTCGAAACAGTGGCTTGGAAAATTTGATGAACAATTATTATGGGATGACGAAATAGCAAAGTAGTAATTCAATAGGTAATGTGTGTAATATCGCTTGTTGTATCAAACATTAATATTATCAATCTCAAATATGTTATTGAATTGCTATTAGATCATTCTGATCGCGCTCGAATTCCTCAGATTAACGGATTATATGGACTTCAATCTAAAGCTCAAAATACAATTTAATCAAATCTTCAATTCATGTCACGGTCAGTTTATCCTGTGTACACATCAGTTAATCGAAAGAGGTTCATTTTTATGAAGTTTGTGGCTTTTTGAAGTTTGATTGAAGACGAAATGTAACATCTTGGGTTTTGTTTTTCGCTTTTCTTCGGTTGACAGTATTTAATTTAAATTAGTCGGAGAATGCGCTGACATAATGCCTCCGGGGTAATCCTATTAGGAACTCTCTGCTTGAGTGTAAGCTGATTTAAAAAGTTTCTTGAGGCGAGACCTCTCGAGATGGTCGGTGGGGGTGAAGTTGATATACGCCTTTCAAAACATTGCCCTCCCGAGAGGCCTTTGAAAAACAATTGCATTCCACTCTTAAAAACAAAAGCGTTCTATTTATCTTCATTTATTTTAAATCGCCTTTCTTCCAACGGAGAAAAAATGTATCTTCCAAAACGAATTCATAAAAAAGTTTCATTTTTTTCTATAGTTTTTCAACTTTTCCGTTTATAAAGTTATTTTCTTCGCTATAGATCTCGAGGAAAAAAAAGTTATCGGTGAATCGAAGGAATATTTAAGAGTTCATATATTTTCGAGGCCCTTTTGGGGTAGCGGCCAGTAAATCCAAATATCCAAGGGGCCACAGGTCCGAGGAGGAGAGAAGTAGGATGGAGAAAAAGGGAGGGGGTGAAACAAAAACTTTTGTAATATCCCACCCACTGATTTATGATATCTCGGCCCTGAGTCTAAACCAAGCCCATGGCCCATTCATCAACTCTTTTTTTTTTAAATAGTTAGCTTTGTTGCTACTCTAAAATATTTTCTTCTTACTTCAAAGTGGCAATCGTTAAAAGAAACGATACCATAAAAACTAAAAAAAAAATTCCAACTTTTTTATTCATAATTGCTTTTTTTAGTGCCAATTCAAAACCTATAACGGAAAATTGCTAAACTGAGTCATTCTCAACAAACTCGCACCTTATTGTTTATCAATGAAGTCGTTTTATTTTAATACAGCGTTATGGCGATTTTTAAATTCAAAATTTAATAACATGAACTATATTAATTTATTACAGTCAGTATAAAAGAGAGAGTAAAATTGTAATTTATAAGTAATAATTTATTCATATGAATAATAATAATTTATTGACTTCATAAGTAATAACAACACAAGGGGTGGTTTTTCTTAAGAGTGTATTAAAGGCACCGTTTTAGTATTCTCCGATTATCTCCGGTTCTACTAAATTTTATAACATATATTCGTTGATTTTAAATGCCGAACTACTAATGTGCTCCAAAAAAATATTTTTCCATTTTTTGATCTTTATTTCTTGTATAATTAAAAAAGAAATCGAATTCGACTCCTTGGAGTATCTTCAAAAACATATTAGAAAAAACGAGACCAAAAATCGAAAATCGTTCATTAGTTCGGGAGCAAATCGAGAATAAGATTATTTCTATTTTTTCTCTACAAATATTTTTTAGAGCAAGCTATTTGATCGCATTTAATTTAAAAAAATAAAAATGAAAAAATGTCACTGAAAAATTTTGAGTACAACGGAGATCAGTTCGAGATGCTCAAAACCGGGGGCTTTAGTACACTCTAATTTTTCTGGACTTTTTTAACTTCATTTTAAAAATTTTGTTTACATTTTATACTCATTGAGCTTAACAAGTGTTTTTGGCGATCAATTCTGGTAGTGTTGCCAGTTAGGGCGATTTATCGCAAATTGGGCTACATTTACATGGGCAATGCTGGCAATCCTGTAATATCTGACGAAGTTGGGCTTTTGACATTGTTGCCAGTTTTGGCAATTTATCACGAATTGGGCTACTTTTATAGAGCAAAATCTGCCAATCCTGTTATCTGACAATGTTGGGATCTTGACAGTGTTGCCGGTTTGGGCGATTTATCGCAAATTGGGCTACTTTTACACGGGCAATTCTGGCAATCCTGTAATATCTGACAAAGTTGGGATTTTGGCAGTGTTGCCAGTTTGGGCGATTTATCGCAAATTGGGCTACTTTGTAAAGGCCCAATTTTCATAAGAAATAATTATTTTGTAGGAGGCTGCTGTTTTAGTATTTTTTTATTTTCGTTTTGAGACAAACAAACTGATTTTATTTTCCTGTTTTTTGTTTGTTTTTAATGGATTTGAAGCCATTAAAGGGTCTTTTGTTCCGATTTAAGTGTTTTAATATTTAAAGCCTCCTCTCCTCATCGTCATCTCTACGTCAACATCGCCTTAAGCACTTAACTTAATCTGTAAACAAAAGTGTGGAGGAATGGTGTTGAGATGAGGGGCCAGGGGGAGATTTTAAAAGGGGATGGGAGGAATCTCAGAAAGTTAATTCCTACACGGAGACAGGCATTTGTGCAAGAATTAATCCTAAACGTCTCTAACTTTCGGAGTAAACAAACGTTCGCCTCCTTTTATTAAAATATTTGTTTTCACATCTCCGGATGTTAAAAGCGTGGACAATTTTACACAGAATTTTCAACGCCTTTTAAAATTTTACGGTCGAAAACCATTGTCTAGCATCCGTCATTGTTAAACTTGTAAACTGACAAGTTGGAATAGAAGGGGGTTAAGTCCGTGGCTAGGTTTATGTCCCTCTAAATTATAAATTAGCGCGGAGGAGTTCGGTCACGTATGGAGGTCATGACCGCTCTATATCTTCTCTTGTCAACGTATTTTTAAAAAAACATTTTTTTTGTGTGTTTAATCTAAACAATTTTTCAACAAAAGCAGGTGAAAAACATGAGTCTTTTTAAACGGTGTATACGTGGAGTATATTTACGTTGGCTTTACTCCAGTAGAGCAATATGTGCTCTCTTTTGCACCCCCAACCCTTGGCAACGGTGCCCATATTATTTCCCTCGCGGTACGAAGAGTCATCTTTGTCCCCGGGACTTGTCCATTGTGCTGGAAGTTCGACCGACTTATTTATATAAAGGTGGGGAAAAAAATAAAAGAAAAGAAAAAAAGGGTTTTCATCAGTCTTTTACGCTTTCGCAAATGTGAGGTTACATCATCAAAATGGATTCAAAGGATTTTTTTTCCTAACCCAAACTTTTAGGAAAATTGAGAAATAAAATTTTTTCCCGAGTAGCCCTAATAAACTAGTAGCTGAAATTCTCTAATGATGTATGAGGTTCCGAGAACCATTTTGGGCAACGAATCGTTAAAAAAAATGGATTCCCCAAAGACCATTGAGCTGAACATTGTCAACATTTTATTTAAAAATTTTCAGTTTGTTCATGCGTCAAATTTGATGGAGTTTGTTTTTGGCAGTAAAAAAAGCCCCGAGGCATCTCCC
This sequence comes from Orius laevigatus, assembly GCA_018703685.1. NCBI lineage: Eukaryota > Metazoa > Arthropoda > Insecta > Hemiptera > Anthocoridae > Orius > Orius laevigatus. The sequence goes on from JAGWEN010000047.1 coordinate 246,765, forward strand.
ATGTAGGTAGTTAAATAATATTGGATTTTAGACAGCATTTTTTAATTTTTTTTCTGTCCAATTGACGAATAATAATAATATAAGATCTGGCAAATGGGGTCACCTATAAATTGAGAAACTTTTGCGCTCTTCTTGGTGGTATGGAACTAATCACTGCTTGTTAGAAATGTTGATAGGTCTTTAAGAAAACAAAAGTTATAATTTGAACTCTTTATCGTTTGGAGTGTAAAATCAGAGGCGCATGTGTTTTAGAAAACGCTAATCAGCAAAATGGAGGGAAAAGCACGCGAAAGATAAATGGGGAAGACTGCAACTTCTTGACTCCATCCCCCTACTCTCATGTTTTTAGTTTAATTCACGAGAACCCCTCCGCCATTCGCTTCCTGTTTAGCGCCTCGAATTTAATTTAGCTTCCAACTCATAACTTCTCTTTTCACAAATCCGTCGTCGAAAAATTAGTCGGGGAAAAAAAATCGAGTTAGTAGTTTGTAGAGTTTGGAGATGCACTAGATGCGCTAATGCACAGGTGGGGAATTAGAAGCCGGAGTGGTGGAGGGGGTGGGGCGAACTTCAAACTCGGATTACGAGGGTGCCATCTCACGGCCTAATGCTCTTTGCATTGTCCCTAGAAATAAATTTTCAAACTTCATTCCCAACTTCGGACAAACTCTATTTTCTACGTAATAATAGTTACAATCAATTTTTTCTTAATTTAAAATTGCTTTAGATCCTTGTTTTGAAAGTTTTGAAGTCGAAAATTCGACCTTTCTGGTCCAAATCCTTGAAGTATAAAAATAACAATGGCGTACTCTGTAAATAATACTCTCGGGGTCGTATATCAGAGGCGGAGAACTCGAGTTGAATACTAGGGTCGCCTAGCATGGGTTTGCGGTCATTTACTGGAAATATGTTGTCACGAGAGGGTCATAAACATCCTAATACGACTCCTAGCTTCCGAGGGCAGCAATTGTCCCACCTTTCACAAACACGTGCTGTCTCTCATATCGCCACTACTTTTACCATTCTTAAGACTTAGCTTTTATATAAATGTCACAATACTAATCCCATCCAGAAAGTTACTTTCCATTTTTCTCATTCCCAGAAAAGTCCAATTTTGTATTTTCGTATAATATGTACATCCTTTCAGTGATTATGGTGGTTTCAAAATTGATGACTTGGCTTAACATCAGGGTCAATCTTCATGAATTAGCCAAGCTTGTTGAATTTCTTGTGTGGTAATAATTGCGATAATTATCATATCGAATGGCTTAAAAAACATTTTTCGTTAGTGTGTCTTCGACTTGAAAACGATGTAAGTTTCAACAAAAATGATTTTTTCTATAATATTAATTTTTTTTTCCCAGGGGTTCCCAGTCTATGGAGTTTATAAAAAAATACCTGATTTACTCAGGGCTTTTACCCCCAATCGACAATTTTACATTCATTTATAAAATTTTATCTTTAAACGGAAAGGTCTTCACCGTTGTTTTCTTTTTGGTTTGTCTTGGCCGTTTGTTAGAATCAGATTTGAAGAAATCCTTTACTGCGTTGATAATCGTAATTGGGAGCTCGCATTTGCTAGTGAAACAGTTTTACTTTTATAAAAATCGTAAAATGTCGAGGATGTTGGAAACTTCAGAGAAGCTTTTGGAAAAAGCTGTTGACGACGAGGAGTCACGCCGTATATTCGAGAAATCTGACAAGTTCTGCCTTAAAGCTTGTCAAGCATTTACGTATTCACTTCAATTTGGAACTTTGATGAACGTTTCGGCCTTTTTTATAAATTATCTTCTCGGTAAAGGATGGAAGTCGCCATATCAAATGTGGTCACCTTTCGAGTCTCCTTTTGCGAATTTCATAACCCACACAATCGCTTTTCACACGGGAGTACTCACCTCAAGCTGCTACATAATCACCGTCATGACTACTGCCTCTCAAATGTCTACCTGTATTGCAATTTTAGGGGCTAAACTAGTCCGGATTGGAAAAACAACTTCTTCTCAAGAAGAAAAACGTCTTATTAAATTTCATCAAGAATTAATTGAGTATGAAAATCATAATTTGAGTATTTTATCAATTTTTTTTATTTTAGTCTCATTTTATTAATGAATGACAATTTAGGAGCACTGCTGACATTTGAGATTTTTTCAATAACTCTTCAGTGTTGTTTTGGAGGGTACCAAATTCTCGTGGTAATGTACCTACTGTATCTAATTTTTTTATTTTTTTAATTTTCGATTTTTTAGGCTTTAAAAGGTCCAGTAGACGAAGAATTTTTCATCGGGATTTTTGTATTTGTCGGTACTTGGGAGTTTCCATTTTTCCTTTGCTACTTCGCACAAATGATCGAAACTGAGGTTTTTACATATTAAATTTAAATTAAAATTGATTTTTTTATTTTAAGGGCGATAAACTTTTTCGAGCGATCTATTTGAGTTCATGGTACGAAAGGACACCCAAAGATCGTAAAATGATGCTTTTCGAAATGATGGCGATGTCGAAATCGTTTAAACTTCATTACCTCGGTGTTGTCACATTCAACATAGAACTCTTCGGACAAGTAATATTTTTCAATAAAAAAGTTTATAATCTTTTTTTTTATAGGTCGCTCGATCAGTATATTCGTCAATGACTCTTTTCCAGCATATGATTTAAATGGTCATTAAATAGCAATTGAGCGAATTTAGACTCTTCTTTAGGATTGAATTTTTAACCTAGAAAAGAATGTTGAAAACCGATAATTACACAAACAAATTAAATTTTCATTGTGACACAAGTAGCTACTTGATATTCTTTATGCATGCTAGTTGATTACAAACCAATTTTCATATATTATTGTCATCGACGAACGGTTTTTTTAATCACGAGTTTCTGATAAAATGGTCACGTATTTATTGAACTAGTTTCACCTTGAGTCTTATATTCGTTCCATTTTTATTTATTTTTATTAAAACGAAGGAAAGAAGGGGAGATTGAAAAATAAACAGAATTCCATCAGTTAATGAAAATGGAGTCATACTGTATATCATGAGGCACCCTATTTTTGACATAATCCTCGTTTTCCGACCCCTCCTTTTATGAAAATAGCCACATTTTTATTTTTTCAGAAATAAATCTAGTTACTGAAACGTCTATAACTCTTGCGGATGAGTCATAATCAAAAGTTATGGTCGGTAAACGTCAGGGGGTCGTTTGAACTTGGGTTATTTAAAAAAAATTAAATGACGGTTTGGGGGTAGGAAAAAATTGAAATATTCGTGGAAGAGCTAATGCCCTGTTGGTGTGGAGCGGCACGTAAGGATATTATCTCAGCCCTAAAAATTAATAATATAACAACCTTCGAATTTCCTACTCAAATTATAAGCCTCTTAAAATTATCGCTTGATAAATTAATGATATTTTTATTCAGTCGTAAAAAAATAAAAAATAAAAAAATAAAAAATAAAAATAAAAAAACGGTTGATTTTTGAAATTTTAAGTTAATAAATTTTAAAAGCGTTTCCCTAGCGTCGGAATGGGTCTGGTGGATAATTTTAGATAATTGGACAAATGACATGGTGACGTTTTCACTAATTTGCAAGCTCAATAGGTTTAAAACCTTTTTAATTTTTAGCGTAATTTTTGTGTAAGTAGCAGAAATAAATGGGAAAACGGTTTTTTTCTTTTTTTACTTAGGTATGCTTTTTTTTTTTTTTTTATTGAAGGAGCAAGCCAGCAATTACTTATAAGTTATAAGTCTTGTACTTCAACGTTGATAACTTGTGATTTAATTAGATATGTACATATGTATTATATTGTTATAAAATCATAAAAGTTTTGAGGTTTTTAATAAAAGTTGGAAAACAAAGGTATTGATTTAGCAAGGATCAAATTTCTTGTTCATTAAAGAAAAAAGAAAGTTAAAAAAATATTAATAAATAAACCAAGGTATTTAATTATTTTTTGGTTATACTTTGCGTAAACGAAAAGTAACCTACTTACCCTTTAAAAATCGTCATTAGAAAATAGCCCTTAAATGGATAGAATAAAGGGATATACATATGTAGTTTATTTTTCTTGTTTCCGCAGGAAAGAGGCGATTGAGGTCATCTTCCAGGAGGACCCCTGCTTAGAGAGGCCTATAAACTGGTGATTAGGACGCTCTAGGGATCATGAAAATAATACTTGTTCGATAAAACATGAATAAAAAGGTTTTTTTAAAAATCGTTTGGCGTCCGACATTAATTTGCGTGCAAAAAATGGATAGCCTGAAAGAAACTCCTTGATTGTAACCGGTATTCTAAATAATGGCCGGTTAAACGCTAAACTTTAGGTTTATAAATTTACCGCCCTGTGAAATTTACTATCGAAAAAAACCTGTTGTTGAAAGGGGTTTTCGGGAAGTATTGAGTGAGAGGAAAAGGCGGACAAAGGAAATACCAGGGCGGTGATTTAGTTTGTGTTCCGCCCCCTGGGATCCGGAAGGGCGAGAGACAAGGAGAGTTTAGGCGTTTGAATTAATCCATGGGCAAACTAATCCACCTCGAGGGCCGGAGCCCTGTAATTTATCCCTAACTCGTTTTAATGGATCATGAATTGCAGATGTCCATATAACTGGAGACTTGGCCCTATTAGCAACTCTCGTCTCTCTTAAGTTCATGACGTTTTAAATAGGATTACTTTTAAGTTAATCATCATAGTGCTGGGAATATTTTTAAACTATTTCCTGGATTTTATGTTAAGGGGGTTTCTGGAACAAAAGGACAAAGAATGGTGTTTAACCATTGTGCTTTTCATGTGGACAACACGCGGCCATTCTCTTGACCCGTGTGCCCTCCGACCTCAAATGTAAACCCACCGTTTATATTCAGGAAGGATCGCTTTCAGAGCAAATTTTAGGAAATTGTTAACAAAATTATTCAAAAAGTTGCACCGATACAAGGGATTCCCATCAGAGTCGTTCCTCGAGGCCGGAAAGCCAATTGTTTCAAGTTAAGGGTGGAGGGGTCTAGGAGTTTCTAATGGGGCCTTTGAAAGGTCGACTCGAAATACCATAAAAGGTCAGGCCGAATGTCCAACTACTCACCCCTACCCTCTGTGTCTAACGCAATCTTTCTTAATAAGGTTCGTTTTGTGGAACTGGGCAAACCCTATTAACTGGGTCATTTCCACACAGCTCCTAGTCATCCCCCCCCACCCGAACTATCATTAAACTGACTCTTTGTCATTGTTTAAATGCTATTTCCTCTCCACTATATAACCTAACAAGTCTACAAAAGGTTACTAGTACGTTTAGGTCATCATCACTTCCATCTATAGGTGCCCCAAAATATCCATCCATAGGTGGCCTCCACATCCATCCATAGGTGGCCTCCACATCCATCCATAGGTGGCCTCCACATCCATCCATAGGTGGCCTCCACATCCATCCATAGGTGGCCTCCACATCCATCCATAGGTGGCCTCCACATCCATCCATAGGTGGCCTCCACATCCATCCATAGGTGGCCTCCACATCCATCCATAGGTGGCCTCCACATCCATCCATAGGTGGCCTCCACATCCATCCATAGGTGGCCTCCACATCCATCCATAGGTGGCCTCCACATCCATCCATAGGTGGCCTCCACATCCATCCATAGGTGGCCTCCACATCCATCCATAGGTGGCCTCCACATCCATCCATAGGTGGCCTCCACATCCATCCATAGGTGGCCTCCACATCCATCCATAGGTGGCCTCCACATCCATCCATAGGTGGCCTCCTTAGAGGTTTTATTTCATTTTCTTCCAAAATATTAGAGGAATCCTAGAATGTGCTTGAAGCCAACAGGAAAAAGTCATTTTTTGAAATCATAAGTATGATTCGTAAATACCGGATCCCAAAGGTATGTAATACAATATTGAAATAAATAATTAACACAATTTTTTTATAAAAAGTAAGCCTAAAAAATTGTAAGCCGCACTGCGTAAAATAAATCATACGGGAATATAATTAAGGGGAGAAAGAAAGAGAGAAAAAAAAGGTGGGGGTTGGAAAGAAAAGGGAGCTGGTTAATGGCAAAAGGTGCCACTTCCCAGGCCTAATGAGTACGAGACAGACAAATTCATTTTCCACCTAATTTACACTTTTAACAACCCCCTAGTTTTTCTCCTTCCCTGCATCACCACCAAATTTATGCACACAACACTTTTTTATTGAATATTCAGAGTGAAATGAAGTATAACAAGAAGAAACACATTCTTTTTTAGTATCGAAACGCGGTGTCGGGGCTATCGACTTTTTCGAGTGGAAAGAAGCGAGCAATAATATGCACATGAGAGGGGTCGTTACTGAAGAATATTCTTTTCCCTGAGCACAAAGGGAGTTTTAAAGGATAAAAGATTCCAGAGGCTAATGTGAACTTTCATATAATTTTATTAGTTTCAGGCCTTAGGGTGCCTTTTGTCCACCTTTCCCCCAGAACTGAAATTTAAAAAAATCAGTTATTGGATAAATAGGAAAAAAAGCGCTTTGGTGGACGCTAAGACTCACTCATGCAAGAGACCGTTCATAAAATGGGTGAATACACAGAGGCTAGTGAATGCGGAGGCCTCGGGAATATTTTCGCTTTGAGTGGATGAACGCGAGGGAGGGATTTGGATGACAGGGCTTGTGCTGACATCAGCTTGACCCTTCACTTTACAAAAGGCCCTCCGACACCACCGTGTCAAATTTAAATTGATCCCTCGTCTACGGTAAATAAAATTCTGACCAAAACAGACAACCGTTTACATATTTCTACTCTTTGTACCTAGGTAACCTTGGTTTTTTTTATCTTCAACAATTTTCAGTAGCCAGCATATTATTTAACTGGCATCATAAACATTAACTGTGTGAGTAATTTTTTACAATAGTGTTGGAAATGCTGAAAATCAATATTTAAAAAAAAGTTCCTTTTTTTTGGCCATTCATGAAAACCATCATCGTTTTAACTATCTCCTGTCAAAGGTTCGAAGGGTAACAAAAACAAAAATAGACGTTGAATTGTTGGTAGGGGAGGTGACCCTCGAAGGTTCTCGTTGGGCGGCGAGGGGGCACTGAGACAAAGGTTGTTGCCTTTTGTATAGCCGCAACTTGAAAGGCAGAAACAAATCGTTTATTTGGTCCTCGATTCATCACCCGCTCCCCGAATAAATGGATCCGCCTTCACAAAAGGAGCTTTTCCCGTCAGGCCGAAAGATAAAATGATTCGTTCAACAGGCGTAATTAAAAAAAAAATTAAAAAAAAAAAAAAACCTTATTTTCCTTTTCCATGGAATAATTTTAATATTCTTTGTTGTTTGGCATTTACAAATAATAGAGCACATACATATTTGATGTAATAATAGTCTCCATACAAGCCAAGTTTTTTGTACGGATAACAGTCTTTTTGTTCAATTTTCAGTAATTAAAAAAAAAAAAAAATATCACAAAAATTTTTGATTCCGAGACTACTGCCCCCATTGCAATAGGTAGATTTTCTGAAAGAAATCTACCAAAAAGTTGCAAGCTTTATCTAAGAGGAATAGGTAATTCGTTTATTGTGATAGTATACTCTGGGAATTAAAATTCATGAAAATGATGGTTTAATTTTCTTAAGGAAGTGTACTCGCTTCGCTCGCCGCTTAGTCAAAATATTTAAAACAGATTCATCCCTCCCGACTTCTAATTTCCATCTGTACTAAACAATGCAGTGGGTCCTGCATCCAAAAGATGTTTCGCCTCATAAATTCCCTATTCAAGGCGTGACGGGCGAGTAGGAACCCCTGGATCCAAGCTATGGCCCCTTTGAGACAATAAAAAGGTCCGACATTGAAACGCTAATACACTCAGACCCCTTTTGACACAAGCTTATAAATTGCAAATAAGTTAGGGATATTAAAAAGAGCGAAAGGTCTGCTTTGTAGGGACCGACAGAACTAGAAAATTACCATGGCTTCGGATTTCCTCTTCCACCCACATCCTATGAAACCGAATTCGGAAACCAGCCAAGTCCTCTAGGATCCCAGATCCCTTAAAAATTGCACTTTCATTCTTTATAACCAAAAGACTTATATTGTTTTTACAATAAGCTCAAACTGATCATTTGTCTTTTATTTCTGGCCAAATAAAACCATCCTTAAAAAAATGTCCTTTGTTTTTTTAAAGGAATCAAGATTGGCTTAATGCTCTATTCCTGACAAAGTGCAGTAAGTCAAAAACACGAAAAGGAATCGTAAAAAAAGGCGCCTCGCGTGACGTAAAACGCTTACCGATGTTCAAAGTATTATGATTTCATTACATTCAATTCTATAAAAGTGTAATTTTATTATTCGAATTTTTCTCGAAATCTAAACATTTTTTTAATACAAGCTGTGTGAACCGAGTTGATTAATTCAACAAGTGATTGACAGATTAGTTAACAGGTTTACCTTAGAGAAAAGAAAACGTTTGGAGAAGCGGGTCATTCATTAATTTTTTCACTTAACACCACGAAGGTTGAGGATTTAAACAGAAGGCCCATTTTCCTTCCAAAAGATTGATCGACCTCTTCCAATACAATCAGAGACAGACTAATGGATTCATATAATTAAAAGAGAGCCTTTTGTATTTGGAGCCTATTCAACCTCGAACTCTACAATTTACTTGATGGTACCTGCCTATTCATCCCCTTTTCCGCTTTCCACCATCGGAAAGTAAAATTTTAAGGAAATTAACCCAACCAAAAGACGTTTGTAAAACTTAATCCGTTAAGGTTTTCACATGGTTTAATCTCTTCAACGCCCGGGAAAAATGTCCTTCGAGATACTAGATAATGAAGTTTGTCCGTTGTGTATGTCTGTAGGGGGGAGGGGATTAGTAACATCCTTATCTTGCACTCTCAACCTTCCCTTTCGTGTCACTCACTAAACAAGGGTTACAACACACGAGCTTCCACTTTATCTCCTTCACAAACCCTTTATTTTTAAAACCGTTTATTTTCTTAAACTTCTATACCAGAAGAAAGCATCTTTTTTATCAACTCAATTTTTACATCATTAAAAAAAGAAAGATGTGATAACCTCTCAAAAAATTTTTTTCCACAATGAACTGGGCCACCAATAGATTTTATTTACTCCCCATGATTTCACACTCTTGCTTTGCTTTCTCAATGGTTCAGCTTGGTAGTCAAATTATTGAACCTAATCTTTGATATTTTTTCTCCTGAAACAACAGGGAGGGTACAAAACTGCAAGAAATAGAAATATATGATATTTGCTGCCATAAAGGAATTTTTCAATATTAAGTTTTGGATACCTAAGGGATACATAATGATGTCAAGAAGTCTCTCTAACAAAATAGAAAAAGGTTCTAAGAAATAAAACAACAAATTATTCTTCTTTCTTTTGTCAACAAGAAATGCCCTATGACATTTTTGTTTTTCTCGGAAATAATTTTTATTTTGAGGTTTTCATTTTTTTTTATAAAAGAAAATTGGTGAAAATTAATCTTCTTATAAAGTAATAAAAAAATATCCGAGTTCGAACAAGACGTAAGGATTTTCCCTCCCTTTTTGTTCTTCCTCTTGTTAACAAAACTTTTCTTAAAGCATCTTAATTGTTCGGAATTCTCTCGGGCTTTATTTCTTTACGCAAAATTTCCCTCTCATATAACAAAATTTCTTGAAAATAGCCGATAATAATTATACAGAATTAAACGAACCTTTTTTTTTAATATTTATTTTAGAAACAAAATGGGGGAGGGGATGAAAAAGAGTGGCCAAGATAAAGTGTTTAGACATCAGAACCATATGGGACCTTGCGAGAATACATATAGTCGGGCCTAAACCAAGAAATATGAACGGGGGGAGGGAAAGTCTTGGAGGGTAACAATGTTTTTATTTATGCACATCCTGGAAGAGGAAAGTGGAGCTAACAAGGATGGAGGGGTCTTTGGTGACCGATGGCGTGTAATGCGGATGGATGTAACTTTTATCGCGAACAGTAAATCACGCCTGAAAAATTTCGTTTAAGCCAAGAAAGGTTTAATTTCATGAAAAAGAGCGACTTTTACAAAACAAACTTTTTGTCCTTTTTAAACAAAATATAAAATTCCATTTTTCGTCTGATTTCCCGAAGAAATCCAATTATTCGTCCCCGAATCATCTACCCTCTCCCTAATCGTTGATTGGACGTTTTTCGGTTTTTCAAGATTCTGAAGAAAACTGAGGCCGTTAAAAAAACTGCGACCTCACTGACACAAAAGAATTAAAACTGAGATGTATAATTAAGACGACATTTCTTAAAGTTTGTATTAAAAAAAGAAGAAAAGAAGGAGAGTCTTTTCTTGGACTTTTAAGATAACAGCATTTTAATTTACATCTGCGATGTTAATTCCTGTCCCTCCCGCGGCTTTTTATCTTAAGCTTTCTAATCTCTCGTTCGTTTCAAGCCTCCAATTAGTATTATACCACTTTTATTTCTTTGCCCCTTTTCAAACTTTTTTTTTTCTTTCTTCTTCTTTTTCACCCCTTTCGACCTCGCTTTTTTTCCTTCCATTGTGTGTGTATTAACGTAATTGGTTCTTCCTCTTTTTTTCTCTGTCTTTATACTTTATAAGAATTCATGAATTTCGAACAAAACACTGTTAAAGATTGGATTATTATATCTTTTGTCCCTTTTTAATATCTTTGAGAAGTTAAGTCAAATCCTTTGACGTAAAAAAAAACCTTGTAGTGGGGAAATCTTAATGGAAATTTTTTGACTGGGTATGACCGTATTAAGGAAGCTATAAGTCTTACCCTGGATATTCATACATCTATCACTGCATCTACATAAGCAAAACTATAACTCAAGATAAATAAATAATCAAGGACAAATGCCCTTAAGTCCTATATGGCTGTCCATTTATATTTTTTTAATCGTTTACTAAAATAAAGCTTAAATTAAAATAAAAAAAAAGGAAAAAACCATAAAGTACGTGTATTAAACGAACATAAAATGTGTTTTTTAGCATAAAAAAAAATTCAGAATGTGCTTTTAGAGTCGACCTTTTTCCCAGGTAAGTTTCATTCGGGACACGTACGCATTCATCAAAGGTTTCTCTAAGCTCTAAAGCCTCTATGACGTATTTTTTGTACAATTCTTCTCTTTTTATTAATATAATGGTGGTTTATATTATATATATTAACAAAAATGTATAATTGAGAGAAGTTTGCCGTCGGTGTAGACAAGTAATTAAGTGTCACCTCTCGGTTGTTTGATTAGCGGCCAAGTTTGGTGAGGACGAGTAGGGTCGTGAGGGGTCGAACACTGATCGTATTCAGGGCGAATCTTCATAGAAAACAAAACGTTCAGATAATATAGGAGGACAAAATAACGGGCCAACGGATTAGAAAAGTTCAATAAAACTGGGGATATTTCCCATAGATTTGAACAGTTAAATAAATTACGATTCCCCACTCTCTTCTAATCCTTTATAATTGCGCGTTCCAGTTTGAAAACTTCAGAACATTTGATTTACGGCATGAACTCTCGAAATTTAATCTAGTTAAAATGGACTTTAAAATTGTTTTAACAAAATGGATATTAAATTTCAATCCATATTACACAATGATGAACTTATTGACTGCGCAGAAAGGTACAAAAACCTGAATTTCGCGGTAGGTTTGACTGGATTAACTTCTATGCGGATTTTCATTTCAATTTATAAAGGGTTTAGGGTGTAGAAAAAAATAATGATGAAAAATTTGAATTTTCAATAGTGAATTGGCCATCTGGATACTAATCTATAGAAAGTTGGTGATCCATGAAAGGTATTTATTTGGAAGTAATAACATGACAAAAGCAAGAATATTTTAAGTCATCTAGAATATGTAATTTACGTAAAGAGAGAAAGAGAAAAATTGTTTGATTTAAAAATCCATTAGTAAGTTACAAAGGTGGTGGGGTAGGGGAAATCAGGGGTTCTCTCACAGGTTTGACGTCTGTCACAAAATATTGTCACGGTTCTTCAAATCCAAATGGAATATTTGAGTCAGAAACGTTTTAGCGTTTGGATGGGGGAGGGAAAGAGAAGGTTTCTGGAACGTGAGCTATTATTCCGCAATTTGAACCCCCACCCCCACACCATCATCCACTAGGGGGATTTTAACAAGGGCCAGTCATTTTAAACGCTTTCCTCTGTTCTCACCCTTTGATTCTTGTTTTTAAATAATTGAATTATATCAAACTTTTTCATTCACGTGGTTTTTTTTTTTTTTTTTTTTTTTTAATTGAAAATGTGGTATCTACAATCTATATGTCAAAATTCCTCAAAAAATTGGGCCTCTACCGACCTCTCCAATAACGCCAAATAAACCCTGTACCTTCCCTCATCCCCACACTCGCATCACATAACCCAACCTCCCCCAAACCACCACCACCCCCATTTTTGATTGCCCACCCCCTCCACCCATCTCCTCGAACACACTACCCTTAATCCTCCTCCTACCACATCCTCAGAAAGGATAAGTAAACTCAGAGATAACCAACAGCAGTTAAGCCCATTTTTGACCTACATACTAACAACTCCAAATCACCAAATTTTTATAAATTATCGAATTACAGCCGGAGAAAATGTGATGATATGGTGGGGGAGTTGGTGGGTGATTGATGGTGTGGAGAGGGCATATTTGATGTTTGTGGCTCTTCACAGACCTCTGTCTCTAGACCCCAGGATTAAAAAAAAAAAATTCTAGTTAGGGTTCCTCCACCATAGTCCTACTCCCTAGCACATTTTTTATAGATACATAATAGAAAAAAATCCGCTACAAAAATTATTAGGTAGGTCCTAACCCTCAGAAGATTTTTGAAAACTCGGATTTAAGGGTAAGTGGTAAATTCGTCCAGTTTTATTGAGGGATTTCCTCCCATAGATTTTTCGACTACATAAGTATTTGTTCCAAAATTTAATGAAACTCAGGTGTCAGTCGAGCTGGGTCTTTTAACACCTCTGTTTGAAGAGTCGTGCGAAATTTGATCCAAAACGTAAATAAATTAAATGACAGACGGGTTTAGAAGTGATTGAATCTACAGGGTGGTCGTTGAGGGTGGGTCGGGTTTTTAGTCTGGGAACTTTAAAAACCCCGCAAGTTGGAGTGCGCTTGCGCCTCCCTTATCACCGCCGCCCGTTCAGCCCCTCAGTCCGTGTCCGTACACCGTCGTGTCCATATCGTTGTTTTTCCTATAAAACAGCATCCGGATTCGTCGATGTGGCAAGTGGCTCTCGTCATAAAATAATTTTGAGAAAAATCTGGAAAAAGTAGTGTGAGTGTCATGTGCTCGTACAGTGATTTTCTTTAAGTTGCGAACTGGATTTCTCATACACGCCTCGTTTCCTCTCAGTTCCGGACGTCGAAAAGAGGGTGACAACATGAGGACGCCCGCCTTCCTCCTGTTTACCCTCTTCGTACCCTTCTTCCAAACAGTCTTCTCAGCCAAAGAAAGTAAGTTTTTCCTATACATAATTCGACCTTCATCCAAATTTAAATCACCTAATCAAGCAAACTCAATTTTCTCTGAAAAGCTTAATTTTCTAAATTAAGTTCATTACTGTACCTTTGAACAATCCCTTGGTTGTTATCGATATAAAATTGTAATTAATTTTGTTTTAATACATACTCTTGAATAATGGTGACCATATCTTAAACAGTGAAACTTCTCATAGGTGGACACTGATGGGGATCAAAAAATTGTCCGCCTATTAGAAGTGTCCTTTTATGAGAAGTTTCCAAATAAAATACCAACAAATTATACTTTTACTTACTTTTTACATTAGTTTTTTTTTTCTTTATCATCAAATTTAATGATATCCACTTTTTCCTTCAAAGACGGTTTTTTAATTTTTTTTTTTTTTTTTTTTATCTGAAGCCATATTGTTTCTATGAATCCAGAATTAAAACTAAATTATGGGTTCTTTATTTTATCAGAAAGTAGGGGTAGTAAATTGCTTTCTTAGAAATGCAATAAATTAAAAAAAATTCACATGTCAATGTTACCTATCTAGATCTAAACCATAAATAATTTGTCTTGAAACTCTTGTCAGCGATAACGAAAATTTCAATTAAAAAAAAAGCACAGACGTTGTCAAATAAGGGATTAAATATAACGTTGACACATTTAAAAAAGCATTTTTATTTTTGTCCTTTTATTAGAAGTTTTTTGAGACAAAAGCATTGTCCGTGTCCTGAGAGTGTCGTGTTATTAGAAGATTTTATCATATTAAAACCTATATAAATTTGACGGGTACAAAAAAAGTGTCTATGGGTGGTGTCCGCCTATTGGAAGTGTCCGCTTTGGGAGTTTCACTCTACTTACCATTATTTTATCGTCAGAGGACAATAATAAACTATTGAGGTCTCTTGGGTCTCTTTACCGACTTTAGTTGTGATATTCTAATTATGTTACATACTTTCTCACATATATAATTATGTGCTTATTTAAACATTGTATTCTGTATTTTTGATACTTATGGTTCAAGGTGCTTGAAACCAATAATGTACTAAGGTACCTATTTCTTGTCTACTTCAATTTTCTAAAAATTGTGCTCTAAGAAAAAACTATTGTTTAGGCCAGTTTAGGATCTAGTGGAAGATAATATCCCTGCTAATCAAAAATTAATAGGGGTCTCTACTAATGGTGGGGGAGAGGGGTTTTTACGTTCACTCTTTTTTAGGATAAAAAGTATGGTAATTTTATCGTCAAGAAGCAAATAAAGTTTTATAAATTACCTACACTATAAAACTATAATTAAATTTTTTATTATCTACCTATATTGTTTTTTAAATATATTTCCCTTGATTTATTTTATATCCTTATCTTAAATTACGAATAAAGACATTTTAATGATCCTTATATGAGATATTTTGGCGCTAAAGTATATCAGAAAAAAATTTTTTTTTTGGTGCAAAATTCATGGAGTATCCACCTACTTATTTTTTATTTTATTTATTTATTTATTTTTTTTTTTTTCGTGTTTGATCTTCACTAATTTATTTTAATTCTCTTTATCGTGCTACCTTGTATGTATTTATTAAAATACCTTTTTAGTGTTTAACTTTTTTTTAAAATTACAGGTTTAAGATAGTTATCGTGGCTCAAACCCATTTGACTTAAATAAAAAAAAAAATCTTTCTTTCCAGACAATGCCATGTAAAACAGCTTAAATTTTCTGCAATATTTGTTTTGGTTTATTTAGATTTTTAAACGTGACCTCAATTAATGGAGGTAACTTTTTTCAAAGCTAGTATTGACAGAAAAGAAAAAAGAAGTAGAAATTCCAATTTTTTTCGTACTTTCCACATCTCGCGTCACGCAACATTCTAGTTTTAGATCCGTCACGGAAGACAAGGCTTAATCGTCCCTTATATCACAGTAGTCAACATTTAAACTGTCGTGTTTTACTTAAATAAAAATAAGCGTAAAGCCGAAATAATAACAACAAGACGCATGAAAATTACAAAGAAAAAAAATTCTCAAACAACATACACGAGTGCTGTATATTTTAAAAACGGTCGGCAATCGTATTTGCATTTTTTAAACATCAACCCAGGTTATGAGCTCTTGTGTATAAGCCCGTGTAAAATATCGCTTTTTTCCGATTCTTTTACATAGCTAGTTGATTACTGGAGGACACGCGAAAAGGCCAAAACTTTTATGGCAGCTCCGTAATTGAATTTTTTTCCTTCCTTATTTTGATCGCGAACAAAAACAAACGAGCCTTTTTGCCTAAAACAACGCAATTTTTTTTTAAATTAAGTAATTTAATGGAATACGAAATCTTTTTTGTACCTAAACTACAATTTTTCCCTTAAAAATAAAAATTAATACTTTATTATCTAATGCCATTATCGTACTGCAGGAGTCCTGTTACCCCCATCTGGTCATCGGGAAAGAAGTCCTATATTCTGACCTTGGAAACAATAAACATGCAGAAAAATGAATTTTTCTTGATTAAAATTTCAACCCTTTTTATGTCGAACATGACCTATCCCATCATCGTATAATTTGACTAACAAAGGCTTTTCAATTTGGCAATTCGGCCTTTTATTATTATATCACGCGCCGAATAATAAAACATTTTTGGTTCTCCAAAATGAAAATTTCTATTCGCTTTTTTTTCCCCCGCACGTAAAATCGTTAGGATCGTAAATGCTTTAAGATTAGTATAGATTTTCATTCGCTCATCCCCCCTTTTTTGGGACTTGCTATTAATAGGCAATAACTCAGAGCGAGGAGCAAAAAATATGGGGGAGATTCCAGTAGTCGCAACTTAGCCCGTAGGGGTTTTTCATGACAAGGTCCGAAACGGTGTAAAAACAGGGTAGTTATCACCGTTTGAATCCACCTCCCCTTTTACCATATCTCACAAAAGGAAATTGTAAACTAATCCGAAAGGGAAACTTATCTCACGGTCTAAACACGCAAATCGCTCCTCTTTTCAAGTTAAAGAACTTTCTTTTTTTAGATGTCTAATGGGGTGGAATAATTTTTTCCTGTAAACTGCGTCCTTTTTTTTATTTTTTATTTTTTTCCCTGTTATGAATTTACTGAATAGGTTAACTGAAACTCTATGTTTTAGCGGATTTTGAAGTTTTAATCATTTATGGGAAGTAGCGGAAGAGGTAGTAGTGTTGATGAGGAGGGGTAGTTAGATCAACTTAGTTCTGCATTATTCTCTTTGGTTTTGTGCGATATTTAATATAATTGAAATGAAAAAATAGATCGTAAATAAATATGTAGGTACCTGACTAACTTTTTTAAATATTTTCCATTCATCCAATAATTTAATTATTATTACTTTTAAAACTTACTTTTTCAGTATTTTATTTCTAACTGGACCTAAGTTAACTTTTGGCGATTTTAATTAAATTGATTTTTTTCTCAGAAAGTAAAGCTTAATATATTGATTTGTAAGTTACGACTTAAAATTTATACGGCGGAAGTTAAATATTGAGACCGAAATTGAGCAATAAAATAGTTCTGATTCGACGGTTTCCTGATAATGATCCTAATTATGTTACTGTGTTGAAATTAATGTTTCGGAGAAGTGATTTCAATCGGCGATATAGATGTGAGGAATAACCATTAGGGGTCCACCCCACCCTTTCTCTATAAGATCGTTTAGCCTTGGTTTTAGCCCTTTATCAACCGGACCACTCCGGTGGACAGAAACTATGAGTGGGACAGAAACTTAGACCGATATTGCTTCCGTGGCCAATTACCGACATCATGAGTCAGGTCGGCCATTTGTCCACGTCAGGAGCAACCCCCCCTCCTTTCACTAGGGTCTCAACTACTCCATCCCCTTCGCTAAAATGATTACCGCACTCAGCTTTCCCTCTCCTTCGCCAATCCCCGGACAAATATCCACAAGCCCATACATCAAGATCACACCATTTCGCCCAAAAAAATTGTTTGATCAAATAACAAAAAAAATAAGGTAGTGAAATATGTTACACGGATAAAAACAGGAGCGATGGAAAATTGGAATAAAAGTGTCGGGGTGGGTAGGAAGGGGGAGTTCAGGGGTGTGGGTTCGCGTGAGCTAACATGATCACGTATTATTGAATCCCGGGGGTGGAAACATGTGAAAAGCCCTGTTCAAAGTACAATAGAGCACTCCATGCGAAAAGGATGGGCCCTCTTTTTGCGAGGCGGGAGAATTTTCGGGAAAAAGAGCTCGTTTTAAGGTTTTTTATTAAGTACCTACAAGAACGGTTCGGAATTAATTATATTATCATGCTAAATATCATGAACGCTTCGTGAATGCTTGTGTAAAAAAGCCCCCAAAGGAAGAAAAAAAAAACGCTTTTTAATAAACTTTTATTGCCTCTAAAATGTATTGTTTATAACGCTATATTGTTATTATTATTTATTTTATAATGAAATATTTTCTTCGGATGCAAATGGTTTCGAATAAAACCCAGCATTACGGGGGGTGATAGGGCTAAGGCGAGTAGAGGAGGTGATGTAAGAGTGGGGGGAGGTTATTAGAGGTTAGTGTTGTGGTGAGGTGGGGGAAGGTTGATTAGGTAGGTGCATAGTGAGTTAGATTAGGCACCCATGTATGTAGTGGATTATTGGGTATTTATGGAATGGTCTGTTGAGCCCCGAAATCCACCTTCATATCCCAATTTTTAATTGAATCGATCGGATTTCTTGATTTCCCAACGTAAGAGTCATAAAAAAAGAAGCTATAATTTAGGGTGTTTACGATCCTTGGAAGTGCCATTTCGGTCTTATTGCAAGGGACTTCAGACGTTTTCGATGACTTGACTGATTTATAATTCGGTTAATGACGTTTCTTAATATAAGTAACTTGTGACTGTTTGTCGAACGGCTCCAATATACAGGAGGGCTTCCCCTTGTGATTTAGACCTCTGAACTAATAAAGGTCTCCGAGTGCGGAAAGGGATATGATTTGTTTTCAGAGCCGCTCGGAAATACCAATAAGCGAAGAAGTATATTGAGCGCGTGGGGGGTGTCGCCTTTCATTAAAGGACATTCCGGATATCCCGCCCGCCCTTCTCTTTTTTCTTTCATTCAAAACAAATATTTCAGAAAGGAACGCGAGTGTCAGTGGTAGATAAAGCTTAATATGTCAGGGTGACCAAGCACTTTGATCAAAATGTCTGGGTCAACCAATCTCAATCAAAATTCGTGGAGACTTCTAGTTTTCCTGTGATAAATAAGTAAGAAATTTGGTCTCTAGATTAGTGGAATAGCTCTGTCAGAATCTTTCATTAAGAAATACTGAATCAAATACTGAAAAGGCTTCTAGGTCATGTTTAATATTTTTTCTCTTTTTTTCTGTTTGGTCAGCATAAGCCGTCGATCGTGGCAGTAAATCCTTTTTTCCAGTTTCACATCACGTGGAAGGATCCTGCGGGAGGAGAGAACCGGAAAACCACACTCTCCGAACCGTTGTTGATTTTCGAGGTTGAAAGTGGGTCTGAAAAGGCGTAACTTGAAATAATATTGGTTCTGGGACTTACAAGTAGCCCATGCCGTCGCCTCTCCTGATTGCCCCCGAAAAGGGAAAACATTTCTGGGAGCATTTTGACGGCGATTTACATCTCATCCTTTATTTTCTTTCTTCCCTCCTACTCTCGATGCCATTACCAAAGCCACTGACTGTAAACTGTCAATTTTTCACGCGATTTAGACATCAAGGGCTGTAATTTTAGACGATTGCCTTTATTTATGTTCAAACACTCGTAATTACATGTTTTATTATATCGATCGACCATTATAGGATTTCTATAATACTACATTTTGTCAATCGTCGAATGGAAAATTATACGAATATCACTTTCGAAAGACATGACTATCTTAGGATCATTGGAAATATCGATTATGAAAGCTCGTATTGGGTTGCCAAATAGATTGGCTCTTGTTCTGCCTGTCCTGCTTGTGGCTGAAAGTCATTGATAAAAAAAATATTTTTTTACAAAAATTCTTAGTTTCAAATTCTCAGATAAACAGTTGGTAAAATACAATATTTAAAATAATTATTCTTATGATATAGAAAAGTTTATGAAACTTTAAATTTTATATTTAATTGCTTTAATTTGGTTTAATGTAATTAGGGAAATCCGCTTGGGTACAAACTATTGAATTTACACGAGTATTAGAATATCTGGAGCATGTTGCGGTGATGGGGCGCAACAGCCTGGAATAAGCTTCTATCTGATGTGAGATTTTCTCAGCAGACATTTTTAGTTCAAATCGATATTTCGCAAATCGACCCTTTAAAATTGATTCCCTCTTTCTGTAAAAGGGTGGATCTTTGGCATCCGTCCCGAAAACTGCCCTTTAGTTCGCAATCATGTAAATCACTGAGGGGGTCGGGAAAATTCTCCCCGACAACACCGGCTATTAATCCTCCCCTTAGGGTTCGGAGGCTTATTTAGGGAATTCGGGAATGCCTTTGAAATCCGTCTGTTTTCCGAAGGGCCTTTTCCAAGGTAGGGCTTCACCTGCATTCTCCCCTCACTCGTACCCATCCTCCTTCACCCCGACCCTTTAAGTGATTTTAAGTCGTTCAACTTTGGTGCTTCAAGTCAACCTTTATCGTTGGACCGAATCCAGCTTTAGATTGTTGTTAACGCACTTCTCAACTTTTGAATGGGGAAGTTATACATAAAAGGATTAACTCGTTTTAATTGAAATAATACCTTTGAGTATAAAGCATACCGCAAGGCAGAATTATAATCAACACCACCTCAGAAAGTCAGTTTTTGTATATTCCAGGAAAGCATATTTTGCCTACACACAAAGTTTTTGTTTTTACTTTAAAGTTAAGCAGTTGTCAACCTCATTCAGTTTCAGAAGATAATTTATTATATTAAAACAATTCAAATTGTTTATTTCATTTGGATTTCCTGTTATCTGAGATTTTTTTTAAATTGACTATCTTATTTTTTCGCTGCAAAAGAGTTTGGAAGGCCTAACCGGACGAGGGCACCCTTTGGGTCCGGAAATACGACTTCCGGGTCCTTCTAGACCCCTGGAAGTTACACGACACTTTCATGTCGCCGATAAAAACCGAGAAAAGGGGGATGTCTCGCTTGGAGTTTCGAAAGGGACGGGCAATCTTCACCCTCATCGGCGCCGTTTACGACGGAACCCTCTCGAAAAACGAAATAAAGACCGCCAAAAAAAAGTAGGCTGACAACATTGAATTATTCATGGTAATGGGCACGGGGTAAACAGTATCTCACTTTGTTTCACCTCCTTCCCTTCCTCGCAATCCCGACAAGGGAAATAAACATGTTACGTGTCCCCCCAGAAGCGCTGTTTCCTCCCGCCAGGATTTATCCCAGAGGAGTGGCCGTTACTTCAGGAAATGGTCTCTCATACACCATGGTTAACACCGAAATCTCCCACATGTCGTAAATATTAACAAAAAAAGAATACAAAAGGCTCGACATGCTATATTTTTCAAGGAAAAACATTGATTAAAACGTCCATACATGGAGAATGATACATGAGATAAAAAAATTCTGAGAATTTCCTTCCATTTTTACGTAGGGTTTTGTTTTAAACAGCATAAAAAAATAAAAATTAAAAAATAACCCTCTAAGCCGAAAGCCTCCGTGAGGCCGGCCCCAATAGCCTGCTTTCCTCCGGAAATCCGATAAAAAAATTTTTTCGATTAGTTTTGTTTGAAAGCTTTAAGGGAGAAAGAAAATTCAGATTTTAGGCGTTTAGATTGAATGAAAAGACGAGATCAATCATTCTATCCGAGGCCACTAACCTCACGTCGATTTGTAAATTAGATCCCCCTTCCCCATCCCCAGTCGTCTTGAGTCGTCTCCTTAATAGGTTATATACTTCAAGGTAGATTTCAAACTCTTACTGAATCCCTAAACAGCTCCGAGAACCGTCTTTAATCCCTTTACAACCTCTTCCCCCCACCGTTTTCAAACCAACCCCCACCTTGCCCCTTTTCTACCCTCTTAGACTATCAGCGTCTCACGGAATATTTTAATCCTACCACGATGTTGTTTAAAGAGTAATCAAAGGGAAACTCTTGTATAATATATCAAAGAACTAATAAATACATATCCCTTCTAATATAAAACGTGAGATGAATTTTTAATTGAAAAATAAGTCAAAATTAGTACGACAGAATTTTATTAAACAAAACATTCAATAAGAGGAATTTCTGTCTTCATTTTTAGGATATGGGCATCGAAAAATTTGTTATATAGCGGTTTCTATGATTCCGAGACCTAAACCACCCTCGCCAGATTGCTTAGAACAAATTCAAAGGACGAGTTTTCATTCAAAGTAGGCTTATAACCATTAACGTCGGGAAAGAAGGTTTTGTAACGGCGGAAAGTTAGTCAACACGCAACGCTGTTCAGTTATGCGGGTATTCCGGAACCCTGGAAAGGGGGGGAAGGAAAAGTTGCTAATTACAAAAGAGATATATTTTACAACTCCGACTCTACCTTTAAAGCCTCCGCCCTCGAGGATTATTACACTTTCCCATCTCAACGATTATGAAGCTTTGTGCTCGATTTATTTGTTTTGGGTTAACAGAAAAACTCACTCAAAGGTGGAAATCAAGAAAAGGAATTTTCGAGAGAAAATTACCAGTTTGGAATTATTCTGGTCCCTAATGACCGAGGGCATTACCGAGGAGAGAAAGATGAATGAGTTAGGTCTAATAATCAAACCTTGTTGTTATTCAGAGGAGGGAATTCGCGGACGGGAAAAGGGCGCGCGCGGTAAAGAAAGGGCGGGAGGTTCCTGTTAATTTAAAACGGTAGATCTCCTCCTTTCTCGGTAATTATGTGCGTCCCGGTGACAAAGGGCTCCCGAAGGAACCTTCGAGGCAGATTCAACATTCCTTTCTCTTATTTACGACTAATCTTTAAAATCTTACCACATTCCTGACTATTTCTAATTTAATTTTAGACATCCATTCTTCGCATTCTACCTCTTCTTTGTTAACTTGTTCTCCAAATCTAATTCTCAACTTCAATCCTTTTGAATCATAGAAAATGAAGTTTTTGGCAGCTCATCCTAGTTTTTCCTAGAAATGCCTTCTTTACTTTAAGTCGATGAAGACGATATAGTTTAATAATCTCGTTGTGAATTAATTTGATGTTTGAAGTTTATCAGAAAACAACGGTTTTGAGAGAACTTTATGATTGTTAACTAGCTTTCTGTCGTTAAAGGGCAAACACTTATTGTTTGTGTTAAAACGCACTTTGGCTCCATCCTTTGTTTACACGTAACTTCTCTCCGTTGAACGCTCAATTTCGACTTCCAAGGACGAGATGAAACGACCAAGTACAAAAGGATAACTTGAGGAATTGCGATTTTTTTTCTCCATCCCCCCTTCGGCTATCGTATCTTGATATTGTTATCCTTGGGCTCAAAGAGATGAGGGATCGTTTAAAAATTCAGATTCCTCTCCTCAAACCAACCCTTCCTTACTCAAACCCTTTTAATATTAATAGATCATTAATACTGGAAAAGATAGCGATTTATATTGGACGTGTCATGACTACTTATTGACTCTGATTTTGCCAAGGGAAAAAAACAAACTTTTCGAACCTCCTTTTCAAAATGGCGTTTTGAAGACGAAAATAATAAACTTTTGAAAAGGATAACAAGTCAGTTAAAAGTGATAATACACGTAGAATACAGTTTAAGGGTTCTTCCATTGTTTTCCTAAGGGAAGAAGAAACACTCCAAACCCACTCAAACTAACGTTGGCTAATAAGTTTATACATTTCAAGTATCGAATAACTTCATTCTGTTTTTTCTTGATAAAAGTGCCCTTAAAAATTGTAAGACGTCAAAATTTAGAATTTTTTTTTGCAAGCCAACTTCGTTTTCGATTGAGAAAGGTCGGCGTATCTCAAGGGCCTCTTCGATCTTACCTCCCTTCATTCCTTAGAGACTTAAAATAAGAAGCTCTTCAGCTTATAAAAACCTTGATTTATATCCTAAAATCATAAAAAAATAATTTTTACAAATTGAAGAAGCAAACAGAGAAAAATGGGTTTTGTAGTCAAGTAAACAATTTTTTTTTGAAGAAAGACAAAGTGGCAGATAGATAGGATGTAATTCTAATGAAAAGTCAATTTTTCATATTTTTTAATAAGCTTGATTATTGCTTTCATTTTTTAAAAATAAGGTTTTAATCAACATGGATTTAATTACGCAAACACGCTGCCATCCGGAGCTGAGAGACGCATTTTCCGCGAGAGAAAATTGACTCGAGGGCAAAACAATTTATTAACCATTCTAATAATGAAATTTACATTTTAACCCATACCACAATCAACTAACCAAGTTATTTCTCATTATGGACTTCGTGATTGAGGCTTTGATTGCGTTTAGTCTTTTCTTATAAGAAATTCAAAAGAAAGGGAAAATAAAAGGTCGAAGACGGACTTAATGAGAAACCGACTTTTTATAGTGGATTTCCGGACGAAAGCAGGCTATTGATCTCGTCCTTGACGCTTTCTGCTTAATTTTTTTTTCTTTCTTCTTAGAAAGTAAAACTGATATAAGATTCATTATTTTGATCGATGTTTTCTTGTTTTTAGGTAAGTGAGGAAATTTCCATATCAACACATAACGTGAGTACGCTTTTAAGGGTGTCAGAAAAATATATTTTCTATTTGTTGTATGCTGAACTTGCTTATGAAAAAGTTTTCTTTTTCCTTTCGCCTTTCGACTCACTCAACACTTGGCCAACGTTCAAATTGAGTTATACATTTTCTTCACAATACAAACACGTACATTCATCATTTATTCCTGTTTTCTCCCTACACATACATTATATATTAAAGCCGAGGTAAATATGTGAAAATATTTCGTGTTAACTGGTCCATCGAGATGGAAAAATAGGATTTTTTTTTCTATGGTGCCACCGGCCAATTTCGACCCGTAGACCGCCCCTCTCAGGTTTCAAGGGTCAATGTCTAAAAGCCGACCAATCTTCTTACCCGTTGAATATTTTATAGGAGGATCGATGAAGAACGTGTGGGGGAACTTTAGGCCACGGCAAACAAAATTGCAGGCCATAAAAAGATTTTATAATATTATCGGTTTTCACTTTTTTTGGGCTATTTTTGACAGTTACAAAACTATTTTGTGAAGCCATAATTTTATTGATTTTTTTTTTATCTGATAAAAATAATTCACTCGTTTTCTTTAGGTTTATTTGAGTTTCAAAAAAAAAAAGAAAAGGTGAAAATTCACCTAACCTCATATCTGCCACCATTTCTCACCCCTCCATTGTGTCCAGGGTTAAGACCTCCGGAATAATTTCCATTCCGCGCGGCATCCTAGACTTTTCTTAATGAAAACTTGATTTATAACGTGGGCTCATAAATAAAAAAATAAAATAAAACACTTTTTCTCTGAAGAAAATAAAGGCGTTTATTACCTTTAAGGTACAAAGAGTTGGACTCTAAGATTTTACTTTTTCTTTTTTAAAAATTGCATTAAAACTTTTTTCTCGTTCTATAACTTTTTAAAACATCGACATCTCAAGCGTTATAATTAAGTTTTGTCTTTCCTTATTGTACTTTATAAAGAATCTATTAAGATAAATGCGCATCAAATAGGAATCGATGATTAGAATCTTGGTATCGCGGAAGATGTGGGGGCAACAGGTGCTTTCCCTATAAAAGTCGGTCGCGTTGCGGCCAAGGCTTGAAAACGGCTTTATCCCCATTCACAGATAGCAAGTGACATCCAATATTCCAATTTAAGGTTTTTTTGTCCTTTATTTTTTATCACAGACGTTTAGCTCGGAGAATGAATCTTCTAGATAAAACTTTGTACCTAAAACCACTTTTATTGCTCTTATTAAACTTTAATAAGGATTTAATTTTTTTCTTTCTATTTCTGTCAAATTTTATTTTGAATGGTGGGAAAGAAAGAAATTGCTTCACACGTTTTGCCTTTTGGGTCAGGAAATTGATCATGATGCTCTGGGCATTGCGTAAATATACTTTATTTTTGAATTCTGAATCTAGATTTTTTATTGTAATTCGTCAAAGTGAACTTCTTTTATATAGACTTCTTTACAAGTCGTTTTCATCCTCTTTTGTCCTTTTGTCATAATTTTTAAAGGTTTTTTTGGTCCTTCCAATCCCATTGAAACGAAGATTAAAGGATGGACGGTCAAGGATTAAGGAAATGAATTCTTTGAGCTGCTTAAACCATCAAGACCTCGAAGAACGGTTCAATTTTTATTTAAAAAAAGACAGAGTGGTTACATAAAAAATTTTTAAAAGCTAAATTTTTATTTATTTAAACAAAAAGATGAGGGAAATTAAAAAATGGAGAAAACTGTTGAAAAAGTGTCAATAAAATATCAGGGATCAGTGAGCGAAAAGTTTAAGTGAAACAAAACGGGCATTGTCTCCGTTGAAAAATAGTCTTTTTTACCGTCCTTTTTTTTTCCTCTCTCTCTATTTTGTGATCAAATTGAAATGAAAAGAGAGATGTCGAACGCTCAAAACTAAAATGAAACATGTAAACTGTGTAAATATTAATTCTGGATCAGGGCGAGCCTGCTGGACCTCACACCCTTTCCCTTCAGGACCGGGTTTACCATTGAATGCTGTGTAAACTCGGCCGACATACAGGAAGTGTCGCATTGGGACTAGCCGACATCGAGTGTTCCCTGTTTAGACTCGAACTACACAGCACGGGTTTCACCTAATAATTTACTGTCACGAAACTCCCATCAAATAAACCCTTTACACGACAAAATTGTTTTAAAATTAAACACATATAAATCCTTTAAACTCTTCTCAATAAATGAACATAATTTTCTTTCGTCTCTCCACAATTTATCAAAATAATAAATAATTAGATGAAAATACCTTATGGTGCCATGACATACAAATTAGTATTTGAGGGTTTTTAAAATGTTTTTATTGAACAATTTTCTTGGGATGCTATTTCTGGTTTGATAAATGCGACGTGAAAGCCTATCTATGTTGTTTTCTATTGAATATTTCATAACTGGCAATAGTTCAGAGCTGTCAAAAGTTTAGACATCAATCTATAAGTTTTCACCCCTTTTACCTGAAAATACACACATCGATGTTCGATCGACATTCAAGTAAATGGGAGGTAAAAAGTTGAAGCTAGTAATTCACATGAGGGTATTATGTGGTGATTATTGGCTATGGAAATTCTATTTAACTTTAGTTTGTAAAGTTAATAGAACACGTGGTTGGTTGGCTTCTGATAGGGGGAGGATGAAAATCACGGGCAAATTAGTCTTGAGGATCTTCAAAGTAATTTAGGGTCCGGAGTTGGGACTAAGTTTGAGGGATGACTGAGGCACCTTGGCAAAAGGCATAATTTATCCTGGGATACGACGCTTGAGGCGAGAGGGTGAGAAAGGCGGGGAGGAAATCTGGTGAGCATAAGAAGCGGAGGCGTCACGACAAGAACAATACCGGCGGGGACTTCTCCCACTCCCAAAGCTCGCTTTTCTTCCTTCTAATGTCGTCGGTCTCGATCCCAAACAGCACCCGGTGCTAAAACGCCAGAAATTAATTTCAATAAAAAGCAATTCTCAGTGTGATTTATAGAAAGATGAACTTTTTTTCTGTTCCTCCGCCGAAAATAGTCACGTGGCTTCAGATAGTGGCCACACTATGTGGTTCGGTTTCACTGATAGGGGAACCGATGTAGCATCAAAATCAATGTCAACCGCTATCCCTGAAATAATTTTAATTAATTTCACGATAAGAAGCAAAAGGTTTAATTAAAAATTACAAGTTTTTAATAATTTTTTCAGTAGGGATGCAAGGTTAATCAAAGTAACTGCTAATAATTCATAGCTAGATTAAAGCGAGACGTCCTTCTGAAAGTTTAAAACCCTTGTTTTCCACGTCAAACTTTTCCAGTCCATTTAAAAAATTAAAACTCTTTTGAATAAAAGAAAAAATATATTCATTAGCTATTTCAAAGTGTTTTCTTTTCTCCTCCAAAAACTGTGAAAGCATTTCGAGTTTTATTGATTTGACAGTGAGTAGTAAAGCGGTTTACAAAAGATCAATTTCGATGTTTGGGTTCTATTCAAATGGCCTTTCTTTGCTGGTGGTGGGGAGGTTAGTAATAAACAATCTGTTAGACGTCTCATTAGACTGATCTCGGAAACTGCTCATCTCGTTTTAAGCCTTTTGAATGGTGTTCCTCTGATGGTCGGGGAGTCGGTTTAATTAATATGTGAGCCTCTTCCCACTTTACCCTCCAGTCTCCCACAACAGTAGCTGAGTGAAAACAGGATCTCCCCTTCGTTCAACTCGGAGAAAACCCGTGACATTCAATGCCTCTCCTTTGATCCTCTCCCTTCCAGAATTCCGACATACCGCATTCACCCTCATGTCTTCAAAGTCTCAACTACTAGAAAAAAAAATCTAGCAAAATTAATAGCCTCCTCGTAAACCGCAGAATCGAATTCCCTAAATCTTCAAAGGAGGAAATTGTTCAGGAAATCTTGAACATTATTCTCCCCATTATTCTGTATTAATATTCCCATTTCCTCCCCTAAATCTAATGCAGACACCTTGATATCTTATTTCCTACTAAGTTTGTTCGATTTGGTCAAATTATAGGTTTTATTTGTTTTATAACAGAGAATCTGTTTTCGTCGGGGAGAGGACTATAAAAAGTTGTGAAGTGCCCTGTAAATGGGCTATTACGAATGTAAAGGTTATCAAGTCTCTTTTTTATTCACGAAAAAAGTTATAACTACTTGGTATGGGAGTTGGTGGGCCACTTTATCTCGCACCCATTCTGACGCAGTCCCGCTCGCCCGTCGAGTTCGATTCAAAGAAGTTCCCTAAAGCAAACAAAAGTCCAACTCGAGGGAATAGCGTGTACGTGGTAGAAATGGGGAGGCGGACGGGTTGAAGGGTGCGACACCGGACCTTCGAGTTGTAAAAGTAAGCCCGGAGTAAATAGATTCCCAAACCGGGAAAATCTACGTTCACGGAATACAACTTTCCTACCTGATTTGTCTTCCGATCGAAGATTTTTTTGTTGTAAACATTCAACTTTTTTGTTCAATACTTCAAGTAAGTAAAAAAAAGTCGGGGAGTGAAGGAGAGGGATCATATTTCATAAAGTTGGATTGTTTTTCATAAGCAGCAGGGGTATAAAAAAAGATTCACGTGCTCTCCCACGATAAAGAAATTTAACCCCTTAAAATTAAATTTTCATGTTTTAAATAAATAAGGTACACTAAAAATAACCATATAATATCTCGTGACAAATTAAAATTAGGCCTTAACAATGGAGTATTGACAGTGTGGAATCGTTTGGCCATTTTGGACGTTAAGTAACAGCGGTTTATTGTGTACTCATACCCGGTCTATTAACCACACGAACGTATAGACATGCGAGTCAGTAATGACCTTTTCTCAAGTGGAGAAAGTTTACGGAGATAAAAAATTTACCGAAAATGTGCCCATATTCCATGTATAAGAAAAAATCATTATCTTGAGGACTCTCTAATAACATAGGGAAGCTTTTTTTATTGTCTCTGTTTATTTTTGCACAGTGGATTCTAGTAGATTGGATCGTATAAAGGAATTTTTGCCTTTACATAGCACAGATCAAAAGAATGGCGTTCCTTCTAGGTAACTAGCCATTTTGAGAATCAAAATCTATCTCCCACCTCACGTCCAATCTCTTGACTATCACCATCCCCTCCATGCTTTATCCTTATTTTATATAGGCCCATCAAAGTAGCTGTACCCTTTTGGATAAAACTCATTTTTCATATCTTGCTACAGTACCTGGTTGGATAGGCCTATTTGAGATAAAACTTTTGATTTCGTCTGTAGAGAAATTTTGAACTCAAGCTTTTTTTTTTTTTTTTTTTTGAGGTCGAGACGCTTTTCCCCTTGATCCAATTATAAACGGAGAAATTATGCGAAAAGGGATGCCAGGGTGGAGAAGTATAACTAATGCAGACCTTATTGAGGGGTTCTGACGCCTCTTCTCCGCTCCCTTTCAGTGCTTTTAACCAACCCTTAACTTTTGTATTCACCCTCCAATTTGAGGTTCGCGTCGGAGCTTGGAAAAGGTTGCAATACCCCTTCGCATTTGTTCGACCGTCAATTTTTGTGAAAAAGGTTTAAAATAATTGCTACTGTGGAAAATTACCTCCGGTCGATTTACTGATTTTCCTTTTGATTTTCAACAGTCCTTCTTCAAAACCAATTTTTTCGACTATTTTGTTTAGGGAATTAATTTATTATCGAAAAAGCTGCCACATCTTTTTGGAATGGGTTTTATAGTAATTACTGCCCTAGTTTAGGTACCTACAACATATGCGTTGGTATTCAGAAAGTGCTTTTTCCTTAATGTTATTCTCTGTGGGATTTCCTTTCCAATCATCAATGATTTATGTTTAAATAACGTACTAGGGCCACCTACATAAAATATTAATGAAAATTCGTCAGTTACTTAATAAAAATTGACAAAAATAGAACAATTATTTAAGGCCTGAAAAGAATTTTGTAAATAAAATTTTCCTTCAGATAAATTACAACCATTTGTGCTTTGCTAAATGCACTTTCTTCCTTCATCAATTTTCATTACTCAATGGTTCCTCGGGGCGGCCACGGAACATTTGTTGCTCGTGCGGGCCCGCACTAGGAATTGGTTTTCCCGTGTCTGGTTCACCTGATTAATGTCCGACCGAGTTTCCTCGTTCCCACAACACTTTCCAGTTTTCTCTTAAAATACAGGCCTAAGAAAAAAATCGTGACGTGTCATCGCTCAATCGAAAACGAAATTTTTTAGACATAGATATCCTTTTAGGATCCATTCGTCTTTAATTTTGATAGATCATCACTCTTGATAAAGTTAAAAGGAAGTAATGAACCACCCAGGAAAGAAGGGTAAGGGTAGGAAGTTGAAAAAAACGGCCATTAGCTTCCTGACAAGTCCGAATCGAAAAAGACGTCAGTCGATATCTTAGAGTAAAATAAATCGTACGATTCAGTAGGAAAAGACATAATAGCTTCCTTTTAAACCGGATTATAAGTGTATTTATAAAGAAAATTGGTTCCTTTGAAAAAGCACAAAATCAAGTTGAAAATTCGATCAAAAATCATCCAAGACTCAACTCTTTTCGTTTTTTTTAAAATGTATGTCGAAATTGGGGACTTCAATAACGAAGGGAGGACTGAAATAGGCTTCAAACTGCAGCAGATGAATAATTTTTGTAGAATTGATTAAAATTGTGAAAACGGATAGGTGTCGCGGTGGGATGCATTACCATGATTAAACATACATAAGTTGAACGTAGTGACTAATGAGCTACTCATTTGACTGAACGCCGACACCAATTTGGGCGTGGAAATATATGATAAGGGGAGGGAATCGGTTTAGGCATCCGAACGCGTGAAAGAAATTATTCACCACAACCAGATGTTAATTTTGTACTCGGATATGTCTAATTGCTAATTCAGGAGGACTGAGACTGACACGATAATGACACCCATGAGGGGTGCGTAGTCGGTCGGGAGGGTGAATTTTCTAAATCGTCGGTCATGTTACACCCGCAATTTCGATCCCCAGTGGGGGGTTCTCGCGGTGATGCACTTCACTAATAAGTGCGTGGTGGCAATGGGGGTGAAGTAATGAGTATCTGGTATCACACTGTGTGCGGGAAATGGGGTCGGGGAGGGAAAGAACAAAAGGTATATTGTTCAGACCGCTTTAATTAACGGAGACAAAATCTAAGAGATAGCAATGAGAAGGGTTATCTTACAACGAGATAAATGCACGCAGAAAGGACAAGGGTCGACAGATTTACCTTTTAAACGTGTTTTGTAAATCGACCGTATAAATTTTAAAACCCCAACAAGTTTTTTGACGCAATTTACGACTCCTTATCGTTTCAAATAATAAATCTTTGTGCTTGGAAGCCATAAATGTTGACTTTTACTAAACGAGTACAGTTTTCATCAGTTATATATAGCTAAAAGCCAAAGAACTTTAGTCGTTATTGGGTAATGACGAGGTTGGTGGTTGTGAGGTTGGTTTTTAGCCTTATTTTGAGGTTAAGTTTCTTTGTCATTATCCCTTTTACCCCACATTTCTGAATTGAATTATTATTTTAAATTATTTTAATACAATAATAAATCTAAATGATTTTAAATTTATTCACTATTGGAGAAATTCGGCAACCTTTAAAATGTAAACTAAATTAACTTAATCAATGATTCAGAATAAAATTATTATTATTATTTCAGGTTCTATTCAAACAAAATATACAATTGTAATTTATCAATATTTGATTGAAATGTAATGAGGAGTAAATACAACGGTGATTAACTTCAGCTGAAGAATTTGAAATTAATGTTTACAACGGATCCAGTAATTGGCAACTGCTTGGATAGTCGCTGCGTGTGGTATTTCAAATTATAATCATGCTTCTAATCCGTTAATTAGTTAGGGTTGCGGTCAATCGAACATAACACGATATCGAATTTAATACGCATCATCGTTTTCGTTGATGAGACCCTCAAATTGGAAATTTCATCTTTTTTTTTCGTCTTCCTCTAAATAAATATTAACTCATTACTCTGGATGCATTGGAAGCTAAAAAGCAACAAAGGATCGGTAGAGACAATGAGAAAACAACAAAAGGCGACTCCCCAGACCCCCTAGAGTCTCTAATTTCATTAGACTTCACTCTCTTGATGGGCTTGTAAGGAGCAAAAGAGAATTGGGTAAAAAAGGGGAAAATCTCCTGGGATAACATTGAATTTTTTATATTTTTTAAATATACTTTTCTCTCCTTTTTTTCTTTCGAAAAAATGCTAAAAGAGTTTTTTATTGAAATTAAGAGAGCGAAAAAAAAGGAACATTAATTGGATATTTTGATGTTATACCTTCAAAGCAAATTTTTCCACGAATATTTATGTTATTGGTAAACACTATAATATTTAAAAAAATGCGGACGGCGAAAGCCATGCATATTTATTTATTTAATTTGTAAAAATTTGTAAATTTATTATATATTCAAATACTTTCAACAACAAAAAACTATAATATTTAAATAATAGTGCTTTTAGAAAACGATTGGTTGCAGCTTAAGGAAATCAAACAAAATTAGGAAGGCGTTGGAAGTAAAACCGCATTGAGTCAACAAGGGCCGGAAAGGTCTATAACTCAATAATCAAATCCAGGGTTCCTCTCCCAGGTTTTCCCCTTCAAGTCAACCCCCTCGCATATTTGCATATATGACCTCTCCGGGCGCACTTGGAATAAGTAATTTAATTTCACGGCGACTAAGCGTTTTTGACAAAAACTCCTTTTAAACAAGAGGGCTTTTATTATAATCACTTAAAAAGACGGTTTTAGAAAAGAACAATGCTTGAGAGATAAACGAAGAATAATTAAAACAAAAAAGTTCCTCATTGTTTATTTTTAATCTAAATATAATTTGTGCGAAATTGTTTTTTTACGTTTCTTTTTTTAGGATGGGTCGATAGGGTAAGAAATGTCAAAAGTTACCAAGTCAACTAGGTTGCCTGCTCAAAAGGCATTAGGTGGGTAAACATCTAACACTCCCTTTACTTTCAGGAAGCAATATTTAGTCGTTCCCCCCTTCCTCTTCTTCTTTTCTCCCTATCACCGAAGATATAAAAGAGGCCCCTGCCCCAGTTCTATGAAATAGAACGTCCGCCTCGGGCTAAGTGGCCTTACTTCGAACTTTTAATGGTGTTTGTATAAAACAACGAAAATATAACGAATCTAAAGTCCCTTTGATATTTACGACAAGGGTCCTCCCTCATAAAGTATGAGTCAAAAAGAAAAACAAATAGAATAATTAGTACACGAAAAAAGTAAATAAAAGCTTTATTTCAAGCCATTATGCAGTAGTTCTTTACACGAGATAAATGAACAACAATCATAAAATGGCACACTTACATCGATTTTGAGCTTTATCACTATAATATGATAGTACCTTGTGTCAGAGGGAGTCCAGGAGTTGAATATTTCAACTAATGTACCTAGGATAAGGCAGGAAAATTGTGATTTATTTATTTTGAAATCTTTTGACCCCCTAATATAATGTTTAATTTTTTTTAAAAAATACATATTAGTGAAATCTACACGAAATCGATCCCCTTTTTTATCCATTAACTAGTTTTGTATGAAATGTTATTTTCCACGTAGAATCGTTATCATCCCATCTGAGATTGAATTTTTCAAATTAATCCTAGAACGCTTCCCCCCTTCCCTTGACGAAATAAACTTTTAAACGAATTTTCTTCAATTCCATAAAACGTTTTGAACCCGTCCGTCCGTATAAAAGGCGAGAAAAGAAAATACAGAAGATTAATCTCGTGTCGATGAGGCATTGTGTAGGAACGTCGACGGTAAATGTCATTCGGGGGGAGCAGGACGACTATAAAAGGCCGATATAGGAGGCCGTTACAGGAAGATAAACACAGGATGGGTCCCCTCCCTTTTAGAAAAGGAGGCAACATTTATATTATAGAGAGAGGATGAGATAAGGTCCGGAAGAATGGCAGAACGTTTTGAGACGTTTAAAAAGAAAGAAAAAATAACGTAAGATCGTAAAAAACTCTCTTTTTCCGCCTCGTGCGAAATAAATAATATTACGTTATATTCGTATAAAAAAATAAGGACCTTTTCTAAAACGTGACCAGATAATAAAACTCCGTTTATGGGTAGTTTAAGGATAAAAAGGTACTACAGACAAGTCGAAAAACCTACTTTTTATTACAAATCTTATATGCTTTCTAATATTTTGCTGAAATATTTTTTATGCACAGTTTTTAATAAATGTTTTTTACGTTTTGAAAATTAGTCCAAGTTTGACAAAGGTCTCTCATTTTTCATTTTCTTTAAACCTTCTAATTCAAAATTAGATTTTAATGAAAATTGAATGAAAAAAAGCCATGAAAGAAAAATTAAATAGTAATAAAACGAGATAAAACCCTATAGCGCGGTTACTTTGAAATTTTTATAAACTCATAGTGACTTTATTCCTGAATTATTCATCAAGTTTTTTTTTCAACCTCTTTTGCAATCTTCGTTGGAAAAAAGGTTTTGAATATACGGGATAAAAATTTAATTTGACTGCCGGATAGTTAGGACCTGGATAGTAAATACGAATTAGATGGTGTTTACAAGATGGAGGTAAAAAAAAGTCTTTTTGAAGCCTTGTTTGGTCTGAGCCTTGTTAAGGCCTTTGCCCCAAAGGGTTGCTCTCTGACGTTTTCTTTTTACGACCGTCCTCGTGGACCTTCTGTCTTTACTGATCCCTTTGTCCTCCTTTTTTCCCTTCTGACTAAGTTTTCCCAAACGAATCTCTCGACAGAGATATTAATCTCTTCTTCTCGCGCAATTTTTCTTCTAAAAACCATTTTGAGAATTTTCTCTCTTTGATTCCATTATCTGAGTTATACATTTTTAATCTTTAAAGAATTATTTTTTTTTAAGTTTAAAAAATTATTTGTTTAGGAAAGGGTAATTTATTTAGGTAATTATTATGTTAGTTAATAAATAATTTATGGTAGGTTTGAACGAGCACAATGGTTTCATTGTTTTCAGCAAAATTTCTTACTGCAATTTTAAACACCATGTACAGAGGAGGAAAACTCGAATTCTCATTCGTTTGAATGTACCCTCAATTTTATTCACAAAAAAATTTGCAATTTGTTACTCAGGAGGTATTGTTGGTATTTCCAATGCTTCCCAACCTATTTGTTGAACACCAAACTTTTGATCCTCTCCAGTATAGCGTTCTCTATAGTTCAGCCACGCCCTGTAATTTATTACTTAAACCCTTTTTGCTATTAAAAATGTATTAAAAGTATAGTATAAAAAGACGCTTATTAACATTTTTCGTGTTTTTATTTTAGAATGTTGATAAATTGTAAAAAAAGAACAAAACGTTCGCTTGCATATAAACAACGGAGCAGATAAAAAAAAAGTTTTTTTTGTCTCTCCATTTCCATTTTTCTTATTTTCTCCCCCATTCTTTTTTGTTTGTTTCAAGTTTAGATTAATATAGCGTGCGAAAAGAGATAGCCATTATCTCGGGGAGTGTTATGCACAGGGGGTAAAACGAGGACAAATGCCGGCCGGCATCACTGAGCAATCACAGATATAAACGCAAGGATTCAATACGGTCCAGGACCAGTTTTTTTCCATTTTTTTTTCCCCACGACCACGTTTACATTATCTTCTTTCATTCTTTGTAATTTGCTGCCGACAAGATTTTAACGACCTTTTGTAGTTGAAATGTTGTTAAGGCAATGAATGTCGCATTGTGGGTTAAAAATTAAAAAGTCTAGTATGTAGGAATGGTTTGGGTTTTTGGAAATGCTGATTAAATTGCATGGGCTATAGCGACCACGGAGCGAACAATTCGAACTACTCGGTACAAGAGTGAATTAATTAATTTTAAAACTAATTAAACAGATATTATGCCATGTCGCTATTGTGTAACGAATTCATTGCTGAATAAATGAAGAGAGAGTGAGAGAGATGTAGTCGGAGGAGGAAGGTAATAAGGGCAACTCTCTATTTGCATCTTCATTGGCTGATTAAGGGCCAAACTCTCCGTGAATATTAATCCTTCAACCGGGAGTTTGGGGGTAAAGAGTGCTATGTCGGATTTATTGACAGCCGCTTGGAGTGAAAGGCCCCCTGGGGCCTTAGGAGGACGGCAGAGGACACCGAACCTTAAAAGCGCTTTTGAAGCTAATCAGGACCCTTTGATGACTTAATCATCCAAGAGATTTCTCAAAATCTATTCAGAAACCTCTTTAAGCCTCGATGACCAATTTATCATCACAGTTATCAACTATGAATTTATAAATCATCCATTAATAACTTAACTTTTCAAGATCAAATGCACACAGTTTTCATGTTTCGTGCTATTTCCATGTTCGTTTGGGAAATTGATTTGAATACGCTTTGATTGGAGAATTTCAATTCTCCTGTTTATTTCATGCTTTCAAAAGGTCTCGCCCGGAGGGGTGAAATTAGACTTGAATATATGGTGCATATCAAAAAGTCCTTTGGAATTCGTAGAAAATTGATTTCTATACAGAATAATAAAAAGTTGATGATGTTCGAAAATAGGAGCGAAAATAAAGGGTGGAGTAATAACCAATCTTGCTATAGTGTGCCGTATGAGCTGTTTTCGATATAGATCCTCTACACCATTGGCTCACTTCCAGGCCTTGAACCCTGTCATATAAATCGTCCTACTAGTTTACATAAAAATGGAAAAATTTACACAAATAAAATTGACAACAAAAAAAAGTCGTGTTTTTTTTAAAGGGAAATGGGGGAGCTGTAGGATGAAGGGGTAAAAAACGTGAGTCCCATTAACTTTGTTGATCACTGGGTGATTATAGCGGTTCATTAGTTGAATAATTAATTTACACAGTGTTTAATCAAAATAAAACGAGGGAGGGTGAGGGGTAAAATATTGGCGTGGTAGGGTAATAAGAGGGTGAACCCTATCCCCAGCCATCCAGTCTCCCCCCAAGAGGCTTTTATATAGATCAGAATCGCCCCATTTTTTTAAAATTACCAGGAGAAAAAATTCTTTAAAATATTCAATTAAATTTTGTCTATGAATGTACCAACACCAAATTCCGATATTCATAATTAGTTTTCTTTAACCTAATTATCCAAAAATTACTCTTTGATTTTATTAATTTCTTTTCCTAAGGCTTACTAATTATGGGAGTATGTCACGAAAAATGGATAAGACTTACGGATTTATAAGAATTGCTTTTCACCCCTATTCGTGCTCGCGTGTGCTCAGAAACTCATGGCCTCCAAGGACTAAAACTTTGCGTTCAAATCTTTTTTCCTAATTTATTTTACTTAATAATTTAGATAGGAAACCCTTCAATAGGTCAAATAGATCAGCGAAATTCGTTGAATAAAAAATTTCGAGATTCTAACAGCAGAGGTTATTCAAACATTTCATTTCAAAAAACTGGGAAATGAGATTGTTTAAAACTTTCTTATAACTAAGTATTCATATCCATTTTCCAACTGTCTCATAGAGGGCGTTTATATTTAAATTACTTTAATTGGCATGCATGAAATCAAGTTTATATCTTTGGATTTTGTACACAGGGCACGTTTTTTAGGCTAAAAACTCGTTGAATCCCGATTAATTATTTTTCATTCTTCTCATTTTAATCTACCTTCCATGTTTCGTCAATGAATAGCTCTTTCAAAATATCGTTTTACTCAATTAGGGACGTATAGTTTTTTTTTAATTAGACAACCTGCTTTGCAGTATCCAGCTTCCTTTTGTATGCCTTGTGGTTTGATCTCAAATCATTAGAACGCGTTCCCTTCGGAAGCCATGTAAGTACATTTTCTGCCCTATTTCCTTTGATCAAGCCTTTTCTAAGGATTCCGATATCCTGGAGTGCTTTTACATCCCGTATTTTTTTATAATCAGAAATAAAAGTTCCATATCTAATCATTTACGTTCGTTGTAAACAATATCAATAGATCAGTTAAAAGGAACGGCTTCCCCTCCTGGAACGCGAACCTCCATCCATTGCCGTCTAATGCGAAATCAATTGGACGAAAGAATTGGATTCGATATCGGTCCATCTCCACCCCCTATACCCACGCGTTATATTGTTTTATGTGTCTATTTTCAAGGTAAAAAGAAACGATGGGTATCCTATACACTTCGTTATCAGACACTTTCTACCCCTCCATCGTTTTATGCCCCGAAACTAAGAAAATATAAAAAGACTTTATCGTTTATGTTCTTTTTCTTTATCCAAATTCCAACACTCCAATAAGCACAAATATAATAAAAAAGCTTAGATTTTTCCCCCATAAGGTAAAAATATGCCTTATTTAATGATTCGCTTTTAAAAATATTTATTTGTTTTATTAAACTTTTAGTTTAAAAATAGTCAAATCTTGAAAAGAGGATGAATAACATGAAATGAATTTTTGTCCCTTTTTCTAGAGAAGAGAGGAGGTAGAAAAGCAGTGACATTTGAGGGCGATATTTCAGAGGTAATGGTCCCTGTCCTGAACTATTTGTCAGACTGGGATGGCCCTTGTGGGAGGAGGTAGTGAGCTGGTTAATTCCCTTATATAAATTTTTGTTTATTTTTCGCTTCTATTTTGTAAAGAAAAAAAAAGAGAAGACAAATTCTAGAGTATTTTTCAATAAACGGTGCCCCAAGGGAGGAGAAAAGATGGGCCTGGAATTAAAACTAGGCCCTTGGGACGAGACGAGTTATGGGGAATGTCAACTTTTAAAGTTTTTCGGCTTTCCCCCCCTTCCTCGCGACATCCGTCGTTCTGTTTTGTCTTCTGTTCTTTTCACCGTGATTCATTGCTTGAGGGATGGAAAGAGTAAAAATGAGCCTATTTTTCCTCTTTAAAATAGCGTCTTTCTTTTAAATTTAGACCCTCCGAGTATAAAACTTGTGAAGAACGTTGTTTAGTTAAGTGTTGGGAAAGAAGGATGGAAAAATGTTAATGTCAAAAAATGTTATCTGAATAAAATAACACGGGGTAATAAATTCAAGCAGGTTGCTAGAACTACAATCCATCATTTTCAGAGATATCACTGAGGTTCACGCCCGGCGAGCAGAGAGGCCTCCCGGAGAAGTAAAATAAACCACTGTTTATCTTTTTCACAATGTGCTCGACTGAAAAAATATACATATAAAAATACAATGGCTTATTATTTTATGAATTATTAATTATTTACCTATAATTATGCTGATTGATAATTTGCAGTTCCTTTCTCTAAATTTGAAAAAATATTCCTTTGGAACACTGGTGACAGTATATTTTTTATAACAACATAAAAAAAATTGCAAAAATAAGGACTTAAAAAGTAGGGAGTCCAAATTGCTCTTTACTAGCTTTTTAAAAATTAAAAGCGAACAGCAAAATCATTTTGATGAAGGGGTTTCATGGTTGGAGAGCTGCGTTGAGTGGAAGAGACAATTTGGCGAGATCCCCTCTTGGAATCCCGAGGGCGTTATCTATCATTAGATATTATTATGCCTGCTGCTTATCACTATTTACAAGCTCTAAGTGAATGGGCTCAGCTGATATATTGCTTACCCTAGGGTATGAGTTCTCGGCGGGTGTTTCTATCTCGCTCGCTCTTCTTCGTCTTCATCCCCTCCCTCGCTCCTCATTCCAGGCAACCCTTTCATCCAATGATTTATGAATTGAACCATACACCGTCTCCATTTATATCTCATCGCAATCCAACTGGATTATTTATTAAGACAAGGAAAGACGTGTTGAACAATCTATCCGAAACAAGACACAAAAATAATCAAAAACAGTAAATTATCGTCGTTCCATTTTAAGAACAAAATCGAATTCAATCAACTATCGATTATATTTAATTGGAAAACAATGTTTTAACACTAAAAAGACATGTCATTTTGGTGCTAATTTTATTAGAATGATTGAAGGTAAAAATAATGATAACATGTTTTTATCAATTTTGGATACCTAAATCAATTTTACAAGCTAATTCGTTGATATATTTCTCGTTTTTAACATTGCCACTGAAAGTATCAACGTATTTATTTTTATTTAGCTTTTAACGTTTGGAATTATTTAATTATTTTATTTATTTTTTCCAGGTAAGTGAAACCCAGTACCTACATTTTGCGATATAAGAAATTGTAAGTACCTAATTAAATTGTTGATAATAAAATAAATTCCTAATTCTCTCACTCTCGAGCTTAACGCTGGTTCCACTTAAAGAATTTAATAAGGGACAAGAAGCTTTCACGTACAAATCCGTCTGCCTAATCGACCAATTAAAAGCATTTCCCAAGAAAATCCTTTGTCTCAAGATCCTATTACGAGCCTCCCCTCGTCCACTAAACATCGGAGCGACTCTTCCTAATCAAAAATACTTAGCACGGATTACATCACAAATTAAAACAATCGATAAAATCTCCAGGAAAAAGTGATTGTTTTTAAAAATAAGGTTGGGACGTGGTGGAAGTATTTGCTAATAGATTACTTCTAGTCTGGTACGCCCTCAAAGAGACCTTTTATTAGATAACTTAATATTCCCGCCCTTTCTTTTCTCTCTTAAATCAATTTAAGGGGGCCAAAAGTAAAACAGAGATGACGTTTTATCTGCAATTTATACGCACAATTCACGACACACCCTTCCCTATATTTTAAAAGGGAGGGCTAATAACACGATGGGGGGAAAATAAATGGTTCATGAAAAATCACCGGATAGGCTTTTAGGGGTGTTTTATATATAAAAAAAAGGCTTTTTGTTTGTATTATTTGAAATGCTCTATAACCTTCGAACCGATTGTCTTGTTTTCGATTTAGCGTTTTCGTATATTTTGTTAATATAAAATTATTAAGTACCTATATTATTAAATTCTATTTTGTGTTGATGGATATCCAGGAAGAAGTAATTTATAAGTTGTTTTAAAAAAAATTTTATATCAATTTATAAAATACTTCTTCCTGGATATCCATCAACACAACATAGAAATCAGTCACCAGGATAACTCCAAGAATCAAGAACTATATTGATAAAGTGTTTTTTCCTCATATGTATTTTTCTTTTATTATTATCATTATATCTCTGTAGGCAACAAATAAATTGCATTTACACTGACTGACGTAGCAGATTGAAGTTTCCATTTTCAATTTTCTATAATTTAATTTATGATTTTTATATAAAAACAAATTAATACCTCTCTAATTCAATCGGTAGTAAATTTTTTTTTATTCTATAATGGAAGACCTCTTTTTCGCCTGTTATCGACCTCAATATTTGAAGGTCCAGTTCGTGACCTAGGGAAGGACAAATGGCTTGGATGTTGAGAATTTTGGCCCGCATCCAAATCTTACTATGTGCATTACGAGGAAGAGACTTATTTCCGGTTTTATCCCTTGTTTATTTTGACAGAAATGTCGGGACCATTCGGAAAATAATAAAGGAAAAAAGTGGAATTTCGGTTTTAAAATTATCACATTCAAATATTGACCCTGCAAGTTTCAATGGCTGCTTTTTTAACAATGAATGGATAATCGATTTTTTTTAGGTGAGGATATTTTTTGATTTATAAAAAAATGACTTAGAAAAAAACTGTGATGATACAATTTTTTCCCTGCGAACGTCCTACGAGGTTATTTCCGGTCGATTTCCTACCCATTCCGTCCCTTTGATATGTGAGATAACGAGTAAATCGCGTAGAGAATTTCTATATTTCGGAGAACGATTTCCTCTCCCTTCCTTTACCCCTTGATCTCCGCTAGATGACGAGAGAGAGAGAGAGAGAGAGAGAAAAAAAAGACTTTTACACAGTCGGACTCGTGATTCAGCGCAATTACCGTTAAAGGAAAGGAGGTGAAGTGGGGGAGGGGGTCGTGAGTGAGGGGGTGAGGGTCAGAAACAAGAGGGTGCGGAGGGAGGACTTGGAACATTCCTAATCCCCAATCAAATACCAGGGCGCTTTCCTGTAATTGGCGACTAGCGGGGACCCCTTAGTCAGACTATCCTGTTTATCCGAGCATTATTGACTTGCCGACACAACAAATTTTTTTTGTTCTCCTTCCTAATAAAATTGCGAAAATGAGTGAAAAACGCAAAATCGTCGATGTAAACTTAAAAGTCGCACAGCACAAAAACACAGGCTTTTCGTACCTATTCCTGTTCTACATGATGTTCTGCAGGGTACTCTTGCCTCACCACCCTTGTCTACAAGATTGGAACTATGAATAGAGGAAAAAACCAAACTTTTATTCCTTTTAAGAACATAAAAATTCGAATTTCGTCAACTTTTCACTTAGCTATTTGCCATCCAAGAGGCAGAAAAACTCTAAAAGGTGCAGGAAGCTGTTTTTTGTATCTTTTTAATTTAACCACCTTAGAATTTTTTAAAAATGATTTTTAGTTACAAGACATAAATTAATGTCAGATATAAGAGGAAAAATTAATAATCTCTTATCATGGTAAATTGATTTCCCTTCTGAAAGATGAGGGAAACCCTTAAAAAACTTCCTCTTGGTTTCTTTTGAACGAGAAGGGGGTCTCAGAGCCTTTTTATACAAGGTTTTGTATCCGCTTTAAAAATTCATTCACCCTTTGCGACACAGTGACCCAAATGGTTTTTTCCTGTAGGCCTCCCCCTCATCCCGGTATGGTAACGAAGGAGAACAACCCCTTCCCTCCTGACTTGGATTTCCACCCTAATTTGCATATTAATCACTTTCCAGGAAGGGTGTGGTAAATATAAAAAAAAGGAGAAGGGATAGTGCTTAAATTAAATATTTTATTCAACGGAAATCCTGAAAAATTAAAACGAAAAACCTTTGTAAATTCTTATTTCA
The DNA here is from genome assembly GCA_018703685.1 of Orius laevigatus. NCBI lineage: Eukaryota > Metazoa > Arthropoda > Insecta > Hemiptera > Anthocoridae > Orius > Orius laevigatus. The sequence continues at coordinate 289,671 of JAGWEN010000047.1, forward strand.
CTTTGATTTTCTCTAAACATTGTTTTATTGTGACAGATGTTGAGGGTGGGGATCAAAAGGGGGCAATCAAAACGTTTCAAGTGCAGAAGGGCGATTGAAGGAGGAACTTAGAGACCCTCCGACCATCTCCCCACTGACTATTGGGGAAAATGTAGTGTGAAACCGGACCTCACACTGCCTTGTAATTGATTTACACTCCGCCCGTGCACTTCGTTGCGCTCCCCTTGCTCGTTCCACATTGCTTATGTATAACCTACTTTTTTCCTACCCACCACTTTCAAATTGGACTGAATTTTTTTCACTAAATAAAAAGGTTTGGCAATTTCAACATTCTAAAAAAAGTCATTCTGGTTCCTTATATTAGACCTCGAAACTGCGTTTTTCAGAAGTAGGTTGGGGTTTGTTTTTAGGGTTAATTTGACTTCAAAAGTCGCGAAATGAAAAAAAGGAATAGGGCCCCATGGCCTCATTTCCTATAAATCAACATTACCTGATACAATTTCGCATATTCGATTTGTAACGTGAAAATATGGAATTGTCCTTGGGGGAGGTTTTCTCTTCGATTACATTTCCATCCTTCAAATCAATCCAGCCATGAAAATCCGACTGTTTACTCGCAAGGATCGATGTCATTTCCGTTGTAAAAACGAGTCGGAAAATGACGCAGGAGGCTTCTCTTTTCGTGTATAATGGGCCTTGTGTTTTTCCATATATCAAAAGTTAAAGTGCAACTGACAAGGGAGATGTACTTCCCCTTGACTTTTTTTCTTCACTCACTCCCCTCCTTGCAGATTTTCTCCTTTTTTGCGTCCCTTTACCGCACGTTTCTTCTTTTCTAAAAAGAGAACTCTCGTCTAACATAGCTTTGATCAGAAAATCGAATAATACGACCCAATGAATCCAGCATGTGGCCTCCTTATATCTATAAAAATCCTTCTTGTTTTCTGAAAAGATGATTTACCATTTTAAAAAATAACTGTCAAGATTACTTCAGTGAATTACACTGTAAAATAAAGATAGAAAAATGATTTCCCATGAGTTTTACTGGAGGGAGAACCATTTTTCTTTCCAGTAGAATTTTTATTGATTAAATTACACTGGCGGTTTAAGGGGGGAAGCAAAAACTTGTAAACAAAAAAAATTCAGGTTTGTCGAGATTAAAAATTTTTCGGGGCTGAAGTATTGACCTCAATCGACATTTTAACTTAATGAGAAATTGTTTTTTCTTTATTTCGAAAGAAAAAATGACCACAAAACTAAGATAAATTTTTTGAGAAAGTTAAAATTTATTTTTATTTTAAAATTATCTAGTTACTTGGTTCCTCTCTTCTAAGCATTAATTAATTTAGTGGAGGACGTTGAATTTATTACAGTCGACTCCGGTTATAGTAAATCGAAAAAAGTCCCCAACTATTTTTACTATAACCGGAGTTTCACTATAAACGGAGATAAAATTTTTAGGTCGACAGGCTTATTTTAGGGACCTACAGAATTTATATAGGTACCTACCTACTATTGGTCAATTATTGAATAGAAAAATAAATTAAATGCCCATTATGTTTTTTTTTTTTTTTTTTTTTTTTTTTTTTGTGGACTTGTAATTTAATTCTATAGGTGGGATGGTCTTTGACTCATTGCAGAAACTGAATTTTGAACTTTCTCAAAAAATAAGTTATTGACCCTCCAATCCGGGATTTCGGGACGGGGTCCGGAGACCCCTTTAATCTGAATATCTAGGAACGCGGTAGCGTTCCGCCCCGCCAAGCAAAACCAAAAACCCCTTTATCCGTCATAAAAAATAGGACTTAAAATACCACCGATCTTCACCAAGTTTGCACCATTTATAAGGTAGGGCATCAAAAAATTAGGGCTAGGGACGCAGCAGCGTTCCGCTCAAAAAAAATTGTAACTCCGGACAAAACACCACCGATTTTAACCTTTCCACCACGTACATTAGCATATGCATAAGATCCGTTTTGGGAGTTCCACTTCCATAATTTGGTACCAGACCGGACTTATAGATCTTAAACCTCACAAATGAACGAAAATTTTTCGAGATTTTTCTATTGCATTTGACCATTGACGAAAAGCCGACTAAAGAAAAAAAGGTTCATAATTTTTACCTGACTTCGGTTCAAAATCCGATTATCGTGAAGAACATTGTATTGACAAACTTTCCCGTAACGGTTAAAATTTATTTTATCCGGTGAAAAATTTATTTATTTGAAAAATTTTTTTTTACTAAAACCGGAATTTTACTATATCCGAATTTACTATAACCGGAGAAATTTATATAGAAATAGATACAAGTGGAACGGGACCCAGGAAAATTTTTACTATAACCGAAATTTTACTTTATCCGACTTTACTATAACGAGTCGATAGGTGTTCTTTTGAATGGCCAATCATTTTTTACACAAAAGCTTCTGGATGTCGTTTAATGTTTGACAACGTCACTTAAAGGATTAGGGGTTAATCCGACAGAAGGGAAGAGGGGAAAAACACCCTCTTTGGCACCCCCTTCATGTTTTTGAATTGAATAATTACGGTTTCGGTCTCCCCTTTCCACTTGAAAGTCCGTCGTATTGTGTCGTGCTGGACGGTGACCACTATTGTGGCTTGGTTAAAATTACTCCCTCCTTTCCTTCACATTCGAACCTCCCTCACTGAAAATTTCAACTACCCCCCAAGCCGACGCTATTCAAAACGTTGTCAGACATCGTGGTTCTGGACAATGGACTCGCTACGTTTTGTGAAGACAGCCCCTCATTGCTTAAAGCGTGACTGGGAACGAATACTGAATACGATAAACCCGCAACACTATCCTGTATGTCGACAAAAATATTGTTTTAAATAAAAATATTGACCTTATTATTGTTGTTCATACGGTTTCGTCGTTTTTTCCAATGTGACAAGGGGCATTTGCGACGACGCACAGTGGTTCCAGAGCGGCAAAAACTCAATTTTCGAAGGTCAAAATTTTGAATATAGAATATATTCAGACCACTGTCAATAGCCTGTAGTATCACGCTGTAAAAGAGTTTTTTTAAATTTTAATTTTGAAGGAGATTATAAATAGGTAGTCAAAGTTGGAAATCAGCCGAAACGCTCATATTGGGGGTATTATGAAAAAAATGAAAATTTCACTTATGAATATTAGTAAAATTGAATTAATTTGTCATTAATAGAGCCTAGTTACTATCTTGAAGATGACTTTTTACTGTACAGGCCAAATATAAAAAAATTAAAATTATTAGATAAGTCATATATGCAGGTATTTCGAGTTTTTAATGTAAAATTGTTGATTCAAAAAAAGCTCGCAGACTCCGTCTGAAATTACCATTTTCTCTTCGATATTATACCATGAAAATTTAGGTAAAAAATTTCAGCTGCTCCTACTTGCTCTGCGGTAGCTACATCATTTTTTCTAAGGCACCCACCAATTCTTTAGTCGCTCTCTTGGTTCATATGTGACTGAGTAATCAAATCATTAGAATCTACGAATTCCCTGTTGAATCCATTCATGACAAAGCTGTGACATCATTTTCCAACACATCCTTCGCAAATAATGAGCTCCTTCGAATTTTTTTTTCATTCTAAATATATTCTAAAATTTTTCATATTAAATATGTTCGGGCCTCATACTTTGACGTCGTTCGGAATTGGTTTTATTAAAAAAAGTAACAATTTTTAACAAATCTAATGCATTTTTTAATCCTGAATCGAATGAGTACTAGTGGCTAGGTTGATATGGTGATCCGTTCTAGAGATATCGAGTTTTTTTTGCCGCTGTTTTTGGGGCATTGTGGGACCACTGTGCGACGTGGTGACATTTGCGGTTAGCTTAGTTTTTCTCCTAAAAATTACCAAAAGCCACATTTTGGGTGAAATTAAAAATAAAAATTTTCTCGTCGAAAAAGTGAAGGGGTCGCCCCTGTGGCAACGTCGAAAAAAAAAAACGTTTTCATATCCCGAAACCAACTTCAAATTCTTGTTTTCACCCTAAAAATGGTCAAAAACCACATTTTGGGTAAGTTCAAAAAAATAGAAATGTTCAGGTCGAAAAAGTGAAGAAGGGTCCCCCCTATGGTGAAGTCGAAAAAAATGTATTTACATTGAGATTTTTGTTTAAAGAAAAACAATAAACTTTATCTCGTAAAAATTACCAAAAATGTTGGAAACATTTTAGTTCCGCGAACCCTTGTGTAATTAAATTATAAAAAGTTAGTGTTAGTGGGGGTTTAGGATCCTTCAAAATGTTTGTTCTAAAAACCGATTGGGAAAGAGGGTTAGTCGAACTTTGTTTTGCATCGAGGCACACAACGGATGTGTCGAAGCATTTAAAAAAGAAAAGGACTGGGAGATAAAAAAAATAATCGATGTTTGTCTTTGGATTGACGATGCCCGTAGGGATGTTGTACCGGATAAACCGAACGTGGAAGGGGAAAACTAAACTGTCATCAGCGAAAAGCTCGTCTATATGTAAATGGAACAGTGCCCAATGGTATAATGGGTAAAATGTTTGACTAATTCTTTAAAATAAACAATCGTCCACATAGTCAAACTAATAGAATTTAAAATTACCTGCCAGAGTGCTTTGTTTTGTTTTTCTTTGAATTTTATGTAGGTACTCAATTAGTCGATTAACTTTTGCAACTTTTCTCAATTGATCCTATAATGTGCCATTGAAGGACAGCTTGGAACCTTGGATACGAACAGTAATAAATGTCAGAACTTCATTTTTAGAATTTTAGGCTTAAAGGGAAGGATCTTCAATATGAAACCCCTTGGAGTTTCCCAAAATGGAATTTCACTTATGAAAGAAATTCCATGAGGGAGAAAAGTCTTCGGTCAATGAACTATGAGAGAAAAAAGTATAATTATGTAGTTAATTTCACAAGTTGTCCAAGGATGTTTTTGTGTAGAAAGAATAGAGGTGGGAAAAGGACAGAAAGGGTGGGGGGCATGGAGAGCCAAGCAAGCGGAACTAATGCTTTCATAAACTTCTCAACCCCTTTACTAAGGGAGGATTTTAAATGAGTCGCCTTTAGCCCATGCGGCTTTTTTATACTTAGTTTTTGAGCTTTTCTGTGAAATTCGAGTTTTAACCAAAAAAACGCGTTTTTTGAAGTTTTAAATAGAAAGAGGATAAGCTGTAAGATTTTTTTTTTATTATCGTTCGAGATATAACAAGGACCCCACCCTTGATTCGATACACCTTCAAAGGACAGTTTAATGAACGGGCATCCATCATCCGCGCCGCCGCCGTCGCCGACGCCCTTTCTCCCAGTCCTACCCTCCACCCCACCATCATTAACGCTGATTTACCCCAAACGAAATCTCAATCCAGACTTTTTCGTCTATTTCATTTTTTTTTCCTTCAATAAAAAATTGCTTCGTCATTTCATCAAAATTGAGAAAAATATGATATGTCAAACATATATTAGATTTTAGTTTGTCTATTTTTCTGTAAAAATGAATAAAAACGAGGACAAAAACAAGTGCGGATCTAAAAACGATTTGTTTCCTTCGATGTTTGGCCAACAATGTCCTTTGTTATGCGCGTGCGAGGGGGAAAATCCGAGTTTTATGATTTAATTAAAAGCCGACATAGGCACCCTTGTTGACGTCGAAGGCAATAGCCTCCCGGCGATAACATCATAAACAATCAGCAACCGCGGTCGAGACTTTTTTTTCCTCTCTCTCTCCCCGGCCTCCACGATACATGAAAATTACTCAATAATGCCTTTCTACTCCCAGCACGTTCGTTTTCGTTCCTTTTTTTTTATATTCCGCCAGGGGTTATTGTTGCGGCTTTGCTTTACAAAAAAGCTATTCGTCCGTGATGGATTGCGTGAATATATCTTTTCAGGAAGCGTTATTGAAATTTGTTAAATTCAATTGACTATTGTTTGCCTTTTTTCCTACTTGAATTTGCCAAATTTATAGGGGCTACTCTTAACAAGTGGTAGGAAACGCTAAAAAATGGAGGGAAAACGATGAATTTTTTAAATTGCGTTTTTATATTTCGAGTTTTTTTACGATATTTTGAGGTCAAAGTGTGCATTAGTTAAAATTGGAAATTCTCGTTTCGAAAAAGTACTCGAAAACCTTAGAAGTGGTTTATTCCGCAAGAAAGAGCCCCTTCGTGCTCTCGAGTTTGGCGCGTGAACACCCTCTTTGCCCCCCTAGACAGCCCACATAGGGAGTAAGAAGATCAAAGAGTTACGTAATGGCATACCACTCGAGTGACAAACGATCCTCCCTAGACTCCAATCGCGTTCACGTCAAACCTTTAAGCAAATTAATAAATATGAGCCATGGCATTGACGGGACAAAGGGGAAGGCAAAGCATGTGAGGCGGAATGCATCTCATTACCGATTAGTCGAAAGGGCAATAACAGAAACGTCAGGTATCCGATTGAGAAGCCCTCCGGAGTACCCCCATTTGAATTCTCCTTTTCATTCCGTTCTCGAAGCAACTACTCGGTTTACAGTCGGCTGCCTCCCAACGAAACATTCCAGGACGCATTGCTACCTACCAAAAAGGTAATAAATCAAAATTATTCTCCTCTGTAAAGCGAGGTCAGTTTTCCTTTTGCGTTTCGTAATCACAACCGTGAAACGCTTTAACCAAACAGGATTTAATTAAAATGTTTCCCCTTTTTCACCCCTCTAAAACACATTTTTTCCCGTCTACGACCAAAAGTACACATCTAGATCCTGTTAGCGATTTATTTAAATCCAATTTTTGAATAAAATTGAATTTTAATAGACAACAATTTCATTTCATTCCCTCCGGCGCCTTTTTCTGAAGGGTAGAGATTAATGTTTTAGAACTCAAAAGGCTAATACAATAATTGCAACATCCCATTAAGGCTGTCAAACGAAAAAGCGTCTGTGAAAAACAATTTTGAATATCAAAGGGACAAATCGGACAGTCTCTAGTAGTAAATCCGACCTCTCTGTTTACAAAGATTGTAATTAATTGCGAAACTGTTAGCGATATTACTGTCCATCTCGTGTGATCTTTGAAAATTTTCCAGGCAAACGAATACGAATATGCCATCAAAGTTGTTTTCATCAAATGTTGATTTAATAATCGAAAGTTTACATTAAAGATCCAGTTCTGAGGAAAAAAAATTTACATACAGGTATTTAAAAAAAGCTTTTATTAATTTATAGATAGCGAGCTACGTAAATAAAAATTCTTTTGTCGCGGTTTTGTTCTTTGTGGGTCGAAAATGGACAATAAACAAGAATAAGTGTTCAAGCGAAAAAGAATGAATCGGGGCGGGTGAAAAAAAGGGTCCATTCTAGTCCCGGAACAGGAACGCCGGGAGGGGCGGGAGAGTAGAAAAGGGCTCCCGACATAACTTAGGCTTAAGACATAGTAGCGTCGGTGGTTGTAGGGGAAAAGCTTCGGGAGACGTAATGAAACATAGCGTACCCCCTTTCCCCTTACAACCTCAAAACATACATGTTCCTCTCAAAAAGGCAGCTCAGCTGGAATAATGTTTTACCATTATAGTTTTTATTGTCGGGAAGATAACAGTGAAGGACGAGAATATTATTCATCCTCTACCATAACCGAAGACGCGGAACAACATAAACATATTATGAACGTTTTATTTTTCAGGTATTACAGTTTTTTATTATTAAAGCCTTTTTTCTTCAATAAATCAACAGATCTTACTGGAAACCATAACTTCCTCAGTTCTTTGCAATTTTAGGTCATAAGCAACCTTAGAGGGAGCCTCCTAGTTGCAGGAGAATTTAATTTTTGTTATCCTGAAAAAGCCATCAGTGGACATGGCACAGAATATCTCTCCATTTTGGATAAAGACCCGCAGGACCGCGCTGCTAATGACCTGCCAGCATAACCTATTTGCAAAAACATCTTGAATGGCATTGTCCATCTTCTAATTTGTCCATATATACCTTGTATATGCCATAGCCCATAACTAAAGATAAGCACAATATTAATGTGTACCAAGAAGAAGAAAAAGTTTATTTATATAAAAATTAGAAAAGGATGCTTTGTGAAATAAAAAGCCGTGAGTGTTCTTGAAAAGTTTTTCCTGGCCAGTGGAAAGACGGTTGTGAGTTGAGGGGCTGGGTTGGAAACAGAGAGTTATTACAACCCTTAATCAGAGCGAGCGAGGGATGACGGACTAGGGGTCTGCAGTCCATCGACCCGCTTGGGAAGAAACCAACTGGAAAAGAAAAAAGCCTCCGCCTCTCTGGAAATGGCGTGCTTTCGAGTTATTATTGTTGAAATATAGTTTCTATTAGTCGAAAAACCAACGTGAACGCAAAGAAAAGTCGCCAGAGGTCAATTTAATTTTTAAAAAACCTTCCGCTTCCCTTCTAATAGACTTGTACACTTGATTAATACGCCCTAACGCCTTTCCGGACCCTGTGGAGACCTCTGTAAACAACATTAATTACTAAGAAGAGCAACTTTACAGTTTACCAAATCCGTTTGCCCAGAGCAACATTAATAACGGTCCCAGAAAGGCATCTCTCTTATTAAACCCGCCCTAAACCGTTTTCTTACCCCCCTCCCGACACCTCCTTACCTAAATCACTAATTTATGAAAACAAATTTACCCTCCTTTTTGAAAACTTATACGGGAATGACAAAGTTGGACTCTTTTGTTCAAAACAAATAAATCTAAAATTCAACCCCCTAACCCTTCTTAACTCCCACCGCCCGGCTGTACCGCTGTAGTTTTAGATTAAACTTTCTTAATGGGCTTGAATGGGAATCGATAAAACTAATCTCATCTGATTTATGCAAAATTGCGCTTTTGAAACATTCAACAATCATGGATGTCGTCGTTTATTATCACGAGAATATCATTTTTCGATTTCCTACCCTCGTAAAAGATTTCAATTCAAAGAAAGTCAAACTTCATTTGAAAGAAGACATAAAAATTGTCTGAAAAATCACGTGATAAATACCTACCTAAAGCTAGTTGATGAAAAAATTATGTACCTACTCTGCTTTGTTCCTTTTACTGCCAATGTTAAGCCAAGAGAACAGACCTAGTCTGTAAATTGCGCCAATACAGAAAAAACTAGCAAGGTAAATTCCGCCAACGAATTTTTCCCCCCCACATAGTGGATAATTTGATAATGTACATACTAAAAGGAAGAAAAAAAGAGGAAGTTAAAATGATATTAATTTATTTTAGTTATGAATACATGTAAATAAATTTTAACATTTTAACGAAAAAATGCGCGTTTATATATAAGTACAAGGTTTCCCATCGTGGCCGAGTTTCGGCCAATAGTTTTTGTTACGGTATGAGTTTGAGTCGTTTCTTAGGTGAATTCAAAGGAAAGTCGTTTTGTGGATTGCAAAATGTTGGAGGAAACTCGGAGGATCTACGCGGTGGTGTAGCGTTTCACGGCACTCCTAATCGGTCCGGAGCATTGCTTCGGAGAGGACAAAAGTATCCATTGCTTACGAAAATCTTGTGTTTATTAGTAGGTTGGCGGAATTAACGTTCCATAAGTTTGGACAGCTTGGCGGAATTTACATTTAAGAAAGTCATTTTAATTGGGTAAAGCTCTCAGGTAAAAGAGGGATTGGCGCAATTTACAATTCCCCCCTAGAAACGTCTGGATTGCTCCCGATTGTTCTAGAATGTTCTATTAGGTTCAGAAGCTTCTAGGAGGGTCCATACTTAAATATTCCCAAATATTGCTCCTTAGTTCGCTGTTCTGACAGAATTCTTGTTATTCATAAAATTAGACACCCGAGGCGTTTATTTGACAAATAAGTCACTTTGTTTCCTTATAAAGGGGATGTAATTAACTATAATTAACGGGCAGCAGTTGTTCTGTCGTAAATAATATACATAATTATAAATTTTGTTAGCTAAGACCTGTATTGTATAAAGTTTTTGTCATATTCTGAATATGGGGTTGGTTGGACCAGGTGTGATTAACTGGTACTATTATGGTGGTCGGGGAGAGAGAAGGTGGAGTTACAGGGCGGAATATAAATGAGTAATATAACAGTTAATTCTAGAGGACAAGGATGTTCTATTTTACCTCTCTCTCAACCTCGTTCCACTCCTTTCACTCAGCCTACACTTCAAAACCCCGAGGGGCTTTTCCACGGTAATTATATTTGGCGACTCTGTGGTTTCGAGAGCGCGGGCGTGCAGGGGGGTTTCAACTTTAGAACTCCTGGAGACGACTTTGGGAAGGTTAAAATCAAAGGAAGGTAGAGTTAGCTCGCATGAGAAGTAAACCTTCTGAATACAGAATAGTTATATTCCAACTTGTACAAACCCTTCCATCTTTCACACTTTCCAACTCTCGTAGACTTTTGAAAGTTAAGCAAAACAGCTTCTAGGGCAAACAGGGCTATGTGTGAACGTGTTTAATTTAAGACTTGAAATAAATAAAAAAACCATTATTAAAAATTATTTTCTGGAAGGGCCAAAACAGTCTAATAACGGTATAACGAATAGCTCTTAATAATACGAAAAATTGCCATTCCCTACATCTGTTACGTTTTATTTCTAATACGTTTTCTTTTAATTTCATTTTTAGGGAATTCCCCATAAAAATGTAAAGCTTAAGGTTAGCTTAATGGTTGCTTTAAGCTTTTATGTCGGAGCAGTTTTTAGTAAGGAAGATTTGTCGGTGAATTCTCCAGACTTGGTTAATTTTTCAAATGAAAATCAACTCGAATGAAATTTAAAAACATCATGAGACTCCTTTTAACCTGTTTTACAGTTTTTTTCCCCTCTCTGAAAAAGGTTTCGCTCTACTTTGTAAAGAGGTTGCTCTGTCAGTCTAATTCCATTTGATGAGCTAACATTTACCGTTGAGATTTCTACCCCCTTTTGGACCCCTAGACTATAGATTTGCGACTCATGCATTTAGAAAGTTTCTACCCCTTTTGGTCTTTTTTCTCACAAATGACATCCTACAAAGCGACCTCTGGTTTACGAAAAAAAACTACCCTCTAAAAAGCCTATCTAGGTCGATAACCCGATGAGTTCATACATAATTCAACCCCCTTTTCGGCAAAATTATTACCCCCTTAATAAATTTAAGGGACTACGATCTTTACATATCGGAAAAAGGTTCAAAATTTAAATATTACTGATAATAAATCCTTCGCTTTTTTATAAAGAATCGCCTAACATCATTTTCCTTGAGGAAAAAAGTCTTTAAATATTCGTGTGTACATTCATAATAACTAAACCCTATCGTTATATTAATCTCACGAGCAGGGACTAATCGCAACCTTTAATCTACACGACCACGACTCCCGAAGATTAAAGTTCCACCTTTTTTTAAAGTTTTTTAAAGAAAAACAAGAAGATAAAATTCAAATTGAAAATTTGCATGTTTAAATAGTTGATGTAAGTATGCCATTGTGTTAGGCAACTTAATATCATTCTGAAAAGTAGTTAACCAGGTCTAGTAAAATCGTAATTAAATAATAGACAGAACAAGAGACAATAATATATCAACCTACCGTAAACTGGGTTTATTTTGTTATCTTTAACTTTAATTAAATAAATTTATGACTAGGTACACGTAAAAAAAAAAAAGTTGCCTTAATTGTAAAAGTTGCCCCAGTTACAGAAAAGTACAGCATTCCAACTTCCTAATATGAGAAACCATAACTCTTGCCCCGTACAAAAATATTGATTTTCACCTTTAGCATAAAGACTTCAAAGAAAGGATTTTATGAATTTCCAAGAAATAAAATATAAGATCGGGATATTTTACGTTATTTTGATAAAGAAAATAGGATACTTTTAGGATAGTTTCAATCTGCTATTGGAATCGAAATAGAAAGGAAATAACTGATTCCAACATTGGATTTAACATAAAAAAACCTTCATTTGGTATAAAAAAGTAACCTATCTAAAAAAGAATGGTGATTTTATTGATTTTTATCATAGAGCATAAAAGGGACAAATGGGATCTTTACCGGGGACCAATCCTAAACCCGTTTTATGAGACGTAAAGTTAGCATTACGATTTCCGAGCAAATCCCGGATTATGCGTAGTGCCCGAGGACGTAGGTGGCTCTAGGGCTTTTTTTTCAACTTCCGAATCTTCAACGAAGGAAGAATTTATTGCAATCTTGATAAAGGGTGCTACGGAAAAGCAATTTCCAGTCGGATTTCGAAGCTGAAATTTCAGATTGTTCTCTTTTATGAAAATAATAGGAGGTTTTCAAATGAATTTTATTTACTAGCACAACTTGATTTGACCCATTGAGTGATTTTTGGTTTTGACACTGTTATTGTTACTTTTTTATGAAGTATGTTTAAAATCGAGGTAAGTTTGTTATTATGTAGGTAGGTGAGAAAAAAAAAGTTCTCAATGGAATTGCTCGTGTCCTCCCCTTTTTATAAATGGTCTGTCACAATCGTGGGGTGCTCATGGGTTCAGAGGGTGGAAGAATGATGACGCCTAATCAGAAACTATTGTCCGTCCCCTAGAAAACTCAATTTGCCCAAATCGAATTTTTCTTCCTCTATAAATTGTAGGACTAAAAAAAAGAAAACTATAAGGATGTTTATTCTGGTCTTTATTTCGGGCGTGAAATATAACCACGGGGGGACTAATTTATGCCTGATGATGTCGACCGGGGGCTAGCGGAAAGGGCCGGAGCGGGTTCCGGGCTCGGTCGACAATTAGGGACCGCTGGGGAAGGGTGGACAGGAGGGGGTCGGACCAGGGAATTAATTAGGCAGATTTCATTTGTCATCTCCGAGCTGCGCGGAGCAATCAACAATGTCACGGGTTATTAATCCTCGAGAGAACCGTACGCGGACAGAGGCGGAAAGAGGGAGGAACAATGGACTCCGTGCTTGAGGGGCGCAAACGACTCCTCCTAAAGGCCTTCAACAATAAACACGTGACCTCTCCGACTTCATATTAATTAAGACAGAAAGTCAACCTGACTCTACACTTCCATATCTGTTACAGATCAATACAAGTTCAAATAAGTTGGAGTTGCAAATTGTCCCTTCGTAGCAGAATATTTAAAAAAAAAAAGTTTTTGTTTGATTAAAAATCCAATGTGTTCAAAATAACGGCAAGCGTTTTGACTCATGAGTTATATAAGCACGAAGAAACATGGAGACACCTGCGTTCTTGGATGACTTTGCTAGATGAATCTTCCCTTCTCCAACCCCTTTCACTGCAAAACTTTAAGTACCTAAAAAAAAGTTTCTTTTTACGTTTTAAATTAAAACTTTTTAGAAAAATCTTGCTAATGAGCACGTAGTGTTATTATATTTTTTAGAAAGTATGAAGGGTATATGTATTCGAATTATTTTAATGGACTAAATATTTTTATAAGAAGGATGATTTTGTTTTAATATGTGAATGGGCCTGAACTTTAAGAAAGTCTTCAAAAGGGATTTAGGTTCGACAAGTGAGATCAGAGGGGAAGAAAGAGTTGGGACCAAACGAATTCAATCAGTCGGCTAAAACCTACGGGTAAGCCGAGCGGTTTCCTTCTCCTCACGAAAAACACTCACTACTAGATTAACGCCCATCAACAACCCTGAACAAAGTGCTCTCGATTTCTTTCTTTATTTTGTTTACTTTGCTTTGTATATTTTGAGCTAATTTCCCGTAAGGTAGCTGTTCGTCGTCAGTGATCATGGCGCTCTGTGATCACGAAAATTTCGTAATAGATACCCGAGTATAGTACCCGATTAATGGAATAGTGTAGCTCATTTAAGAGCTGCACTGGGCAAGAATTTTCTTCGCCAGTTGCGATCGTCAATTTGAAAAAGTTAGAAGTCCAAATGTACATTCCATGCATGATGCAAGGGAGAAACGTCAAAACCGTTAACTCCAAAAAAAGCACTGCAAACTCACATTTTTTTGGCCTTATTCATTCCTTCATTTTAATTGCAATGAGAGGATTAATATATAATACCGCCACAGATGGGGGATGGATCGAATTTATTTTGGCCATACTATAAAAAGTGTTGATTTTTTAAAGTCGATTGGTCTACACGAAGCTGAAAAAACAGTGTGGTCTTTTTTGAGTTAAATCTCATAAGTCATATTCAAATTTTGTACCTGAATAGCACCCTTGATGATTGAAATAATAATGATTCAAAATTTTAATTATTAATTAATAATGTTAAACTTGGCCTTTGATTAGAGCGGTTGTTAGTGTCAAAAGGAAGTGAATCAGTTCTAAACTGTTGGCTGTTTCCTGAGGGTGCTAACCTGAGTCACGCTCGTGCTACTATTTCAAACTTAGATCTTATCAGTAGGATATCGCGTGATACTAAAAGCGTTTTTACTCCTTTACTCCTTTTTTTCCACCTCTGTCAAGCGTCGACGATGTCCGTAATTATTGGAGGAAAAAAAAAGTCGTAGTGGTTATTTAGAATTTAATAAAAGCTTTCAATAAACCACGTTGGAGGGAGAGGGAGTGGAAAAACAATAAAGTCTCGGGTTTACCGCGAATATGACTGACTGGAATCGTCAAGTGGGGTGCGGGAGGGGGGGACCTTTGTGCCGGTGACCCACTTTGAAAAGGAGACCGAAAGACCTCTTGAAAAGACCCTTCCCGCCTATTGCAACTAAACAAATCCTTGTAGCAATTTCCCAACTACTTAGTTTTGAATTTCCAGGAGGGAAATTGACATTTTATTTCTATTTGGATTCAATTTTTTACTTAAACAATTATTGTCTTCAACTTTATTCTATATGGTAATTCTAGACTATTGGCTTCTTATTATAGGTAAATTTTTCCCAGCATTTGCATGCTTCACTGAAATCTTGAAGAAGGTGTCATTTTAATGCCTTTTAATTAATTTTTTTCTCTCTAAAAACCCTTTTTTAAAATTTCATTTCTGGTCCTATTGTAATAACGGATCGATGTCTTCGTCCTAAACAAACTTTGAATAATTAAATACATTCCGAGACGTTAAAATTAAACACCTTGAATAATTCGCACTAATTGAGTTTGATGTTGAGAACGGGTGAAAGCATTAAATTTATTCGCTTATGAAAAATACATAATGGGAAAAAAAATTAAACGTTATATTGGTTTTTGTTTGAATTTGATGATATTGTCATGGGAAAATTGTTAGATGACTTCTATACGAGAAGGGAGGGAGTAAATAATACCACTTAGCCACCCAGGCTAATGGAAATTCCAATGCGATTCATTTCAAGCGAAAGCCACTTTGACTCAACCTACTCTCGTGTTGGCCTTTCAATTTCCATGCAAATACGCATACACATATACAAGAGAATAGGTGAGGAGGGCAAAATAAGGGGCCCGGGGTTGGGGCCATTATATGGAAATCAAAGTAAACTTACTACTCCTAATGGAGCCGTGAATTATGAAATTAGTTGACTAAAATTCGAAACTGTTTCACGAGGTCGGCCTGGGGCGGAATCGAGTTAGCCCGGTGTCTCACGGACCCTTCGGTTTAATTCTATTCTACCCCCCTCCCCCATTGGCTTCACCAAACCGATATCACGATCGTGGGAAGCACTTTCAACGGACGGACCTCCTAACGAAATTTCAGTTTCGGAAACAAATATAAACTTTTGAATTTTCCTTTCATCATTTTATGGTTCTTTATTTCTCTAGACACTTTGTTGAGGTCAAAAAATTGTTTTAAAATACAAAAACTGACACCAGTTTTTCGCCCTTGAAATCATCAATAACTACATTTTAAGTTGAATTTTAAAAAAGCCTCGAGGCAGCCTCGAGAAGCAGCGGATTTCCTCCGGAAAGGCCTTCCCTAAGCCTATCTTTGATGTCCTAATTATCGCTCCTATAATCGATTTCGACCATCTCCTGCTCTTATTTCCAAAGATGACGAAATTCCATTTAAGCCCCTCAGGAGAGTCCCAGAACCGCTTAGGCGATTTCAACTGTCTTCTACTATGGTCCTCGGGCCATAATATGTTTCCGTCACCATTTCCAACCATCTCAAACTTTACGGTATCGAAGAAATCACGAAATTCTATTTAGGCCCCTTAACGTGGGTCCCAGAACATCTCACGTAATTTGAACCGTTCTTAATATGGTCTGCGGATCATCAGACATTCCCATCACGATTTTCAACCATCTCAAACCTTTTGGTTACAAGAAAATCACGAAATTCCATTTAGGCCCCTTAGACAAGTCCCAGAACCGATTTTGAAATTTGAACTGCTATTAACTATGATCTTCGGCCCCTAGGACTTTCCCGTCACGATTTTCAACCATCTCAAACCTTCAGGTTCCGAGAAAATCACGAAAATGCCCTTTATGCCCTAAGCGAAGTACCAGAACCGCTTTCTCGATTCAAGCCATTTTCAATAGGCTTCTACCTGGTGAAACAAAAGCTCTAAATACCAAGTCTCGTTTAATTCAAACAATCCTAGCTCGAGTTATCGCGTCGGTACATATATATATAAATAAATATATGTACCAACTTTGGGAATGACCTATATTTTCGTAATCAGGAGATCGTCCTGATCACGAATATATAAGCCTTTAAGCCGAAAGCCGCCGTGAGGCCGGCCCCAATAGCCTGCTTTCCTCCGGAAATCCGCTAAAACTTGCTAAAATGAAAATCATACTCAATGAATGTTAAAATTTATTAAGTGAAATCTTTAGATTAGAAACTGAAATACTGTTTGTAAATGTTTTCGAGCCTACGTAACAAGCGTTAGGGGTAAAGATAAGGGATGGAAGGGAGGGGAGGTTAAAATGAAATACCGAGCTCATTATTCAATAGAACGTTAGTTTAGCCTTCCTTATCGGCTTAGATTGCGGGGGGCGACTGTTAATTGCTATTGAACTCGAATAGCGCCTCTCCCAGTTAAACAAAAGGTACAATTTGTCTACTGAAATCTAAAGGGAAAAAAGTTTCATTAGGAGTTGAAAGAACGTAATGTAAAGAAAAGGGAAAAAATTTAAAGAGGGGTAATTACTTTGATAAGTTAGATGGCTATTCCGGGCCATTAGGGAACGTCCGAAAAGCTGATGGGAAACCCATCGACTATTCTAGAAGCCGTTTACTACCCTTTAACTTGTCAGCAATCGGATCGTTCCACTCTTTAAATTGATCAAACATTTTAAATCCGTGTTTTTATTCTAGCGATGTAATTTTTTACAGAAAAGGGCGATTTTAATACCGGGATAACTTGGATTAGGTGCTAGCGATTTCCACCGGGTGGGGAAACGGTCCTAAGTTCCTCTAACATATTACAAGTTCCGTCGCCACGAAGCCATTAGCGTTCACCGAACCAAGAGTAATGTTATCTATGAAAGCATCGTGTAGCCACCTCCAAGAAACCAGATCCAATTAGTTGACATTATCAATTAATTAATTAGTGTATCATCCCTCCTAATTAGTTCTGGGCCTACTTTCTCAGTTAATTTCAAGTAAAAAAATGATTTTTTGTTGTTTTTTGTAAGAATTCGTGGCACTTCTACAAGGTAAAGTTTTTCTTTTGAATTTTCAATATTCAAATGCTCTTTAACGGTTTGGGCATTAGAGAGGAAACTGGGTTTGCTTCTAGATTACATTCCGCTCCAGAATTGCTAATTACAGATATTAGCCGTATGTGAACTAATCCACTAGCTTGTATGCAAATCAAGGGACGTAAACCGGTTACAGATATATCTGCGTATTGTATAAATTTAATTATACCTACGTATGTATATTATATAATTGAATATTTTCAACTCTCATTGTTAATCTCGCGAGTTTCCATTTTAGGTCAAACATTGGAGAAATGATCATCTAAAATTCTTGTTTTATCATGGTCTCCCATTCACCGCCGACACTTGGGTGATCACATGACAGCTATGAAATATAAATTCTAGGCATTTTCAAGTAATTTTTCAGAAAAATCAACATTTTCTTAAAGCGTCTTAAAACGTACAAAAAGGCAATTTTAAACATCAAAAGTGGCCATTACGTTGGGAGAAAAAATAAATAAAATTAAAAAAAAAATCCGCTAATAAAACCAGACGGAAAAACGTGATCTGTTTTTTATTAGAGCCACTCCGTACTGATTCGTCGCTTTCGTCCCTGAATTGTATAAAATTGAAGAGCTCGCTAAAAAATATAAAGAAACCGTAAAAAAGTTTATATCGGTAGGTATAATCGAAAACGTTTTTATCGGAGAGGACATGCTAAAATTAGGTTAAACCAAACCGTCTCGGGCTATAAAACCTATTATGCCGAAGGGGAGAAGGTAAAATGGTAGGGGGAGACTCTTTTTGTCTAAATCGACGACCGTATAAGATCACCTGGAGTGTTTACGTGCGGTGTGCTTTTCTGCCAGTAATGGGACAATAAAAGGAAAAGGACGGGAATATAAACCCCTCTCGTCCTGAAACTTCGCTTGAAATGTGCCTTCTATCTTACAAGATGGTCACAACGTGGGTCCTTTTAATTCACAAAAAACGAACGGTGAAAAAACAATGTATAAGCCTTATTTTGGATCAATTTTACGGGTTTTAAGAGGTTTTGGTATTTTCAAAGTGGTTTTTAGTGAACACTAAAAATCTCGATTCTACGCCAAAAGCCTCCATTGGGCCGACCTCAACGAAACTCCGCTGAAAATTACAGAGATTCAAAAAGTACCTAAAAAAAAGAGCGCCAAGAGCAAAAGGGAGTGGGAAAATCACAGAATTTTTAATGGCGTAAAAGTGCACTCAGCTCTCTTTGATGGGTCTGACGACTGCATTATTGAGAGTGAGTTATTGGCATCTCTTCTCTCCAGTTTCCGATTTCATACGCGATCAATCCTCCATTGATGAGCGTTGTTTATTTCTCAAAAGAGTCACACGAGCCATGTCACTGCTCGGAGCTAGCAGCTCTCTTATAACATAAAAAATGACCCGGAGGCATTCTCATGTTTCCCTTTTCTCTTCTATATTTAATATTTCTCCCCGAGAATTTCTTCCGTGTCGTGCCCCCAGGTAAAACAATTTGTCGAGTAATGTATTCACATTCTTATTTTAAAAGGGTTGGTTTATTCAATTATTAATTTCTTTATTTTGTTCGTTTCAAACAAAAATAGCTTCCTTGTTTACAAACTTGACATCTTTTATATCTTTTTCATTCCAATTTTTTATCCCATAGTTAATGAATAATGAGATTCGGTTAATCGATACTTCGACCTTTTGAAAATATAGCAGTCCGCGAAAAAAAACAGTGTTTTATAATGTGAACAGGTAATAATGTTTGGCCCCACGCAGGGTTTTCCTCGGGCAAACAGCGTTTATCAGAGATTTATGAACAATCGCACCCTACTCGGCATAAATAATGGTCAAGTGACGATTTATTTTCGGACTCGGCGAGCACGATGAAAATTAGGGTTTAAGCAAAACTGATGACCGGTGACCTCGAAAAAACGAATCCCTTCCAAAATCCTTTAAAACCTACTTTTTCCGTAAAAGTAAAGGTCGAGGGTTCGAGCCCTAGACTGTGTAGAAGGAAGAAGTCAGGGAAGCAGGCTGGAGAAAAAAAAAGGAAGAAGCTATTGAATTTTGCAATTTTAGCTTTTAGATAAAAGTCTTAAAATAATCTTTTTAAAAAGTGTTTCCCCATACATGGTAAATAGTAAACAAAGTCGAGTATCGAGTTACCCAATTTCCCTTAAACAGCGTTATAATTTAAAATAAAGGAAAGTTAGACAACAAAGAGCATTTAAGTTGGGAGCCTCCACTGTTCCGAGTTTAGCGGTTTGTTTAATCTCCTTGTGTGCCCTCCTAAAGAAAGAGACCCCATACCTTCCCACAAAACCCAGAACATTTTTTTTTATATTTAATTTTTCTTTTTTCTCGCTAGGCCTAAATAATTAATGACATTAATAAGAGCTTTTTGTATTAAAGAAACATTTAAAATGCATTAGGGTTTTAATTTATTTTAATAATGTTTTTTTAGGTGGAAATTATAATTTGGAATGAGATTAATCTTGAAATTTGGGACGAAATAGGGCTAAATTCGCGCGTGAGGCCAAGAAAAGGCGAAATCAGTGTTCCGTAAGAGCATTCTCTTGTTCAGTCTGGGTCTACACGCTTCTCTAATCCCGGGATGAGGGGGAAAAGGGTTTCGAGTCGCGAGCTCCACAGTGGCCCGTTAACGATTTCGAAAAGTGCCATAAATAAAATAAGGAGGGCGACGTAAAAATTGTTAGGCTTTAGAAAAGAAATTTTCTTTTCATCTTTTTCATAGTGATGTCAAGACGATTTGCTAACTCGGGTAAAAATCGTAAAAGGGTATTTGCTCCCGGGAGAGTTAGCAATGATCGAAAAGTGGTTTGTCAGTTGCAGATATTCCTCAAGGCATACATATTCCCGGGTAATTGGTTCC
Source organism: Orius laevigatus (assembly GCA_018703685.1). NCBI lineage: Eukaryota > Metazoa > Arthropoda > Insecta > Hemiptera > Anthocoridae > Orius > Orius laevigatus. Next base: position 310,025 of record JAGWEN010000047.1, read on the forward strand.
GTGCAAAAAAATTTTAAACGAATTCCCATAGCAAAAGAAATTTTGTTTTTTTAACAAAATCTCAAAAATAAAAGTTCCTCTTTCTATAAACTTAAAAGGAACGCGAGCTAATTTTGACAAATATATCCTTTTATAAAATATATCCTACGGCCCTCGAGTCTCTGGCCGCAAGAGCTTTTTTGCCTTTGGAAATTATGGAGTGAGAAGCTCTGCGTCACGAATTTTTTGCTTTGTTGCTGCTCTGAAAGCGTATAGGAGTATAATTACTTTTCATATCGGTCCGGTTGGCCTTTTCGACCTCGAAAACCCGAAGCTTCGTTGTTTGAAATAAGTTTTCGAATAAGGGTTTGTCTTCAAACACGTTCACTCGGGGCAAATAGAGCCAGGCTAAATATTAGGAGGAAAGGCAAATATGAACAACGGCCGCGCGCGTATCGAAATTTCATTACACGTACGCACCTCAAAAACAATCGACCTATTTTTCCTCTTTTTCCCTTAACTTTCTTTTTCCCCCTTTTTAATTTAACGGAAAATCGACGGGTTCTCTGAAAATGTTATTCCCGCTTTTAAATCGCTTTCGAACAGCTTTAGTCAACAAATCGTACAAAGTTTGGAGGTCATTGAATCAAGTTTGAGGTCAGAATTGTAACTTGGGCGCCCCAACTCGTGATTTCACCCTCTTAAAACTTCTCTTTACTTTTCCTTTTCAAAACAAAAATTATGCTAATTGCCCTTCCGCTTTTTTTCAGATTCTTTTCAACGGTTTCCACTAATCAGAAAACCTGTCTTTTACAGGTTTTAAGAAAATAATTGTTTAAAAAAGCTTTTGAGAAATAAAAAAAAATAAACTTACGAATTTGCTCTAAAGGTTGTCGAAAGTCTATTGTTTTACCACGTGGTTTTACGACGTCCTTTTTCTCCGGGAATGCTCTCATATAGCATTCAGGAAGCGTAAAAGCCTTCCCCTCTTACCTAAGAGTAAATTGGCCTCCAACCCTACTTTTTTTCCCCGGTCATTGTAATTGTTCCAATTGTGTCTGAATTTTATCCTTTTTACAAACTCATTAAATAAAGGCTTAAAATAAACGACTTATCGTATTTTCATTTATTATTTAAAACAGTCTTACTCCATTGCTTGAATATCCTTTACAACTTTGGAAAAAAAACTTTTGACATTCAATCCTACTCTTATTGGACTTGAAATTGAATTTCGTATAAGGTAGTTACATCAAGAAAATCAGGACGTCTTTTTCGATACTTCAGTTTGTTAAGGTAATGCTGTTAATCAATGCTATAGAAGCACCTTTTTTCTCAAAATATTGTAATTAGTAATAATTCTTAGTAATACGTTGTTGCGTTAATGTTGGTGGTTTAAATCGAATGAGAAGAAGAAAAAAGGTTGCTTCAGTGGCTGATTACAATGAAGGACACAACAGTTATTTTAAAAGACGTTGAAACCCGGTATTAAACAAAAATCGATTTATCATCTTTTTTAAAGCGATCATTTCGATTCGCCTACACAGCAAAGATCCATCAATATCCTCTCTGTATAATCCATCAAAGCATTAAAGCTAATAATAAATCCTAAGAGACTTTATTTTTTCATCCCGTCTTTTTTTCCAATTCCCTGGGAGACATTCGGTTATAATTTGTGAAAATAGTGTTTGTTATCTTTATCGATAAAAGCCCGTTAGGCAACTGGGCCAGGGGGACATGGAGGGTGTGGGTGGTATCGGGGTAAAAAATCGATGGAGTTTTTTTTCCTTCCTTAGTTGCTTCCTTTTGCTTCCGTGCGCTTTGACTGACGTCCCCCCTTTCTCTTTTCGCCCTCATGAGTTTTAATCACAATCCAGCGATTATTTTTTAGGGCGTAAATATCTTTATCTATTAAAAAAAATTATTTACTTAAAAAAATTGTTATTGTTTATATCGTTTACTTGAGCTACGTGTGACAAATAGAAGCCTATACCTGAATAAAGCTTTTTCGTATCGAGAAAAAGGCTTTTCTGAGGGAAAACAAGCCTACTCCATTCTCCCGCCATCAAAACAAATTACCAGAAGCCGCCATTTTGCCCACAGGCTCACGTCCTTAAACACTTACTCCGCCATAGATCGATGGGAGGGAAAAAATTCTACTTACGGTTGAGTGAACCGAAAAAAACTTTCATGTTTTTTGAAGAACAATATTTTTTATTTTTTTGCAAAAGTCCTTTTTAAAAATAATTAGGCTGGTGGTTATGAGTAGGCAAAGTTCAAAGAGAAAAGTTTATTGAATTTCTACGGCCTTTCATTCTCTGAGTGTGGTCTTAATTCAATCTTCTCTTATTGTTTTTTTAAATTCATTTATAAAATCTTAGTCCTACGAATCTTCTTCATGTGGGAATCGTGGGGTAAGTGAAGGTATGAGGTATTGGAAGGTGAGGGATGTCGGAGAAGTATTTGGTGCTGGAGGAGTGGTCTGTAGAGCCCCGAATTTTTGAGAAAGTTCTAGTTATGGGGTCGTTCTTCCATACCACCTGTTTTTTAATATATGTTATGATTTTAAGGAGGTTAACCTTCAAGGTTTGGGCATGAATTACGTTTTAAAAGTACGTTTAATTTTATAGGTATCACCTTATTTCCATAAATAGGTATGTACCCTAACTCTTAAATGGTTTGTGTAGTTGTTTTTTCTGTTATATCGATAAATAGGATTATAAGGGAGGCCGTAGTGTGAAATGGGGAAAGTTGTTTACGGAAAGGGCCGGTTATTCAGGTGGCTTATCGTCGAGATAAGAGTTTGATAGATGGAGAACCCTTTTATTAAAGCCCTTAGTTCGAAATTCACACCTTCTCCCCTTCCCCTACTCCCGCCCTACGTGGGTAATTATGACGAAAAAGTGTGACAAGATTTGCATAATTGGAATTTTAACTAATTCTAAAGTCTGCCCCTGATATTTTAGTTTTAATGTAAAGTATTAAGATCATAGTAGTATGCAAATTTTGTCTTTCCTCCTTAATGACTTTATAACTTCCACTTTCAATCCTTCCCCACCCTTTCCTCTGGCATCCCTTAGGGGCCCAACGCTTCTTTGAGAAATTAGATAAGCTTTACTAACTTTTCACTTTTTTTTTATCCTAAAAAATTGTTTAAAGTACGAAAAAACCAAGATAGAATTTCAAAATGTTGGGAATTTTGTCGCATTGATGACTCATAAGTCATAATATTTTAAGATTATCTTAATTGATGATGTCAGTCTGTTCAATCACAATCTTTATCTTCTTTCTAAGTTTAAAAAAAAATGAGTTCGTTCAAACAATCTTCTTATAATTATGATTGATCCGCTGATTATCTCTCAATAATTCAGCGGGAATTGTTGTATATAATAAAACGATGATGATTAAAGATTTTAGTTTACTTAAAATATACGAAATATGAAATTGGTATATTTGTTGGCAATTTTCTCTTTCTGCTCTGTCCAGGTATGTCAGATAAACTATTAAATCCCCAAAGTTCATTCTAAAGCTTCTCTATAAAATTTAATTATTTATTTTCTGATTTATCTATCTACAAAATTGTGATGGGCAAAAATAAGTTTTTTTTTTTTTTTGGTTTTTTAAGAGTTCAATGTCTTATCTGCTATTTACCTGCCTATCAATAAGATTTGTAAATTTTTTTAAAATTCATTTTCTGCACTTATCTAATAAAATGTCAAATAGGTTCATTTTGTTGAACATTTGTGACTCACAATGTTTTTTTAATCTTGGAGTCTAATTTTTTTGTCGTTTTTAGAGTGGAGCTCATGGGAATTCTGTGATAGACCATTTTAAGGCATGGCTTCACACAAAAGTTGATAATTTGAAAAACGAAGTGGTTTCTGGAGAGGCCAATTTGAAGAAAAGCTTCGAAACCGAATATAACAGCGGCATTCAATATATTTCGACCAAAATAAATGCGGCAGATCAAGAAGTTGACGCTATGGGAAAGTTGCTTCCGTCCAAATGCACTCTTGAGGCGAAAAAGGAGCTAAAAGTAACCCACGAAAATGCCTTGAAGGGTTTCATCGACTGCAAAAATTTGACGCAGATTGGAAGGGACGTCGAGAAAATCGCGAACCGCACTCTGGCTCTTTGCATTGACCTTTCTGTCACCCTTCGCGATGGACTCATCGGTCTCGACAAATGTTGGCCCTTTCAAACCGAGGATCAATTCCAATGTGTGGTCGACTACATGTGGAAAGTGTACCATTCAATCCAGAGCCTGATCCAAGACATCAGAACGTACACCAGTGACGTCAGAACTATAGCCAATGACATCAAAGACAAAGTCGACGAATGCCTTCACCCCAAAAACAACACCATGGAATTCGCCATCGAAAAAACTCTCACCAACTTGCATAAATGTACCAAAAACTGACTTTTGTAATTTTATAAAATAAAATTGTCAGAAGTTGAATTAATTTGATTTCTTATATAATCTTCTTTTATAAAAAAAAATTAATAAATTGATACTCGAGATATGAAATCGAGAATCAATATAATTGCAATAAAATTTCAATTTTTACAATAGTTCTGTTCCAAACGTCATGTCGCCCAAATTTTTATTATTTGGCGCCTTTTTCATCCTTGCGATTCAGGTAAAATATTTTAACTTTTTTAAAATTAAATAAAAATTCACACTCCTAATTGAATTTTATATCTAAAAGTTTTTGTTCTCTTAAATAAATTGTTTCTAAGACTTTTAATACTAGTTACATACTAAATATTAATTTATAAAGTTTAATTCAAATTACGTTGATTTTGTTGATCTAATTAATTAAATTTATTGATTGCAAAATGTATCTAAATCAACATTTACAGGGTGAAGTTTCTTCGAATGTCGTCACGAATTTAAGGACATGGTTTCAAACTCGGGTGGAAGCTCTGATTCACGAATTGACTTCAGCAGATGATGGACTTAAAAATCATTATCAAACATTGATTAAAAACCATAAAGAAACGTTAGAGAAAACAGTGATGAAAGCCAAAGGAGACGTGGACGTCGTGAAGCCGTTTACTGATCAAAACTGCGTCGAAAAAGCCCACCAACAACTAGACCAAGCGAAATCTACTTCACTGTCTGATTTCATCCATTGCGCACAAGGCCCAGAGATCATCTACGACATGAAGGAAGTCGCCACATCAGTCTTGACTCTAATCACAAGGTACTTCGAAGACCTCAAATCTGGTTTCAACGGGCTCGACGGATGCACTCCTTTCCCCTCAGAAAACGCATTAAAATGCGTCAACGGATTCGTTTGGCAAATCGTCGACCTCGCTCGCGACATGATACAAGAAACAAACGAGGCCGTCTTCGAAATCCGAAACTTAACCAGAACCATCTCTGATAAAATAGCCGAATGCGAAAACCCAACTAGAACAATCCATGATAAAGTAGAGCTTGTAATGCTCGACTTTAAAAACTGTCAAAAATAAAAATTTATCAACAATTTTTTTTTCAAACCTTTTGTCGAAAAGCACTCTGGCAAATGAAGCTAAAATTTCTTTTATAAAAGGGCCCATTTAAAATATGTACACAAATGTAGAGAGCACCATATTCACAAAAGGACAATAGAAAACATAAATTTCAAACAAAAAACAGTTTAAAACAATTTAATTAAAAATGACGGTTTTAAATAAATTGTAAATAAGTTATGGTTACATCCGGCTTTGACCGGAATGTTGAGCAGAAACTTGTTTCTAGTCTAATCTTCTTTCTAATAAAGGAGTTTATCAGATTCTAGAGTCTTGTTCCAAATACCCATTAGGATCCTCCTTTCCAGATCTTATCGTCCTTTAAGCTTCAAGAAACTAAGTCCGAACTTTAGAAAGGAGACCCGGTTAATAGGTAAGCCGAACTACCCTAGTAACCCTGATTGCTTTCGAGATATTTTTCCTTCTTTTTTTCTCGAAATATTGGAAAGCGGGTGGCGTAGAAATGATGTTACGCCCCACTTTTGATCTCATTACCACGAGCGTCAAACGAGGTAGGAGTGGAAAAGGCCTAAAAGCATCCTTATGAAACTACCACCCATAACAGCCACTCATACGCTCAGTAAGAGCGGGAGCCATAAACTCAACATGGCTAAGTAGAAAAGAAAATTCAATCTAACCAAAGAATGGACAAATCTGGAACATTTTTACAAAATTATACTAAATAGACAGCGAAATTACTTAATTTTTATTAATTATAAATCATCCAATTTGCTTTTTTATTTAGGTTTTTTTGCGGATTTTAATTAATTATTCAATTTAGAAGTGCAATTTGTATCCTATACATTTTCAAAGGCCTTATCAGCCTCTGAGAAAGATCCAGATTTTTTACCCTTCCCTCTTCTCTTCCTTTTTTTATTTTTTTTTCTCCCCTACAACAGGGACTAATGGAACCCGTCGCCCATTCAATTCTTCTGATCCCTAAGTGCCCTTTCGTAATGGCTTCCCCCAATTTTATGCAAGGGACTTGGAAGCTACCTTGTTTTAAAAAAAGGACCTTCCCAAACCCATTTTAAACTTAATTTTTATTCATTAATTTAGTTCGTCCTCTGACTCTAATGGGCTTAGCTATAGCCCCTTTTTCCCCTTAACCACATTTAACATTTTGTAATTACAAAAATTGGATTTTTTTATATTTTTTTTTGTGTGTGTGTGAATGTTTTCTTGAACTGGTAAACCTTTAAGTAGGTGGTTTATGAAGACTAAAGATAACAATGAGCCCTTGCTTTACATTGTCGTCTGAACAATCAGATTAAGAGGCCCAACAATGCTTTTGTCCCTAAAACCTTTGATAAACTCCATTCTTTAGACTCAAAATGTGTCTAATTAATAAAAAAACAATATTTTAGCATATTAAGTTTGACCATTTTTGAACTTTCTTAAAAGAAAGTATTGTATTAACTTCGAAGATGGGCTCGTTGGGGTGGATATTATTTTTAGAAGGGTCCCATGGTATTTATCGGACATGACTTATTCTTTAATATTGTCCATCCTCGCAGGGGAAAGGGTAGGTGAGAAGGGTTAAGAAGTGATGATGTGGTTGAGGTGGGGAGTTGTAGCCTGTGGGGAGGTAGGGGGAGTGTCAAGGAAGGTAGGGAGGTGATGAGAGAGTGGGAGATGGGTAGAATTTGGAGTGGGGTGAGGGTTTTTGGGGGGATTTGATGGTTGGATGGGGTTAATGATGGTGTGGGTGATCAATTTAATGATTTTGAAAAGGTACCATAGATTTTTTTTTAGTTTGAACGTTCATTGATCTATTTGCATATTTGGGTCTAAACATAAAGGAGGTGAGTCAACTTCCATATCACGTATTCGCTAATAATTTTGAGAGGAGGTGTACGCATATAATTGAATAATGGCATCGGGTGTAGTTGTGCGGTTCCAAGGGGGAAATGAGCTTTTGAGCTTTGCATCAACCCTTCTCTCCCTTCCAGGGCTGGAATTCCTATGAAAATCCTCGTATACGAAGGAAATTCTTGTCTAGTACTAAAGTTTAAACATTCTTTAGTTTTTTTTTTAAACGAGCTCGACTTCAGAGAAGAATTTCCTTCCTTTTTCTCGCCCACCTCCCTCCACCCAAAAAAAGGTTTAAGTTGCTTCCACTTTTTAACTTTAAGGAGGAGGTACGATATTAGTTTTAAGTATGAGTAAGTAAAAATGAAGTAAAATAACCGGAGAAATCTCGAAAATTAAATTTTGAAAGTTCTTGGCCCGTAGGATTAAACAAATTACAAAAATCCACACCTTTGCGGTCTCTTTGTCCATGTATAACACTTTGAAGTGGTTTTTCACCCTCTTTTTTTTTATTTCCTAAGCTCTAAAAAATCTTTTAGGATGGCAAAATTTTCTTTATTTTATTTTTAGACCAGAAAAAAAATATATTGAGATGTCCTTTACGAAAGCACGAACGCGTGATGAGAGAAAATGGAAAGGACACGATCCTCAAAGGCTGTTGACATCACAAATACGCCCTCTTTCTCAAGATCAAACAGACAAACATATTCCAGAGACGCCTCCAACCTACATGACTTAAGCAAACAAATTTTCACGAAAAAAAGATAATGTTTTTGCCATATATAAAACTTTTAAATAAAATATTGGTAAAAATTGACATACACAGTGGTAAAAATTGGGAGAAAATGTTGCCGCACAGCACCACATAAAAATATATTTACGCTCCATTGAAACTGTTGACGTTTTTATTCGAGCGTTATTAATTTTTTTTATTGATGTTTAAATTGGCGAGAAATATTGATAAAATTGGAGAGGGCTTCCAAAAATACTTATTCGATGTCTACTATTAAAATGAGGGTTGGTTGGGTGGTGTTGCAGTAGTTGCAGGTGGTTGCAGAGAGGTCTGTATATGATACAGAATTTTTGTTATGAGCACTTCCTACATCGACTGTGTCCAAAAATTATAAATCCTTGATCTTTAAGTTCGATGTGATTGAATCTTCTGATCTAACGTTTTTTTTTTTTTTTTCCCTTTCCACTTAACGTGTTTATTAAAGAATAAACAATTCTTAATTTACTATAAGTGGTTTTGAGTAGTGGATAACTATCGTTATGGAGTTGTCAGGGAGTTGTAATGCTTTTGAGGGATGAAGGGGTAGCTGTTATATTGAAACAGTCAATTCGGAGCCGTGGGCGTTATTGTTGGTCTGGATCCCGTCCGTAATGGGAGCACGAGTACCCGATAAAGTTGCTCGAGAGTTGACCGTAACCCTGGCGGTCGTCGAGTAAGGGAACCCCGACCGCTAAAATTGCCCCAATCTCTCAATGGGTTTTCTACACGTTCGAAACTCAACCCCACGGATAGACCACGTGAGAAATTCACTTTTAGGCCAATTCGACAGGGTCCATCAGCCTCATTTAATGTTATCGCGAACGACCCCGACATCATCAACACTTCCGAACGAGCCTTTCGTTCTCCGGATTATGGGAGTGGCTAACGATACCATCAAATGATAGAAACATTTAACTCTCAAAGGTTCATTTATAAACGTTACAAAGGGCATTCTCTCTCATCTTCAGTTTGCCAATGCATTTGCAAATTATTGTTTCCAGTGCTCCAGAGTATGAAATTACCCCTGTCTGGAATTTTTATACATATTTATATAACATTTCTATTGTTTTTTTCCTAATGTAAATGAAATACTTTTGTTTCACGGGTTACCTCTGAGTAGTGTTTTTGACATTGTCACTCGAGTGAATGCCAATGGTGGTGTACCCTATTGCCTTCGGATTCTATAGGATGCGACTCATTTCTTGAGTTTATCCTATGGAACACCGTGACCTTGAGTGTCGTAAGCAGTGGATAGCACGCCTCGGTCTACTTGGCTAATGATCCCATGGTTAGAGCGGAAATGGAGTCATTTATACATGGAAAAGGAAAGAAAATCTATTCAGATAGTACGATTTTATTGTCTACATTAGTAAAACACACCTACTTACGTATTTTTAGTGCGGTGTAAACATTGAACGACGTCTTTAACTAATCCCGGTCCATCGTCGCGCAGGTTTTGAATTATTTTTTTGCAATTCTTTCCAAATTGGGCGAAACCGTATGTGAATTCGTACGAAAATTGTTTTGCGCACTGAAACATCTTGAGAACGCTTGTACATTCATCGATATCGTTTATTATTTGGGTCGTGTATTCGAAAAAAAGTTTAAATAAATTGAAAATTTCCGTTCCGAGTTTCTCGATCTTCTTCTTATTCGTTTTTATGTCCGTGCAGTTCATGATTCTCCGAACGGAGTCGACGTCCAAAAATAACGTTTTCACTTCGAAATGATTTGAAGGGGCGTTGACATCCTTCTCAACCTGGGATTTTATTCCGGCCCTCGGAGCTTCCAATCCGGTCGATTTGACAAAAGCCTGTAATTCCTTCATCTCCCACTCCTTTAATTCCCACCTTAGATCGTCCATCTCAGTCTTGACCCATTTCTCCGGAGACGGAAAATTCGTTTCTCCTCTCATCTACAATAAAAAAGGAAAAAAATATAAAATTCCTCAATCTTGTAAATTAACTTTTTGTTTACCACACTTTGACCTCTCCTGTTAATTTATTATTAAAAAATTAAATAAAAAAGCAAACCTGGGAGAAAAATAACGTAAAGATCAATATACTCGGTATGAAACCCATGTTTGACGTAATTAAAACTGATTTAATTTGCTTAAAATGTCCTCCTGTCGTACAAAATTCTGAGTTAACATCAAGATAAACGATTTAATTAAAAATATGTCAAAAGAGCTCTAATGTGCAATAAATTTGATTGACATGGCATGTCAATATTTAATTTAATTTGTTTTTTACCTTCTGTTTACAGTACCGACGGTCGAGTTACAAGCGGTGGCAGGCGACCCTGTATATCTTCCATGCGATATATCGACAAGATCGGATACAAACGACGCTGTTTTATTGGTCCTTTGGTACATCGAAGGGCAAGAATCGCCGATTTACAGGTGAGAAGATTTAATTATTCATATTATATAAAAACTATAATCCATTCGGTCCTATTTATTTAATTTCTACTGGAGAATACCAAAATAACATGACAAGAGTCTAAAAGAACCTGCATACATCTTCTAAATCGTTTACCCTAAAGTTCCCCTCGAGTATTTTATAAAATATATTATTTTTTCTTTAAATTTGTCAGTCTTTATTATGCCTGGGGGCCTAATTCCGAGCTAATCCGGGTGCTTTTGCAGAGTTTTTTTAATGCGAGTGGTTACCGGGATGCGGGGTCGGGGAATGCCCTTTTGATCTGTTTAATTTAAAGCAGTTTGGGAATTAATGGGAAGCTTTTGGTATAATGGGAAGGACGGTCGCCTTTGGGTGTTCGAAATAGAGGGGGATGGGGGGATCAACGTTTTAGAAAGCTCTGCTAGAGGGGGATAATAGGGGGAGACAAAAGGTAGGTCCCTATAATCCTATAGGACCGCCGAGGGCCTATTCAAGGAAGACATTCCGCCCTCCAAGTCCAGAAACTTATCTTCCGACCGACACTCGCCGTTTTCAATAAAATGTCAATTCAATGTGCAGTTGTTTTTCCTCGCTATTTATATAAAAAAAGAATTCCAAAAATTATGGGTTCCATCTAGTTGCATCCTCAAAGCCTTGGTTCTTCGACTCTTACATATCATATGACACGATCTAGAAAACTGGATGCATATTTTAATATTACCCCAATCGACCCAAATTACCTCTCTCCACTAGTTTGGTAGTCACCCAATTATACCCTCGACGATTCTCTGATTTATTCTCCTAACTACCCCTCCCCAATACACCCAAATAACGTCATCTCACCATTATCGCTTCCCAATACCTTGCACCTAATAACCGGATCACCCCCACCCCTTCAACTACACCCATTGGTGCGCCTAGGTCCGAGGAAAGTAAAGAAAAACTGGTTTATAGATCGGTTCTATGGTTTGCAAGAATAAAGAACAATAAGAACGAGGTTTTCTTTTGTCTTCTGTAACAGAAAAAAAAAATAATTTTCATAAAAATCCTTGTAGAATTCCGTGTAAGTAGACTGCTTTTTAAACTTTTTTTTCGCTCTCCTTTACCCTGTTGCAATACCCTGGGGGTATAAAATCCCTCCTTGATACCAGGAAAGGGAAGGGGAAAAAAAGAATATCTTTACAAAGATAAGAAACGCGAGATTCATTCGTTTTACATTACCGCGATTCTTCCCCTCCCTACTCCAACTTTAAAGGTTGAAATAAAAGACGAGAAAATGCTTACCTACCTATAATGAGATAAAAAAAATTCTTAGAATGTGAACCGTTTTTCCTTATAATTTTATCTTTTTTTAATATAGATAACATTTGAAAAGCGTTATCACAATATAAACAACACAATAAATATAAATAAAATTAAAACAATTTAAAAAAAGCCGCTGTGAGGCCGACCCCAATAGCCTGCTTTCCTCCGGAAATCCGCTAATATTTGGTTTTTACATTTTTTTTTCTTGTTACTTATCATTAGTATTATCTAAAGAAGGAACCACCTAGAAACTTACGTTTACTCTTTTCTTATAATAGCGCGGTCTATAATAAGCCATTGTAGAAAGAATTTTTTCACTTTTTATAATTTTATAAAATTCGATCCTCGCTAAGTAAACATAATTGAATTGGAATAGAACTGGGAATTCGATTGGGGCTATCAGTCGCTGGGAACGTAATTAATGTTAGATAGACTGTGGTGGACATAGATGGAATGTATAAATCAAATATGCATCCTACGATTTATAGTAGATGACGATTCCCGAGGGTTCTATACACTCAATCAGTTACAATTAATTAAAATAAGTATAAACATTTAATAAGAATTAACGGATGCTTGTCGAACTCTTAAAAATTTATAAAGAAAGACTCGTCAAAACTTGATGAAATTAATGGCGATGTGGTGAATGTAGGGGTTTACCTATGTTTCAGCGTGAGTTAAAATATATGGGGAAAGGAAACGTGACGGTTTTAAATTTTCGCCCATTGTCGGAACGTTAAGGGATAAATCTAAGGGTCTGAATAACATAGGAAGGCCTTTTTGAAATATGCGAAAGGCTTCAGAGGATGTGCAAAGTATGAGAATAATATTATAGTTTGCTCTGTACGGATCGCGGTATGGGCTCTGAAAGGGTTGGACTGGAAAAGGGGAAGAAAAGTCGGGGGTAAGTTTCCCCTCTACTATTCCCCCCTCTAAGCACCTACGCTGTTACGATTCATAATATATAACCATTATTTGTGGTTATGGACCATAACTTAGCTCCTTTACCCCCTTGACTTCCGCACATATATTCTACGACGAGGCCTCTGGAAATTTCTGGGGCCTATTTTACGTTTTAATGTTTACTTCTGAGACCGAAAATTTTTTATCTCAAACTTCCTCCTGTCATCTCAAAAAGTTTTGTTCCATTGAGGTGCTTAAAATTCAAATCTACAATATCTTGCTAAATATATTAGGAACAATCAGCAACCATCAGAAATTGTCATTTTATGTATAGAAAAACTTTTGCAATAAAACTTTAAAAAAAGGATATCATGTTGAATGACGGAAAAATAATTAAAGAGAATATCTCGAGAATTTCGGAAGTAATCCATCATCGGTGGGCGTCACTAATTAATCCTTATCTATTCCGAAATATATAACAGTTTTAATCCTAATAGACCTATAATTATTTATTATAGACCTCCGTAGAGATAGACAATAGTAATTCGAAGGAAGATGAATAATGAGATATAACTAGTATACGTTGAGAAAACTCATTAGAAATTCATTTATTTACCTCCTTCTCCATCACCCTCAACGCTTCAAGGCACCTTCCATTAAAGATTAAACGAGGGCTTTGTAAGGTCCCGCGCCCGTTCCACCACCAGCATTACCCTTCTCAAACTTTAAACGGTTAAATCCTCAAGGATTCTCATAAACACTATCAGCCCCTTCCCTTCTTTCTCGCCCATGACTCTCGTTTGACAGAAAAGCTATTTAATTATGAAACGCTTTCGGTCGTATCTTTCAGGTCCCCTTAATTCAGATTTTCCTCCAAAAAATTTTGGCAAAGATCTTTTATAGGTTACCTCTCACCATATAAGCCTGAGTACACGGCACTCACGTGCCATGACCAAATATAGCAGAAGGTTACAGAACGTCTTAGAACAAATTCTAATAGTTTGGAACCTTTTGGATCTTTTGAAGATTTATAGACCATTATAAACAGGTTTTAAATAAACTAAACCGTTTTAGACCATTTTTGGTCAGTTTTTAACCGGAACGAATCTTAAATTGATATAAAATAGCCCCAAAAGTTTATGAAGTAACAAGGCCCCTTACTCTGCCCTACCTATGTGGGTTCTCTCAGGCCAACGTGACGCTCCTATCACACCTAGTGGAATCGTGTAAACGTGATATCTCTTTTATTTTAAACCAAAAATTAAAGTATATTTTTATCTCGACGTGTTCTTCCCTAAAAATCAATATTTATAAAATACATTCGTCATATTGAGCACAATAGCGAAGGTTGGATCAGGCAAAGGGCACGTTTACATTCAATCCCCTTCCTCTAATTATGGAGTTCCGCCTGTAGCTCATTATCCATCCCCATGCCTTTATTGACCCCTTTGACCCCAAACCGGTATCAGATTGCTTTTGCTAATGACAGCTCTGTTAAGTACCTCTGGGCATTTTTCCTCCTAAGAGAAAAAAACAAAACACTAAAATATTCACTACGGATTAATTCGCCCTAAGACAGATTTTTCGGATTAAAGGAGATTTTCTAAAGAAGCGAAGAGAAAAGCGGGAGGGTCATTAAAGAGATCTCAAGTTCTCATCAAGTCTGTTTGTCTAGGATTTAAAGCAAAATGAGATCTCGTGGGGAGCCGGGGGTGGCTTTCTTGACTTTTGAATGTAAATACAATGTAAGTCTTATGAGATTTTGTTGTTTTATCTCCTCTTCCTCTTTATCTCCAGGAAAAAATGTTAATTTTCAAAGGGCGTGGACTAAAATAGATCGGTTAAGATAAGAAGTTTACTTTAAAACAATGGACCTCCTTCCTCCGTGCTTCCCGTTCGATATTTTCCTTCCTTCCTTTAAGTTTCAAGGGAAGACTAGAAGACGCTTTTCACAAACAATGATAAACTACCTATTATGGAATTCGAAAACGCATCGATGCTTTGTGGACCATATTTTGACCTAAAGCACTCTATTTCATATTAATTACAAAAACTTAAGGCAAAAAATTTTAATAGGTCAATATTTCTTCATAAGAGTAATTTAATGCTGCTATTACCTTCGTTTTATATACCTATTCATTCAAATTTTCTTCCCAAAAACGACTTATTCCCTTGCTCAAGAAGAAAACAACTCTAGAATTTTTTTTTATTGTTAATTTCATCAATAACTTTTATAAGTTTACAACTTAGGCATGATTTCTTGGCGGGGCGGAACGCTACCTCGTTCCTAGATTGTTTAGTTTTTACTGGAAGATCACCTGTTATTTTTGGCTCGTGTCTTCCCAGGAAAAGTTTTAGGGTTCAAAGCCCCCTCCCTTTTCTTCTCACCCTTATTCCATTTAACCTCCTATCAGTGAAAACCGCAGCCATCTATCTGATTAAACTCCCTTCCCTTTATATTATCAACATTTAAATTCTACCGAATCCTTTTTAGCGAGTTTTTCTCTTCTCTCTCACAACCCTCAGATGATTAAATCTTTTCGCTCCTTTTATTTAACGTCTATTTAACGTTTTTCTCCGATCCATGTTCTATTTATAATAAATTTTCAAGTTTTTTTTTTACGGAGTCATGGCCACGGTGACTATAGAATTTTTTTTTACTGCCATATTTTGCTTTTTAAATTGATTAAGATTTAAAACTGACTTTAATAAATAATTGAAGTTGAAAAATTATAAAAAGTTATCCATTTATAATTTTTTTTTCCTGTTTTAACAAGGATTTAATTGGAAAAGCACTCCCGCACACTTTTCCGAATCCATTACCATTTTGGCTTTGGCCTGACTCGGAGACAATTAGGGACCCATTACAACTTGTCCCGGCTAATTGTTTCGAATTAGGGAACACCTAACGGAAACGGTCAAGAAAATTAACTGTACAATTAGCTTTGGTATAAACCCATAATTTTTATTAGGTCTACCTATTTTATTTCAAAACAAACCTTTATTTTAGGCATCAGGTTCGAATCACATCTTTAACATCCATAATCAAAGTTTTCTTTGAACATCATGTATAAAAGTTCATGAAAAACAAACTTTTATAAGGAATGTAATTTTGAAAAGTCATGTGGAGAGAACGGTCGGTTTAATTCGGAGAAGGACATTGCCGGACCGTTTCGGACGAGTTGTGACCCAATAAAAAGGACATGAATCCAAGAAAAGCGTTTGAGTTCGTGAGGAAGAGAAATCGTGGAGGAGGCAGCATAGAGGGTAGTGAGACATTGGCCACCCCCTTCCGACCGACCTGCAGAAACCAACGGAGGTTGAATTATTCAAGAGTGCCCCGCTGACGTGAACACCTTCTTCCATCGTCCGAAAGAGGACGCCCTCGATTTATGAGATCTCCCGACCTCAACTCCTCACCCGCATCATCATTTCCCCTTTCCTTAGGTCAGCGACAACAATTATTTAATGGAAAATATTAAAATATGAACAAAAATTTAAAACATGGAATAAATAAAAAGTAATCGTTCTTTGTACTTTCTTATGATAAAAGACTCCTGTATTGTTTCCTGAATTCCTCATTGTTCGTTTCCTGAACAAAACTCTAGTTTTCAAGGGTCGTTCAGACATTTTAAAATGCGGCCTCTTGAATCTGAAAGTTTAAAAAGTACGAGTGCAGAAAGATTCCTAATTAACTGTTCCGCTTTTAAAATCGCAATTTCAGACCACTAGACATTCTAATTATTTCTTTTTCTTTATTTTTAGTCGGTGGAGGAAAAAAAGTTGTTGTCTTCCGAAAAGCTTGGGGGGTGTTTTCAAGGGACGAGTTATAGAAATAGCTTTTCTCCCTTCGTGATCCCCTCCGATACACTTCCCTAAGACTTTTCCTATCACACATATTTCTCTATTTGTCTCCGAGTCAATATTTATGCATTAGGATTTCTTCGGACATTGAGAAAGAAAGAGGGTGAGAGAGAAAAAAAATTTAAAAAAAAGTCAGGGGTGAAATAAATGCCCTTTATCAGGGGAGGTTGTCAAACCCTTTCCCCCTCACCTGTAATTCAATCGCCCTTTCCCTACTTAAAACTGCCTACCCTCCATAACTCAGCATTACCCTTCAACACGAACTTTTTTTGTTTTGTTATTTACACAGAAAAAAAAGTATCATATTAAATTTTTTCCTGTTTTATTTGGAACTCTCAAGTCAGATTATTTCTCTTTCCGGGATTAAGAAGGGGAGAAAAGGGTTAAGATGAAAAATGCATGAGCCTATGCAAATTCCGTCATTAGATTGTTGTCGTCTTGAGTGGTTGAGATTCACGGGCCTGGAGAGAAACAATTCAAAGAAACAAAAACTATTTGTTAGAATCTCCGCCTCTTTTGGGCAAAAATTGAATATGCAAATCAGTTTAATCTTACTTTTTCTAAACGATTCTAAGCCTATTTCGTTTTTAACGTGGAATTTTTGTTTATGAGCCCTTTTTAGTTCTGTGGTGATTGAACGGATGTGATATCGGGAAATCCTTTAGGTTCCCATACCGTAAAAGAGGTTTGGGTGGGGGGGATATTTCGGGTTCACAATGGCATGAAGTGGAAGGGTTAGTGGTCCTGACAAGGGCTGACATTCATTGAACCTGCCAACCGCCGACTTGGCAAAAGTACAAGAGCCATCGCCCATCTCATTCAACTCCATGCGTCGGAGAGAGGACGATCCCGAGAACCAAAAAGGAATACGACGATAAAATACAGAGACCCTAATCTACATAACCCCGCTAACATCTCGTTATTAATCTACCCTTCGGTAAAGGGGAGGAAACCTATATTTTATCGCACACCATTTTCAAGAAAAAAAATGCTAAAAAAATGAGAACTCATATACATTTTGCAACCTGGTTATCTAGAAGAAATAAAAAGTTTGCTGTTAGATCATTAGTTTTGCTTGAGGATGTTTGGTTTCGTATGGGAAAACGACAATTCAATTGGAAAACCCAACACACTTAGTTCGCCCCTTTTCTAAAACTTCTCTGTTTTTACCCCCCCTATCCTCGGAACGCCTTCAACCCTTAACGCCTACTTCACAGGTTAATGTACATTTAATGTGCATGTTTAGCTTATCGGTTTCAAGGCATGCAGTAGTCAGTTTGCGTTCCCACGCACCTCCGCTTCGGTATCGACCAACAAAAAAGCCCTCAGCACGGTCGACTCGGTCGGAAACCCGTTACGATATTTATTCAACCGCCCGGACCCCGAAATACAGCCACCCTTTTTTAAAACCAATTTTAACACTCAAAGAAACATTCATAAATCAAACGCAATCAGATGTGTTACGAATGCTAAAAATGTTCCCACCTATTGACTTTTTTATTTTATTGAACTGTATATCCTAAAAAATGCAGTCTAGGTTGTTTTTTTTTCTTTCTTCGTTCTAAAAGAGATTCGATCTTTATACGTTAACGACCGCTTTCCTCCGCCCTGGGGCCCCCACCTTATTTTATCCGCATTAAAGAAAACGAGCGATCGAGAGTTTTATCATCTTGTTTCCGCTTTAGTGCCTTTTTGTTTTTCCTTCCTTCGTGTCACGATAAGACCCGATCAGTGACCTTCAATCTAAAATTATTTTTTAAAAATACAATTAATTTTTTGAGTCAAGCCGAAGTCCATGACACTCGGGATTCACGGAAAATGTTGATTGTTGCTACAATCTCTAATTCCAGTGACAGGCAGAACCGGAACCCAACACTGGTCTAACCTACCAGACACCTCGAAAACGTACTCGAAGCGTGTAGGATTGCCAACCGTACTGAATACCTCGGGTCTGCCCTGGTATTTTGTTAAAATTGCTAAAAGTGAACTTTGACATATTCGTCCACAAATAAAATAAATGGTTGACCTAATATGACAGTTTATCATCGAAAAACATTGATAAATAGGGCAAAACAGCTGATATTTCGGTTAAATCAATAAAATTTGACGAAAACTTATGTCCAACTCGGTTTAAATTATTGAAAATTAACAAATCTAGTTTTCCTTCGATGGACACGAAAATTGAGCCACAACAATATTATTTTTGCTTTCAAAAAATTATTTCAATAAGCTCGAAACCGTGATTTCGCGAAAAGGTCAATGAATCCCTGTATAGACAAAACAACTTGTTGAGGTTAGGAGGAGGTTGTGGAGCCTGGTCTAGGGTCAAATCATGGATCAAATCTCCAATGGAAACTGAGAGGCCTAAAGCATCGTTTTTCTCGTTAAAGTTGATTTTCAGGATACTTTATTCTCAAAATTGGTTACCTTTACTAAGTCATCTTTTATTGTCATTTTTACATGAAAGAATTTGTTGTTTGATATATTTTTTTGGGTTTTCAGCGTCGATACGAGGGAACGAGACTGGAAATCGGCCGAGAGATGGTCGGACGAAAATCGTTTTTCGAACCGGGCGTATTTTATGCCGGAAAAACATCCGGCGGAGCTCGGCGTCGACCACGTCCGAGAAAATGACACCGGAATATACAGGTAAGACCCTTCATTATAAATCCTTAAGCGTCACAATCTCTGCGATCTTTCCTTGATATTAAAAAAAAGTTCTATCCCTCCTCTTCTTCACCCACACTCCTTCGCCCATAACTGGTCTTTCTATAGCCCATGCTCGCTCATGCCAGAAATTAAACCATAACCCGGGGGCTTAGATCACAATGGGTTTACGTGAGGGATCAAACCTTTTATGTTTACTAAAATAATTTCCTGCATATATCCCCTCTCCTGGGCTTCTTTGCAGGGAAAGCCCAAAAGCAATATAGTTCGATTCCCACTAAAATCTACTTTTACCTTTCTTCTACGACGGATCTGAGTTGTAAACATTTTGGCTTCTTTTTCCTGAAATATTGCGTATTGTACATTTTATGATCAGTTTGTCTTGTATTCGGCTCTAAAAGTTTTTCAAACTTACCTTAATCTACAATTAAATCCTAAAAATTAAGGGGAAAAATCGATTGTATCGCAAATTAAAGTGGTTTATCCTTTTCCTTTCTAACTCAATTAATCAAGTAAAGCTTATGAAAGCTCAGTTTCGAAACAAAACCAATTTCCCCTTTATTTAGTACTAAACGGGGCTTATTAAGCCTACGCGGGTATAAACAAAAGTGTCTATGGTCTTATTAAGTTTTTAAGACTGTTAAGATGTTAATTAATTTAAATAGCTTAAAACATTAACTGATTCTCGCTTGTTTCAAATATTAAAACTTTTAATTAAAAGAAACCGTTTGCTTTCAGGTGTCGAGTTGACTTCAAAATCGCCCAGACTCGCAACTCGAAAGTCAATTTGACCGTTATAGGTAAGAAATTTAAGGATTTTCTCGTTGTCTATTGAACGCGTTATGGTGAAAGGACGGGCTTGTGATAATGGCTCTGATGTAAGGTAATAGGAAGAGAAGAGGAAGGTATTGAACGCGAAATCGGCGTTTCCCAGGTTAGAACAAAGGGTCTCACCCCCTCCCTTCTGATAAATGGGAGCACCTGGACAGATCTACTGATTATCACGGATATTGGGACCCGAAGAAATTCACTTCGGGGATTTTCCTGATTCGGACAAAATCGTTGTAAATTATCAATTTTTACGTCAAACGAATAAATAAAGGGGTCAAATGCAAATGAAATTAGACTCTCCCAACAGTAAAAGCACCTCGAGGCTACACTTACCATTCCCTCGTTCTAGCTGTCCGATTTCCCTTCCCGAAATTCTATTTGAAAACCAAAAGGGGTATAATTTCCACTAATATTTGTCTTACACCGCTTTGTCCAAGAGGGTTGTTTTGAGTTAGACAAATTGAGTTAGACACTTGTTTTAAAAAGGAGCGCTGGAAGATCGTTACGTTGTAACATAATATTAAAAAAAAGGAAGAAAGCATTTTACGAAGGCATAAAAGTGAGAAAAAAAAACGTAGAATCAGCAAAAGAAGTTTTATTTTACTCCGAAGATAGGGTTACCTTTCAAGGGTAAGCCAATGCTGAATCAAAGGGGCCAAATAGGGACCAGTTCGTGTTACTAAAGCCCCTTTTCTAAAGGCGTCATTATTATTCTCGTTTTTATATTAAAAAAAGTCAGAACATCATTGTAAATTTAGTTATTGATAAACATTCTTCTTTCATATTAAGAAAAATTCGTTTAGTTGCTATCAAAGAGCCTTAGTTTGTTGACCTCCTTATTTATACAAAAAATTATTTTACGATAAAAAGTTATTGTATTATTATAATACTTAATTTTTTTATGGTGCTTCAGGTTTTATGTCCTGTGATAATCCATGAAAATTTTATGTGATTCTATAAAATTCTTCATTATTAAAAAAAAATCTTGATTTTTTTGTATTTTTTATACCTAAAAGAAAAGCGGAGTCACTTAAGTGGTTGGAATGTAATATTTTCTCTGTGGTGAAAAGAGGGAAAAAATTAAAGCCATTTCGCCAGGTCTCCTCCCTACAGGCTACATTCCAATTTCCCCTTCGCTGACTAAGAAAAAACCTGAATATTTATAAAAAGAAAATAATAATGTCTCCGATATTTTACCGTCTTTACGACGATTAGGTTTGTTTTTAATTATCGATTTTGAATGAAAGGCTGCTTATTTTAAATTTTTTGGATGACTTCCATGAGATCAATTTTTGTATCTAATTTCTACCCAGGTCCTACCCTACCTAATTAAAAATGGAAATTAGCAGGTCATTTCCCCCAGTCTCCTATTTATTTGGGTTTCGTGTAAAAAAACTGAAGCCAGATAAGATCGATTATTAGGGAGTCTTTTTATCTATTTATGCTTTTGATCGGAATCAGAGAAAATGTACTTTTCTTTGTTGCAGTTTAGAAAATCGCGATTATCACGTTTTTCCATTCTTTTCGCTTAGTATCTCGTCATCTTTTCGGTTAATTCGTTTTTGATGAAGGCTCGCCCTGCATCCACCAACGCTTTTCCATCCACCTGCATGCTAACGATGATTACGCCCCGCTTTTTAACCCCTTACTTCCCTCCTAACCTCGAAAATACGTTTGAACTCTAATAAGTAGATAAAGATCATCGTTCATGTTAATTATTAAAGTGTTTACTACCCTTTTTCTTTTCGTAGCGACCAAACCAACAATTTTCAGACTAATTTCAATTTTCTTTAGGGAAAACGAGGAGAAAAAAGTTAATTGAAACTCCGTCTTGATTATCAATCCCTAGGAGGATTATTTTAAATCCCATTTTGTTTCTTATAACGAGCCTCTAATTTTTTTGTATTTGTTTATTTTGCATGTTAAAACCGTTATATTTTAAAGATCGTTTTAACTTTAAGCGGATTTCGGGATTTTAAAAAAAAAAACTTATAGCTATTAGCTATAATTTGAAGAGGAAGGAATATAGAATGGCTATTACACACTCGTATCAAGATGTTGGTTGATTTGAAAAAATGTTCAGTACCTCCAAGGTTTTTTCGACGATATCGAGGCAAACAACTAAAATAAACAGGAAGGTTTGATGAAAACACAAGTGGAAGGGAATAGTGCTCCTTCAAGAGGAAGTTCGTTAAAACTCGACTACTTTCCCGAGACATACTGTTAGTATTCTAGGGTATCCTTTTCAACACATGTTGCATCGCTAAGCCCGTTTGTCTTCCCAGTTTCGCGCCTTCTGTATCTCCTAGATTACATTTATTCCAGCACAGAGCTAAAAAAAAGGCTTCTAAACATTGTAATCTTTCAAAATTTATTAAGAGATTAGAGAAAACAAGCGATAATTGAGTTCAGAAGCCCCAACGCCTCAAAAGCCTCATTTTCTTTATAATGGCACTTATGAGAAACGAAAACCCTTTGTGACCGATCTCCATTAAAACTTAAAATGTTTGATTATGTATTAAATAATCTGTGACAGTTTAATGGGATTTGCATGATAATCACATTAATTAATTAACAAGGTTCTCAAACTGGAGGATAATGGCGATGTTAAAGCCCAATATCGAGTTAAAATCTAATTGTAAAACTAAATAACGTAAGAGATGTTGGAAAGCGGGTCGTTTTGCGGTACGGTTCGAGTGTTTTCCAACGGAGGAATACAATGGATGAACATCAAAATTCAATCCACTCCACCACTTAGGTTGTAGTGGCCGGGGGGGAATTTTGTCGGCTTCGACGTCCCAAACCCGTTTTGATGCCGAGTTGTATTTTATGTATGTATTCAAATTTTCAGCCTCCCTTCACATCCGGATATCATACGTTCACCCTCATTCTTGTTAGCATATCGCTCTTGTAAGTATCGATTCGTTTGTTACATTTCCCTAACTATCTATCATTTTGTCCTAATCCTTTAGTCAAACCATCTATCTCATCATTCTCATGGACATGATAGCCGAAAATCGTGAGCAGGAAAAATTTAGAATGACATCAGTCATCGCATTTTTGAAATATCAATATAAAACTCATTATAGGTACTTTTGTCTTTTTGTGGAGGAAAAATAAAAAGTAATTCTCAAAATGTTTGAGATTATTAGAAGAATAAAAACAGCCGACAGGATATAAAATTTTCTCGATATTTAATTTTTAACGAATTTTTGTTTTGTTCGTTAATAAACTAGGAATTTCGTTGTATAGAAAAAAATTCCCATTTAATTTTATAGGCACCTACATTTTGAATGACCGATGATCGTGTATTGTCATTTTTAGACGTGGCTCATCACTCACTTGTCGCGCTCCGCCTGGGGGAGGTTTGAATTTCATCTAAGCCCTTGTTCAACCGCTGGGAAAATTATCATTTCAAGAGCGTGAAAAATGTTCAAGAGAGCAAGGATAAAAAAAAATCATTAAATGTGAAAACAACTTCAAAAGGGAATGAATAACTTGTTTTAATAAAACCTGAAAAAAATAATTTAATACATTCTACACACAAAAAATATACAAGTCATAAGAATACGAAATTAACTGCCACAACTTTTTACTCTCATTACTCGCAGGAAGGCTAATAAGTTATGTCTTTTAATTTTCCCTTCGCTGCCTCAGACTGGGGAGGTTTTCCCAAGCCACAATATACAACGTGAGGGTGGAAAAACGCTATATTAAAACCAACGAGAAGTGCATATTGTGTAAATTCTTAATGACCGTTTTTATAGCTCGCTAAATGGGGTCTCATCGAATATTTACTCGTGCTCTTAGAGTAAATGTTTGCCATTATAAAGGCCAACAACAAAATTAATGAATACACTTTAATTCCACCTTTCTAGCTTTTTTAAAAAAAAATTTCAAAGTTGAATAACAGCAAATATGGAGTCTATTTACTTTCCTTAGGGAAACTCGGCTTGTTTTTAGCTCGCAGAAGTAAAGGCGGATCTTGTTTTATACCCCCTCTACTCTTTTCGCCACCTACTCGAGTGAAACACGTGAAGTCTTAATTGCAGACATGCCTTTGACAGTTCCTTTAAGTCTTCGATATTTACTTCAATCTTTCCTTCCTGTTAAGTTTTTATTAAAAACTTAGCCTTCAAACTTTAACTTATAAATAACTTCTCACCTCGTTCTACAAAAAGATACACATGCTTAAATATAGTTACAGACATAAAACATGGCTAAAAAAACAAGTGTGGTTATAAATATGGAAGGTATTGAGTTTTGGACACTAATAATGTGCGTTTAGTTTCACATATTTTCACACATTTAGCGCAAGCTTTAACTTTCACAAGTTCAAAATACGATAAGTGGGTTTTTTCTTATAGGTACGATGCTCAGAGAGCATAGCTTGAAAAAGTTACTTCTTAAATATTACCTAAAACTTTTTTTTTACCCCGTAAACTTGATGTACTGATATTCTTATCAAAGACTTTTCGTTAAGAGGGAGTTCCTTCCACATCATTTGCGCCTACCCGGTTTAGATAATCTTTTTCAGCTCACTCTCCCTTAAAAAGTAAACAGGAGGGGAAAAAAATCGTGTTAAAATTTCCGAATTATTCATATGATACGTAGGTGAGGAAAACTTATAATCCAGACCCTCTAGTGCTCACCTTTTGTTGAACTGTTCCGCCGGTACCACCTAGATCTCTAGGTTCTAATAAAAAAAATGAAGTGATGCAGACGTTGGGAAATGGCGTTAAAAAACTCATTCCGGGTCGATTAATCAAACGGGGGGTTCGGTATCAATTGTCCAGTTAACAGGGACCCTCGGAACGGCCGCGGCAGGTCACTTGAAACATTATTACCGCTCAGGTGTCGGTGAAGCCTTGAAATATCGTCGGTGGAAGTCGAACCCTTTTTCCAGCCCCCTTTATCAGATTAATGACTCCATACGGTCCCGCTCTTCTCTTGTAACAAGAGAAAAAGGATGAATTAAAAGAAATCACACAAAAAAGTTTACAGTGGGAGTTACTTTCCTCAATTAGATATCCCAATATCCAGTCCCTCTGGAATTTATTCAATAGAATACCTGACATGTGGGTACTAAATTCAATCTATAAAAATTCTAAGATACCTACTATGAAGACTTAAATGAAAACAAGTGAGAATGTTGCAAATAAATACGTTTAATTTTTGATATTTTTGTTTCTTTTTCGATCAAAATATTTTCTACGCAATATAACTAATTAGGTTCTCTTTACAATCTAGTAAAGCTAACCCCTAAAGCCATTGCGACAATCATATATTCAGCGTTCATCTTAATTCCTAAAATCGAAAATTGATTAGTAAAGTTTGAATTTTGAATACGGGTTGGAAGGCTACATGAAAAACATCTTCCCTTTTTAAACTTACCGAAACTTTTCTTCTTGGTCGTGGTCGTGGATGGTGGGTCTTCGGGTGCGCCTCCATCGCCACCACCTTCAGCTCGTCCAGCCATTGTTGTACCTGTGCCCATGGTTCCTGCGCCAGCGCCCCCCGCGGCCGTAGAGGCCCCAGGTTTTCCTCCAGCTGGCTTAGTGGACCCAGGTTTTGCAGTTGAAGATTGGCACCGAATTTCATTAATCGCCAGAAGCAAAAGTAACAGAGTCGCTAAATGAATCGTCATGAAAAACTTCATCTTTTCTTTCTCTATAAAACAAAATTGAAATTATTTCACAGTTTAAATTCGATCTTGTTGTGAAAACAAAATTTTTTTTTAACATATGAAAAATAATAATTAATAACATTTGTATCATACGTTTCGAGGAGTAGCAAAGATGGGCAAAAACATGCGTTTTTTGAAATCGAATTTTAAGCGCGGGCATAGAAGAAAAACCTTTCTCCGAGTTTAGACATTTCGAACTCGGAAATCCCACTTGAGTCAAGTTGAGTTCATTTGTCGAGATTCCCCCGTCTGTTTTCCTACCGTATCTTGTTGTTTGGGGTCGGAAGAGGTCGGGGTGGAGGAGGAGGGTTTGGTTGGAAACAGTCTGGTGCCCGGAGGGGGATGATCAAGAGGGGCTCATTTCCTCGAGCAGTGCCACTCTAATGCCGTCACTAGACTTGACGAGTGCCCTCAGACACTTGTTTTCCCCGCTTTCGTTGGCATCAAATGAACCGGGAAATTGGCAAGACCCGACCGCCTTGAACCCACCAAATTATTGCATCGAATATCCTCGTGTTAATATAGCAAAATATCCCTCATTTATAATTATTCAGAAAATTTCTTCATTTTAACACATTCCATGAGATTAATATAAAAGTTGAGAGAAAGTGGGGTTGCCAGGGTGTTGCTTATGTGTTTGAAATGCGCAATTTTCCCTTCTCCACTTTTGTCCAAAAGCTTTTAGTTATTAATCAGCCCACTCCCCCTTTCGCTTTTCTCATCCAGCCCGGAAATCGCCCCCCATCGGTATATGGACAACATTTTTTATTTAATTAACAACTTTGATTAGGCCCGGAAACTCTGGGAGCGGGGAAAATGAAAACCGCAATAAAGAAAGACAAATATATACTCTCCCGCCTTCCCTATCATATATTTAAAGGCCTGAAAAATGAGAAACTGAGTGATAAACCAGTTTGTGGATCCTCCTTTGTTTTATTATTTCATTAGTCCACCTTTCTCCCTTTTTGACTCTGATTTAGTTCAACTCTTTTGTTCTCATTCCCACGCCTTTGATCCCACGCAAGTTTTTTTTAGCTAATTTAATTGAACGTTCATTTGCCCAGAAAAAACAAACTCATTAGGAAGCTTGTGTTATTTTACACATAGTTTTGCCATTTGTGAGCAAGCGACCAAATAACCCACGTTCCCAAGTTTTCTTTTAAGATTAATTTTATTTACTTACATTCTTAGATTCTTTTCTGAAATTTCGTTTTTGAGCTTCTGGGGATCAAAAAATAATACAAAGTTAAAAAAAAATTGTTTGCAAAAAAAAATCAAGTTTTTCCAACAAAATCACTTTTAAGACTGAATGAGTCAGGTGAAAAATAAATGGGTTACAATTTGAAATTAAATCAGGTTGGCAAATAAATTAAATAAATAAAAAATATGATACTTAAAAACATAGGTAGGTAAGCATAAACAAAATCGTAAGTTTTTCAGCTTATTCCTATAGACGTTTTTATCGTCTACATTTCAATTTTTTGAAATATTTATGTGGGTTTTTCAATGGAGAGCATTTTAGCTGATGTCCGAAGGAAATGAAGCTATTTTTTCTTCAACTAATTCTAATATGTGAAATGTGAAGAAAATATAGTAATCTTTTAAAGAATTCTTTCTGCTTTAAATTTTAAAAAAGTTAATTTTAAAAGACAATGGTCGCCGCTCGCCCCTCGTTAGAATAGTCGAATAGTGAGACAATTAGAATCGGGGACGGGCTCGTCACAATTAACCCGCTGACGTTCTGAATGTTGAAGAATGGGGGTCGAAACGACATTTTGTGCCGACTCGGAAGCGTCTTTCACATCCGACGCCTCCCCCTTTACGTCATCACCCTCCCCCCAATCGTAATGATGACTCGCTAACGATCCCTTGTTTTATTCAAATTCGATATTTCCAAGGTTCAGATCCCTGGAAAACAACCTAGAGTTGAAAAACAAACACTTCCATTATGGCAGATTGAGAATGGACAATACTATCAAAGTTCGATTCTTTCTAAACCACTGACGTTTGTACTTTTTTGTGTTCAAACTAAATAATGAATATTTAGTTGTTTTTTTTATTGACCTAATTTTGTTCGAAAAAAACTCTCACCTTATATGCTTCGTATTTTCGTTTCTTCCATTCCATCGCAGTTATTCCTTCCGTCGTTTTTCTACGGGCATTGTCATGCATAATCAGCCTCCCCGTTCCCGTTGACGTCATCGTTGACGTGCCTTGAATTTGACTCGAACCGAATGAAAATCTTCGTTTCTTCGGCCTTTCTTGAAATTGAGATAAGACGTCAGGAAAGAAACGAAATGAGAAAAAGAAAACGTGGAGGGATATTTTGTTTTAAAAACCGCTTTCTATTTTATGTTATGGTATAGAAGACAGAATGGCGAGAGAGGGAAAAACTTTCCGACGAGACGTCTCTTTTAAAAGCTTCCGGACAATACGTTTGAAGTTAAGTTAGTGTACAACTTTCTCTTACCTTTTGTTGGAAATGTCATCACTCTAATCTACGGGGCAGAGAGAAGTCCTCTCTGTTTCCTTACAAACAAATAAATCCTCCCACAATGTCCCATTATTGAGTAATGACGTTGGAAAGGTTTATCGCAGTCTGGGGGTTTTAAAATGGAATTCAAGACGGTCAATTTCAGGTATACACGAAATTTTGAAACATTTCAATCAAGAGTTTTTTCTTTAATCATGAAGATATTAAAAATAATCTATATTTTTCTCTTTTTTACTCTTATGGAGGACTGTTTGTGTATAGATAAGTTGGGATTTGTATGTACAGATCTTGGGAAAAGGTGGGCTAACCGAGCAAAATTCGATAAAAGGTAAATCGGTTTACCCTTTAAAAGAAAGGAAAGGGAAAAAAATCAGATTCGTCGTACCGGAGCAATCGGTTTTGGTGGGAAGGAAGCCGTATGTACAAACAAAGTCTTAAGAACAACCCTCTCCCTATTTTTATTATTCTTATTAAATCTTCGTTGGTAGTTTTTAGCCCAGGAGACGGAGTCCCAGTTCGTGTACTATCGTTTTAAGAAACGTAAGGCCTCTTCTTCAGAGACGGGGATCGATGATGTATTATCGTTTTGAAACTCCCTCTGTTTACCACCTCTGGAAAAGTGATGATTAATCGCCTTTTCCCTTTTTACGAACCCGATTTGATCCGAAAGATGTGACAGCTACTTCTTGAAATATTCAATGGAAAAAAGAAGCGGAAAAAAAATTGAACGGGTTTTGATTTAGGATTAAATGTTTCAACTTCACCCAGTGAGCATTGATAGCTTGGGAAGCGGACTGGATCACCATTAATTTCCGGTGGGAGACTCTTTTATGGCCTCGTAACTAATACTATCTCAATTTTTGCTTCAAAGGGCGAAACATTTATAAATTTTAGAAAAAGTTTAACTTCAAACATTTTACATGTTTCGATAATTCAGTTTTGCGATAAGCACAAAGAACTAAAACCCTCAGGATGGGAAAAAATAACCTCATTTAGGCCACAAAAAGCCCTAAAATTTATGTAAAAAGCCACTAATTTTGCCCTTTTCATAGTTGGTACAATGGCAGAAGGATAAAAAGCAAATTTAATTAGTAGAATTTAAATTACATTCCATATCATTAGGCTAGAAGGGTGACATCAAAAAGGGGCGGGTGGAAAATCCCCATTCTTGGAACTTAACAATGGTCATAAAGGTTTAATTAATGGGAAGAGCCTCTTGGGTATAAAGAGAAACCGCGGTCATATCGGACCAACGTACTTGCCCTTCATAAATGATTTCCTGACCCTTTGAAATAATAATTTTAAACCCTCTCGACATATAAACCACATCCTTCTAGCTTATATGTAGCACGAGTGGGATTCTATCACTATGTAAAATAACTTCTTATTTAAAATAGCTATAAAAAATTATAATAAATAAGTTTTGTTATAATATTAGGTACCTACTTGATGGTAGGCATTACTTACGAAGAGACCAAACAAATATTGGTCTACTGCTTGTCCAGCAAGTAATAATATTATTATTTAATAGAATTGGTTTTTTGGTATCTCACTGAGTTTTTATTATTCCACAACACCACAACCTTCAAGAACCTCCCACCACTCCTCCCATCACCCCCTACCAAAAACGCTGGTTCGAGGGTACCTAATAGAATAACTTTTAACATGCTTATGTCTACCCATAATTAGCTCCAAGCTATTTCATATAAGAAAAGAGGTCGCCAGAAAGACATCAACGTTGAATTGGAACACGTGTAGTTGTTAAGTCTGTAAAAAGGGGGAAGGGGGAGTTAGGCTGTAGGTAGGGGGTTGCCTATTTAAGGGTGGGTAAACGTAGTTTCAACCTCCCCTTCAATTAGGAGTCTACAGGGCTGTGTTTCCATCCCCTTAAACAGTATCCTGTAATAACAGTGAACAAGGTGATGC
Source organism: Orius laevigatus (assembly GCA_018703685.1). Taxonomy (NCBI): domain Eukaryota; kingdom Metazoa; phylum Arthropoda; class Insecta; order Hemiptera; family Anthocoridae; genus Orius; species Orius laevigatus. The sequence goes on from JAGWEN010000047.1 coordinate 340,180, forward strand.
TAATAGACTTCACCTTCTTATTAGGCAGGTCTATCCTGACCTATTTCCATGGTTATAAAATTTTATAGAAAATCTTTTCTATCAAACTAACTAAAAACTAATCATTTCTTTTCAATGACATATTTAGAGAGGTACAGTTAAACAAATAGGAAAAGAGACAAAATCAATGATAGGAGAGAGAGAGAGAAAGAAGAAGAAAAAACAAAAAACGATCTATTGGGACCGGGCTACATAGTTCAAGCCCAAACAAGTATTGTAACGAATATAAAAGTGATATAAATGTGCCTATACACTGAACATAAGTGGTGTAATCTTACGAATTTAAAATGTTAATGAAAAATTATTTGTTTTGAACATTGAATAAAATTTTATAGAATCTCGGCTCGTTACAGTGCTTTAAGGATTAACTAGTAACAACGTTGGACGAAAAGAAGAAAAGGATTATGCCTGTACCTATTTTGAGTAATTGGCTCATTGAAAGGGCCTTTTGTTAAGCCCCTATAGCTCTTTACGTGCTTTGAAGTCTGATTCATATTTTCATTGTATGCATTCCAATTTTTAAAGCTTTTTTACCCCCTGTGTTTTAAAATAATTTTTGCATCACTATGCAAACCACTGTTTGGCGAAAAAAAATTTAATTTTTAATGATAACCTTTAGAAATCATGAAGCTTTTTGAATGACATAAATGGTAAAGGGTGCTGAAGGGTTCAACATTTTAAAGATTTCTTCTGGAAATAGATTTCTTTTATGGTAGGTAATTTTGAAAATGGACTCGATGAAAAGGGTAGGATTCGTGTCGTGAGTTTGGGTTTTCGGTTGTATTTTGACCCGACGCGGAGAGACGTCGTCGACGTAATGGGAGCTTGTTATCCAGAATGGCCATTCCAAGCACAACATCCTGTCACCCTAATAACGCCCCATCAGGACTTTCACCCGCCTCCGACTCGCAACTTTGTTTAACGGGGATATTTTCAAAAGAATATTTCCCCCCAGGCATCCCCCATCCCTTTTAACCCCCTCCACCCAAACATCCCTTCTCTAGCTTGTAAACTCCCAAACGATTTTCCGGCCTCGTTTCGCCCCAAACTCTACAAGAATTCAATATAAAGTCAGATGTATACAAATTTGCATCTAACGACCGTTTTTGAAAGAACAGGAAAACCGTTCAAGCAAAGTGCCTAATAATAGTAAAGTATTTTCTTTCACTTCCTATATTAAATTCTTCAAACTAAATGCATACCAGGAAAAAAAAATGTAAAAAGGACAAACTTTTCACAAAAATAGAAGGTTTTTAATTTTACCATTTGTATCGATTTATTCACTATCGAATAGCGTTCTATAAATTTTCAGCGTTCCACAGTACATCAAGCAAAACTCAGAATCCTTTAGGTATGTAGTGTAAAAATGATTTTTTGAATTAAAAAAAAAACCATTGGCTAAAAACTAAAAAGTCAAATGAAAAGAACCTTTTTACCAAGTTGTTCAAATTACATATTTCGTTTAAATATATAAAGGTTACATAATTGTTTATTTTTGTCAAAAAAATCACTTATGTATATGGTTCCCGGATCCCTTTTTTTTTACCGCAGTTGGGATTCACGGAGGCACCAGGGAAGCTCATTCTGAATTTTAAAAAACCACAGACAAAGCTCTCCGTATCATTCCCGATTTTACCATTTTGCATTCAACCCCAGGATATAAATATTCCGGGTCGGCCCCCCAGCCTAAAATCCCCCCTCCTCTCCCGTTCACGACTTGTATTTCAACCTCCATGAAAAGCGCTGTGTATTTGTTTTTTTCGCTAGATAAACAACATATTCAAACATTAAACGGGGCCCACTTCTTTACAGATATGGCCTGGGATTACTGATATGCTGCATAAATATGCTCGGTGTATAATTTCAAATGTAAATATTAAAAGATTCGTTTTTTCCTCCTTAAAAATAAAGAAAAATGTTTTTAATTTAGTGCAGCAAAGTTTTTGAACTATCGCGAGCTATCAGACTTTGATGAAAGGTTTTCTGGGTTGAATCCAAAAAGCGTCAAACGGGAGCGTAATTGAAACACGGCGAGCCAAAATGTTTTTCTTTTAAGGCCAAAAACTTCATGGGAAAGTTTTTCGGCCCGGGGTCATGCGCCCGCTCCGGTAAAAGAGTTGAAAAGAAATTTGCACCGCGGCCAAAAAGTCACCGACGGTTTATAATGGGTGTTGGTTCTGGGAGGGCGGAGGATGGTGGGAATCGGTATAAAGTACTTTACCGGGTTGTTAAGTCCCTTCCAACGAAGGATAAACATGTTACTTAGCTAAGCCCTACGTCTCCCTTTCTCGAGACAGCTCCGACAAGGAGAAGGGGGGTATAAGTAAGTTTGAGAACTTTATTTTCTCCCAAGAGATTTTTTTTTCTTTTTTTCAAGGTTCCAACTCGATTTAATTTCTTCGGACTTTCTAGCCAGGATTAGTCACTTTTTTCCACCTCTTAGTTTTCAAAATAAAAATTTTCATTTCAACTTTTGAAATGAACATATGACATAGAGGTTTTCGTTTTATTTTGAACATTTTGTGCCTTAAAAAAATTTTTCTACTTCTAATTGAGTTATTTTTATGCTAAAGTTTGTAATTTAATTTGCCTTAAATTTGATAGGTTGGTGGACATCTGATAACGTACCCTTGCAAGAAACTTCCTCCTTGTCGACTCGGTTAGACTTAACTAATTGATTTTCCGTCCGGCCTGGGCACGCTAATGAAACAAGAATCAACCCTTTAACAAGACAAACGACCATATTATAAATACATTAAGACAAAAGAGATCTTTCGAAACTCGAATCTAAATAAACGTTATTAAAATCTCGTCCGGAAGCCTTTGATTTCAAGAAAAACTTTGAACTCGGAAAAAAAAATTCCATTCTAAATGATTGCGTGCCTTGATGCTTTTCCGTCCGCCCTTCGACGAAAATCTACCCCATCCACTAACACAATTCTGGTGGCCCGATACTAATTAATTCAAGAGATATCACTAATTAAATCGTTTCCTCGTCAATTACCTCATACCCAATTAGAAGTGACACGAAAGCTCTAATGGCTTGATGGCCTTTTTTACGCCATTTACGGCCTTAAATTTTATACTGGTTTTTTTTAATATTAATTTATACAGTATGAGGGTTTCCAAAAGCCTTTTTTTAGACTGAAAATGCCACTACTAGCAAGTTTTTTTGTATAAAAACAAAAAAATGGAAGAAAAATTTTAAAAAATTTATAATGGAAGTAATTAGGTCTTTAAGCTTCACAGACTGAGAGCAACAAGTGACTAGTTGATTTAAACTTTCTGAGAGTTGATATCGTCCGGCTTCGCTGTCGGGTTTTAAAGTTTTCAACCCCCATGTCCCTCTAACCCTTTTTTTAAACTGCGAATTAAATTCCGAAGCAGAGTAGGAAGACAATTACACCCTCCATGTTTATTTATGACCCGCCCGGACGTATTATCGCCCTTGCAAATGAAAGAAATTTTACCCGGTCGTGTTGAAAAAAAAAGGGAAAAAGAGAGAAAACTCTCCCAGGATGTTTTATTCGTACTGGGGACCTTATGCAAAGTCCCATGCAGTCGCTAATCCTCACCCAATACCCATTTCGTAAAATTCCCTTTAATCCCACTTTTTCCGCCTAAACTTTTTTTTACTCTCCTTTTTCTCGTAATTTGTTCATTTTATTTATTAAAATGTTTGTTTTTTATAAAAACGTTAAACGTTATTTGTCAGAAAAAATATAAAATATGAATTAGCCAACGGGTAAATCACGGATTGTTCCGCTGATTTATTGTGAGGCTATTGAAATCCCAGATCAATTGGAAATGATTTATGGGCTTAGAATGTCGGAAGGATGTGGTTCGACCTCAGTGGGAGTCCACTACAAACAGGTTACTCTCATGTCCGACTCAATAACGCTTCTAAATCCAGGAATTATTACAAAATATCGATTTCAGGTCTTAATTTCCTTTTTTATTTTCCTTTTTTTTTATTCATTCTCGAAGAAAAAGTGCGTGAGATTAACCGAAAAGATTTCTGTGTCAGATAATGGAGAAAACATGCAAACTACAATGACCACAGAGTTTTGTAATTAGAGGGAATTAGTGCCCTTTTTTAACTAGCGCTTTTAAATTATACAGGGAGAAACGTTGTTTTAACTCTTTATAATAAACTTTACAAAATTACAGGTTTATTTTAACAGTTAATACATAATTTTGTGGACAAGTGTTTGTCTAATGAACTTGTCTTTTTTCACAACTTAATCACTTAAGCTTCATCTTCAAGTTATTTAATTTTAAAATCATTTTTACCTAAGGTGACTAGAGGTGCAGGTTGGTAAGAAGGAGGTGGTGGGAGGTGGAATGTGAAGGGATGGTTGGGGTGGTGATGAGATAGTGGTAATGTGGTGGAAGGTTAAGCGATGAGGTGGATGTGTGGGGAAGTTGGATGGGTGAATGGTGGGAGGTGTTGGGAGGGGAAGGTATTTTGTTGCTTGTGGGAATTAGAGCCCCGAATTTTGAGAAAGTTCGAGTTATGGAGTTCCTCCTCCAAACCACATTTTTTCACTTCTTAAACTCTGGATGCTGTTTTTCCTCTAGCAACTCGTAGTTTTAGAGATCTAAAGAATGTGATTGGTTGGTTCATTGGGGAGCATTTTGGTGTTTGCTAGGTAAAGCATGACCTAATAAAGTATGAGTTGTTGTAGGTACCTATAGGTAGTAATTGTTTTAAGAAGACCGTTGTGATGTTTTTCGTTTTTTACCTTTTCTCCTCGAAAATGCTTTTGTGAAAACCCAAAATTCCAGCCGCCCCCGTTGAAACAAGAACAAACACGAATTTGCATACGTTTTATTTTGAAGAGACGAGAGGGAAATTTTGTTGTTTTTCGTCCATCCCCATTGTTGACATCATGTTTCAGAGGGCGAAATTAGATAGAAGCCTGTAATCAAGCGACCCCATCCTCCTTTTCGACTTGATTTAATAACAAAGCCGAAAAGAGAAAAAGGGTGTGGGAAAGGGGGGCAATGAACCCTTTTAACCCTTTCCTTGTTCAACACATTGTGGTTTCATTATTTATAAGAATTCAATAAAATATTTAATGATAAAAATTATAAGAATTCTATGAAAAATAATCCAGCGGTAGAAAATTTTCTTAGGGAAAAAACTTGGGATTATTACCTTGTCCCCATTCCTTGGCTCCGTTTTAATAAATAAAAGCAGAATAAAAAAAATATAAGAGGAAGAGGGAAAAGAAGTGGACGCGAACTCGGTGTGCGGCTTAGGGAATAAAACACACAAAAAAGCAATTTCCTGAACGGATAACTTGCCCCGGGCGAGTTCAACCCTTAATTTAACAGTGTACACAGATACAGGTCTTTTGGCATTAAAGCATTGCTCCAGGAAAAAGAAGAAAGAAGTTAAAGTAGGGATGGGTTTTCTCGATCCTGTTTTCCCTTAAAACGAGACAACCTGAGTGAACAAACAAAAAAATAATTTTCTTTCATTGAAATTACGTCTCTAAGATTTCTTCTTTTGATATTCATGTTCAAAGCTACCTGATAAAACTAAGATAGATAGTCCACCGAAAATGTTTAAGGAGAATGATAATTTTTCTTTCATCATTGTGGTTGAAAAATTGAAAATGAAGTTTTCCTTCATTAAGCTTGAGGGAGGAGAAAGAGATTGGAAACGTAAGAAAATCATGTTTGTAAAGTACGTTTTTACTGGTAACAGGCATATCCTTTTCTGCTCTGGCTGTGTAAATGGGATTCGATTTGTTATTGTTCTTTCGGAAAGATGATGCGTCGCCGTTCTTTCAATGATGCAATTTTTTCCTCCCTTTCTTCCTTACCCTTCTTCTTGTGCGAAATGAACCGTGCTCCGTTCGAAAGAAGACAAAAAATAAAGGAAAAGGTAGAAAATGATGTATTCGATTCTGATTGATGCGGTGTTGAAGTCATGTCACGCAGTTGAAGTAACAAGCGGCGCGGCGGGAGTGAAAAAATAGAAGAGAAAAAATTCTTTTCTTACTTTTTTTTCTCGAGTCTATCGCATTCTCGTTCTTCTAAGATAGTGAACGAATGAAGAATATAAAACCGAGCACGTATTAAAACTGATGCCTTTCATTATGATTAGCTGGAAAAAAAATGCAAAAGGAACATTTTAAAAGGATATTATATACCATCTACATATTTAATTATCAACACACTAGATGTGATGAATCAAAAATTTGGTTCTCCTGAACTTCATAAAGATTAAAGTTTGTGTAAGCCAGAGTAGACTTTTTATACGACAAAAAAATTCTTCTAATCATTGTAATAGTTATTCTACATTCACCTAGTGCCCAGACTGCTTTCGTAGTAAATTTTCGTTTGGAAATTTTAACGTTTTTTAGTCTTGAAAAGTCTCAAAAGGAATGTTTCTAAGTGCTTTTTCACTCAAGCTCCTTAGCTAGTTTAATATTATAGGGGTAGAAAAAAAAGGGAGTCCCGGGACAAAAAGTCGTTTTGAAGAAGTATAATACCCTCCGGGGTCACGGGAAACGAGATAGACGAAGGGTAGGAGAGGGGAAAAAAAGAAAAATGTGTTGGCCTGCATCTTCCTTTGAGAAGAGGACCCTGAAGGTCTAAGTGGGTAATTTTATACAAAAGAATATATCCAAGCTTTCCACTATAGAATGCACTCGATGTTTTTTATACATATAAGAACCCCTCGTTTCTTTGGAACCTCTCCAAAATATGGAATTAAAAATTTCTAATTTTGGACGAAAATTAAAACTTTTTGATTACACAGCGATTATTGTGAGCTTGATAAAATGGGAGTTTGAAACTTTGAAGTAAATATCTAAAAAACTGTTATTGTTTTATTGACTTGACAAAAAGTTAGTAAATATAAGATAATCGGTTTTCTAAAACAATTTTTCCTTTTTTTTTGTGATGTCAAATTATTCTAATACTTAAAAGCATATCATCATGTTCTATGATGCAAATTGATTAAATGCGTTTTGTCGTTTGATCATCTCTACGTCCCCTGGGGCGTCCTTCACGATGGTCCTTTCCCTTCGCATTTCAAATCATCAAATATGGCAACTGACGACTGGATTACTGTGTTTGAGCTCTAAAAATTGTCAAAAAAAAATTTGTTGTTTTAGCTTTCTTTTTAGGAATAATTTGACTTTTCTCATTATAATAAAAATTGAATGATCTCCTGGAATTTGTGGTTTCAAAGATTTTAAAAGCAATTAGCAGTGATAGAAGTTGAAATTGATGAACGAATAATTGTACCCTAGAATCTCTCTTTTTGGAACCATTTGGAATAAAATAATAACATCCAAATTAAGTTACTTTTATAGCACAAGTTTATTTTAAAAACATTTTTTCCTGTTATAAAAATTATAATTTTTTTCATTTATAAAAATAATGCAGCTTGACAATCTGTTAGGCTAAACCTCTTTAACCGCTAGAAAAAGGGGAGGGGAAAAGGAAAAGTGGATTGACGTTGATAGGGGTCGGCCCGGCTGTTGACACGTAATGACCTATGACCCTTTAAGGGTGGGGGGATGGGTTGTGCGGGGGCGGTCGCGTAATTAAATTTGTGAAAAGGGCCCCTTACCCCCCTTTCTACAAGAAGCTGATGTTCTAATGGCATTAGCCTTGAGACAAGGAGCCTCTTCAGCACTTCTACTTTATCATTTTCATCCCCCCGCCTTTCTTTCCCTGTCCATAGTCATCCCGAAATAACCTCGTTCTTTCAAAAAGCATTAGAACGCTCATCGTATTACTTTTAATTGTCCCATCAATCGATTTTCGTCTCTAAAATAGTTTCTCATTTACCCAGAGGCGTAAAATAATATTTTGATCCCGAAAATAATTTATGCTAAAATAACAATTCCTACACATGTTTTGAAAGGATAACGAACCTTGTTATCCTGATTAATTAATAGCCGAAATTGTTAGCATAATATGAATATAAAAACTAAGAAATTTTAAACAAAATGGAAGAAAATGAGGGAGGAAATGGAATCCGAGGAAAGTGACACTCGAGAATTAAATCATGCAAATCGTCTAAGAAGAGCGAAGAAGGGTTTTTGAGAGAGTACTGGAATTGGTAATTACAAACGCTGTAAAATGGTCTAAGGTGCTGGGATGAGGGAGAGTAAAAGGGCTTAGGATGTATTTTTCAACGAGGTTCTCTTGCGGGCTAAGCCTTCGGGAAGGGAGTTCGGCCAAAGACTTAGCGGACCCGACGGTGGCCAAGAAGAGAAGGGTCTTATAATTCCGGAATATCGCAGAACCTATTTACATAATGCCATGGAAATCCTCGGACGCCCCTTTTACCCAAGCAGTACCACCCGCAGAAACCCCGAAGGCTTACTTGACGACTAGTCTACTTAAAGAGAACATTCCAAGGAAAAATACTCACATTTTCGATAAGGGGACAAAAAATGTTCTACCAGATGTATTTTCACTTTGATGAAACTTTTGCACTTCTGCAAACTCCAAAAAAAATACGAGAACCTTTTAAGGGCTTCCAAAAATAAGATGAGATATTTATTTAGGTTAAATGGGAGTTGAGGGAATGGAATAAATGAACATTTACATTACGTTGAATATTATGCTTGGGGGTAAAGTAGTTCGGATGGAAGATATGGGTTGGGGATCCTCATGGTATTGGCAGGTCACGCAAGCCGTTAGTTGAAGATCAACTAAGGGCATTGCAAATACGGGCTTAGCTTTGATCTCACTATTTGATAATTAAACACCTTCCACTTTGTCGAGATCAGTCGAGCCAGTGGATCGTTTTGCATGAGGGTCCTTCCGAGTTACACCCTTAAATAAATAATCGCATAAATAAATAAATTAAATAAAGAAAAATTGTCCTTTTTTTTTCGGGGAAGGTCGGATGAATCTAAACGAGCTCTAATGACGGCCTTTTCCCTGAGTATCACGGCAGTGGAATGGGCTACGATGATGGGGGGCACCTGGGACCGTAGGCACGCAGTCCTTAATTCCGGATTCCGGTCACGTTAGCACGCCGGGGGTTCTCTGACACCCTCGATACCAGACGCGGTTCGTTAGTCAATAAAATTAAACCTTCCGATGCCCGGTTTCGGACGGCATTATGAGAAAAAAGGCTCGTTTTTAAATGAACCGTCAAAAATTCTATTCTTTCTTCAGTCTTGATTTAAAACGTCTTTTGTGAATTCTGTGTAAAAAGCTAGATATTTCGAGAGCTTCTTGTTTGAATTTTTAGATTTCTTCTTTTGCCTTTAACCCCTTTAAAGCCAATTTTATCCAAAATAAGATTTATGCTTGGAACAACTCTAAAGATAAAGTTCGAGATTTCCCACCCCCTAAGGCACCGGAGCCACGCGCACATCTTGTTCGAAAACCTTTTCTCATCTATAAATCGGGAACGGAAAGACCGTAAATCTAAAGAAGGTTCCTTCTAGGTAACTAGATCAGCATGTAGTAAACAGCCTTCCCTGGGAGAAAACCCAACATGTTTAGCTCCGGAGAGAATTCGAGTTGTGAACTCTCTTAGTTATACGATTTGTCTCGAGTCCACCCCCCCTCCCTTTTCCATCCGAACCCTACCGACCCCACCAAACCACTTCTCTACGTTTTCCTCAACCCACGGACCATCCCTGCCGCCTTTCGAGATTTATAACATCCACTAAGAATCCCATTATTCTACTAGTAGCGCCAACTTTAATGTGTAACACATACAAAGAGGGAGGCAATAAATTAAAAGTTTCACTTAAAACCACCCTCTCTTTCATCCCTTCATACTTTAGTTTATCTTCTTCATATTATGTAAAACAACTTTATCCGATCCGAAAAAAATTTCTTACCCGCATAACAGTTTTTTCAATTTTCTCAGAAAAAGAATCTCAAGCACAGGCCTGCACAAGTTATCTATATGATACTCTTAGATGACCATGGAGAACAAGAACCTTTTCCAAGGAAAAGCAGATTACCGTCTAACCACTGGTGCTTCTATTTGATCAGATGCATATAATACAGGTTCCTTAAATGGTGTCACTGATCGCCTTCAAACGAGGCCGTTGATTAAACAGGTTTCATCAGTTAATTGAATTTCGCGGATTGATTAAGTTTAAAAGCCATTACACTTGCCTTCGGTAATACCATTGAATTGTGAAAAGGGAGATCCTGTCGAGGGGGTTTGCGATTGGAGGGATTCTCTCGCCCTTAGCCCGGGGATTAGCATTGTTTTCGAGTGAGTTCTGTTCGGACCCCTCCTCTGATTAGTGGACATAAACAAGTATTAGTGCCTGCCCTCGGCGTCCAAGAGTAGAATTTACAACCCCGACCCTTTCGCACTCCAAACTAAGCACACATATTCTCTCAGGATTTACAACGAGGTGCAAACTGCAATTCGCAAATTGGAATTCGCACTCCCTCTATTATTTTGATATTTAATCAACCCTTAATTTAATCAAAATGCCATTTATACCACAGTAAACAAGGGTCACACAGCACGGCTTAAAATAACAATAATTCATTTTAATTTAATTTTCTGTTAAAAGGAAAAAAAGTTGGTTAATACTTTTTTTTTTCTTGAGACAACATAAAGCTATGGGGGTGAAAAAGCCCTTCCCAAAGCTTGTTTTTCATCCTTTTTTTTTCTCTCGCTACTTGCTCTATTCATCGGTCCATTGTTTCACCCCTTGTCTCTCAACCCCAGGGTGTTTTTCAAGGGGTGGGCAGTAAAGGGGGACATGGGAGTTCGCAGCTTCAATTTCCTGTTTGCTCAAGTTTCGTTTTGTTAAGATTATATCAAGGTTTTGGATTTTTTCTCCTTAGATTGTTCCAAAATCCTTTGTAAAGTTCAAGTGACTTAGTTGTAATGAAGTGAAATTTAGTGTCTGAATTAATCCCGTCTAAATCCTCAAGTCCAGAAGGGGTTATCAATCTTACGATCAGGGTTGTCTCCGCTGGGTTAACCCCGCACAATAGTTTGATTTATGGACGTGAAAGCTACTCAGAGAACGTCATGTCCTCAAGGGCCCTTGACCCGAACTCTTTTTTTCCCTCTTCCATCCTCGAAAAGATTTCCATTATATTTCATACGCGTGCTAGAAATGGGGGGAAAAGAAATCAAAGGACACAAAACGTCCACTGTTTGCCTATAAATAAAAGCGGTGACTGTTATTTTTTTGATGGCTCAAATAAAAGTCGACAAGTTGTAGATCATCTCTAACGAGGACTACACCCTCTGATGCGTCTATGGCGTGCGAAATGAAAACAAATGTTTGCATAAATATTTATGACATTATATCGTGCATCTGAATCGCCTATTTGGACTGTAGGCGTTGAAAAAAACGAGGAATAACGGCACAGAGGTCAATGTTGAGGAAATAAACATTGCAGGGATTTTTCAAAACTTTTGAGGAGAAAATATTTTTACTGAACACAATTTGGAATTTGACACCCTTTATGGAGAAAAAAATTTTCATGTAAATATTTTATGATTTTAAAAGACTTATTTTGGAACTTTCTTGTATTTAATACCTATCTTCTAGTTTAGAAGAAAATGAAAGTTAGGATTTAAAAAAAAATTATACCTACGAATGTGTGCTCTTATTTTCTTGAGGGAAAAAGTAGGTGGGCTTCTCTCCATTTTCTAGCTCTTACCTTGAGGCAACAAAGCCTCTTCAAACCCTCTCTCTTAGCCCCTCCTATTCTCCATTGTTACCCCACGTTTGTTCTTGAATGTCATCTCAGGTGTATAAAGAGTCTCAAAGAGCTCTCGTCGTCTTTTCCCCACATTTGAACCATTTTTGTCCATTTTAATTCAAGAAATGAATTTAATAGAGGCGTTCGACTTGAAAGGGTAAGTTTTGACTCATTGGGAGATCGATCCCGAATTCAAACACGAGGGATGCCTGGCTTCGTTTGATAACGTAATTAATTCAATGCTGTAATTACCTGTTTACCAAACTGAGTCGTGTTGAGTCCTTAACAAAGAGAAATCAAACCGCCTTACTTGGAATTTATCAATTTTCGCCATATTTCACCCATCAAAGGACTCACGCACAAAGGAAAATCATATGAAAAACAAAGGCCATCGTTTAATAAATTTAATCAGGCCATTCCACCCTAGAAACTTCTGAGTTTTCCGATGGACTTCAATTTCTTTTTCCACCTAGAAAACAGGAATGGAAAAAAGGTACAGGGTTGAACAATAAATAAAATCTATATTGATGTGGATAGCCGTCAGAAGCAGGGACGTTATCATATATCATACAAGGCTGGTCATCTGTCATTTTTCGGTGGGAAAAATATAAAAATTGAAACCCCTTTACTCTCCGGTGACCAAGAGCCCCCTCCCAAGGTTCGCCTGAATTATTTGACCTAACTGGTCACATTGTTTTCGGTTTATTTATTTAAAAATTGATATTTTTGACAATACAGCAGGGGAGGGCCAATTTCGTGAATTTTGAAAAAAACCTGTTGACTGAGGTCAAAGTCTTCTCATTTTATTTATTCAAAACGAAAAGAAAGAGGGGAGACTAAGAGATTTTATAAAAGATTGGTGCATTCTGCAGTCATAAATTTTCACCCCTCTTCAGCATTTCGGAAACGGTAGTAAAATGAAAAAGACGAAGCGAACAGGGTGACTTTAAACCCCCGGGGAGTTTAGCGGAAGGGGGTGGCGGAAGCCTCTTTTAAATAAGTAGAACTCAACGGTGGCGGATTCGTCGGGAACAGATCCTTATCTTCCAGGTCACTAGAACGGGGTTTTTCTCCCCTTCCCCTTTCAATCACGTCTACCACCCCCTTAAAAACATCGATTCTCCTTTATTTGTAACTCCAGTATTTCCCAAAGAGGAAATAATCATTTTTATTTCGATATTCCTCAAACTGAAATTAAACCGTTTCAATTCCTCTTCAACAAATGGCTAACATTTCATTAAAAACGTAAATAAATCCGCTTTACTTATAATTTATTTTAATCCCCGAATTCGCTAATTGGGTTATTAATCAAACAGAGATTTTCGGTTTCCCACCATCTATTATTCAAATTAAAGAGATTAAACAACTAATAGGTCGCCGAGATTAATTCTATTTGGGTCATTAGGAGGTTAAATTTCGTTCTAAACAGTGATTGACATCATTTAATGGCGAATCCTCTTTGTCGAATCTATTTTGTTGGTATTTGGGAATTAAATTGTAATTAATCTAATTATGTTATTGTAATCTAATTAATCTTGGCGATAATATTATATAATTATACACTAATGGACAATATTTTGTTTCAGTTCCGCCCAGTAAAATAACCATAGTGGACGAAAACGAAATGGTCAAAAATAACTTCGCTGGCCCTTACGAAGAAGGGGCCGAGCTTAATCTTCGATGTCAAGTTTACGGAGGTGAGTATTTATAGAAAAATGTCGTTTATTTGCCTAGCATTTAGCAATTCTGAAATTCACAATTTATTGATTGGAAAGCTCATTCGTAGGTTTTATCCTCAAACTGGACGATCATAAGTCCAAAAACTATTTATATATTTATAGTTTTTGAGCAAAAACTTTAACGATTTTTAGTCTGAAAATATGTGTTTGAGATTTTTTTGTGGTAAAATCACTCAAACTTTCTTTAAAAAGTACCTACGATATGGGTGAAAGTCGGTAGGGGTAATATATTGGGGGGACACGACAGATATATGTCGCCTTCCGATAACCGGGCATACATCATTGAAAAAAAAGGGGGAAAAAGGGGATGGAAAAATAAGGACGAGTGACGTATGAAGCTCAGAAATAAATGGCCTAGAATTACAGGGTTAACATATTCTATTCGCGTCCTCTTCCGAAAGGAAATCACGGCGAAAACCCTTTGGCATGAAGCCTACACTGCGATTTTTTTCCTCCACCCATTCTTCAATTTTTCAATAATTTGTCAAACGTTTGGCCAAATTAAAGTTAAAGTTGAGTTAATAATGAAAAGAAAAACTTTTTTTACATTGATTTATTTTTTGGGTGCAAAAAAGTTTTAGGGTGTCAACTAGATATATCGTGGACCTTTGTATTCTCGTTGCAGAGACAGCCCCTGTTCTCTGATGCATGTTTGATTTCCCTCTTTGGCGGTTCGTATTTTTTCTTCTACTTTTTCCCCCTTCTTTATCCAAGTGGCGTTTAGTATTCGAGTCCCAAGCTGGGTCAAAAGTCACAGATCTACTCTTGATACATTCCCTAACGCATTTTTTTTATATATTAAACCCCTCCTTTTTCACGTCGATTTCCAGTTGAAAAAAAAAGCTCCTCTCCTCTTCTAACGTAAACCCAATACTCAACGTTAAATTTTTTTTAAATTAAAACATTTAAAATCTTTTTTAAGAAATTTAAAAAAAAAAGTTTATTTTGTTTTACGGTCTGCAGGACAGAAACCTTTCTACAGGCGAAAATTATTAACAGCCCCGGAGTCTACTTCCCTCCCCCACCTCCTTCTAGAAGAGCGATGTAATAGAAATTTCACTACATTTGCCATAACCATCATTCACCACGCTACATTAACTTAGGAAAAACTGTTTTTTCTTAGTAGTTAACGAAAAAAATTAAATTTAAAATTAGCGAGGTTTGATCTATTGCTCGTAAATTTTAAAGTTTTGTTTAAGTAGACGTCATTTCGACATCAAAGAAGGCGTTTGAAAGCATAATTTAAAAAGGAAGAAAAGTCCCCCTTACTGGTTCAACCCAACCTGAATATTTAAGTTCAGAAGCTTTGAAACCTTTAGTAGTCTCACCAAAGCGTCTTAAAAAAATAATTTAACTCACGCGTTCTTCAAGGTTACCTGTTCAAGAATTTTTTAAAATAAAAACCACCGAATGTTCAAAATTTGATTCTTTAAGGATGCTGTTCAAAATGGGAATCGGAGAGGGAAACGGTTGAGGTAAATGCGGAGTACATGATCCGTGAGAAGCAACAACTCTCTAGTGAGGCATGTTGGCTCCAAGTTTGCCGAAGTTAACAGTTGGACTGATATACACTACATTAGATGGGAGGTTATCCCCTATGGGGTTTCGAAACCCTCCCCCGCCCAAGACGAACACCATAGGCTCCCTCTTTATCTCCTCTCTTCTTACCTTGTCGTCATACCTTTATCCCTAACTTTTTCCAACTCCTTTTACACGAACGACAAACCTTAAGGATTTAACTTCTTCTTGACACCATCTCAACTTGACTTAAAAGACATTTATATGGTATTGATTTAAAGCAGGATCTTTTTTTCAACAAAAGGAAAGAAAAAAACGTTTTCGGGTCAACTTGTTGAACAAAAGGCCCTGTTTACTTATCAAAAAGGGATTTTTTTCCTTTTTCCTCCGCGAAAAATAAACAAATCTTACCACCCCCCTTTTAAATCAATGGTTTCCTATTTCAGCAGGCAATCCTGCGGCTTTTTTTTCCGTCTTCCCAAAGAGGGGGCTATTTTGCGAAGAAAGATTGGACCGTGGAGGGTTAAATTCAGGACAAAAGGTTATTTTCATGGGTTGGCGGGGGGATTGTTTGGTTTGAGAAGACCTTCCTCTCCCCCCACTCTAGCTTCTTTTTCCAGGCCACAGAAAAGTCCGCCCATTACGAGTGGCGCCCATTTCATGCCTATTAAATCACAATAAAGTCCAATTCCTTTTTTTTCCACCCCCGCCTTCTTCAGTACCAAGAGGATCCCTTGTCATCTCTGAGTTGGAAAACTCCATTAAAAGTAAAGTGGATGGGAAATACTCTCCTGGGCCATCTGGTGCATTAATTGATCAACTCGTTTTTTCTTATTAATTTAAGTGTTGCTGCCTACATTTTAAAATTTTTTTAACAATCACCTACATTCCATTTATCCACATAAATCCTTTAAAAAGCAGCACTTTTCTTCAATATTTTTTCTCTCACTCTCCGTTCACTCCAAGTTGAATTAGCCTTCTACGAAATCGAGAAGTTAGCACAAGACATGAAAATAAAAGTTTAGAGAAACAAACAATCAGAAAAACTTAAGCCCAAGAAAAAAAAAGTCTGTCAAGTTTCGACGGTGTTCTGGAAAATAGCCAGATACGCTGGGGCCTATTGTTCTCTACCAAATAATCCCTTTTAGTCCTTACAAATTTACATTTTGTGGGCAATCCTTTTAATTATGATCTATCACACACTAAACTTCATTAAATGTTTAGATACATAGTTACATGCCAAGTCAGTTACTGACACGTACTGTAGACAGCTAACAAGGTGTTAATTAGACAGTTATCACATATTGCTAAATTACGTATGTGGTTATAAAGCGATCAAAGGAAAACAAAAAGATCAAAGAATATTTTTGTGTAAAAAAACGGCTTGTTTACCTACTTATTTTTAAATCTTTTGGCACTTATATATTCGTCGTCAGGCCGACATACTGATCACAAAAATATAAATTATTCCAATTTTCTGTGAAAAATGGAATTTGAAAAGTTTTGATGAGGAAGGTGTATGTCAGCTTGGTGCCAGATGTCCTCTCCTGCTTCAACTACTTAATATTTTAGGACAGATAAAACCGCGAATGTGACAAAAGTTCCGATAGTGACGAGAGTTCTCCTTTATGTCTTAAGTTTTAACCGCGAAGCCCCTTCTCCTTCTCCCGCCATCAACTCGCTCGTTTCGAGCCTCCTTTCTCCCAGTCTCATAGAAACTACTGCATTCCACATAAACCTTCCCCTACGGCCTCTCGCTGACAAATTAGACATAACACGCTCCCTACTTAGAACTGAGGCGAAGTTAACCCGGAATTGTAATTAAGAAGAGGTCGAGAAGGATAAATCTACGTAATGGAGCCTCACAGAAGTAATTTTATACGATATCCTTCTTTTTTTTTCATAAACTACAAAACCAAAATATTTTTTCAAACAATTTTTTTGACTTCAGATTTGTCTTATTTCTATAGCCCTCATTTTTGAAACTTTTTTTTTCCCTTTAATATTTAACCTCATACATATATCGTTTTAAAGCCAAATCGATGAAGGAAAAAAAAAACCTAATAAAATCCAGAGCATTAATGAGCACATTTTGCTGATTTTTGTACCTTGAGATCCATTTAGATAAGGACTTAATATCTAAATGGGAGTGGGAGTTTATTGTGGCGAATGAAATATTTTTTCTGATAAAATATGAGTATTGATCTTTAAAAGTTTTAATTGAGGGTGCAAATTAAAATTGAACTAGGTATGACAAAAAAAAAGTTTTATAATCGGTGTTCCAATTTTTTGTTATGTCTGCACTTTTCCCCATTGTACTCTCGGAAATGGCCCCGAGCTTGAATCACAAAAAGGGCTCGGCTGTGGGTACATTAATATTCAAAAGTGGAGCTCGGGGATCGTTCGACCAGACGACCAATTACCCACGATTGAAGGGTGAGGACGGAAAAAAGGGAACGACGAAGCTGATCGAATTAGGACGTTTCACGGTAAAACGAAGGCTCTTAAGGTTTGGCGTGGAAGTCAGAAGCCAATCTCCCTTCTTTTTAATATTCTCTACTTATTTTTTAGGATGAAAGCTATTTCATTAAGTTTAACTTATGTAAATTTCATTAATAATGAAAAAAAAACTTTTTTCTTTCAAGTTTTCAAGAAAAAATGTTTATTCAGTAAAAAAAGAAGATAGAATAGGAAAAAAAAGGGTCCCTCTATGCAGACAATGCGTAAAATTGGTTCTGATAGGGAGATGGCGCGTAGCTTGTCAAGGAAATTGTTGCGAGCGAGGAAATGTCGGGAGAAGGGCGTTTTCTCCTCGAAGGAGAAGGAGGGGCTTGAATTGCGATTCTAAGGACGTTCTTTGATAATGATAGGGCCTTCAGTCACGATCCTTTCTCCCTTTTTAGAAAATATCCCCTTACAAAAGTCGAAACTGGATGGATTCTGGTTGAAACACAAACCTCCCACGTCTTCAAAACCGACAATCCTTGAAAATCGATCTTAGAGTCTCAAAGGTGTTAATTGAAATACCAAACTTTATAACCATTGGAAGCCATCTAGTCATTATTAATTTTGCAAATCCTTTTAAGAAGGCTTATTTTACCCTCTAAACATTCATAAACCACTAAATATTCTCATTCATCCCTTTATTTTCATCAATATTATTTAAACATTTTGGGAACTTAACAACTTTAGTACCACATCTTTTAACTTTCTACTTTCTTTTAAAAATGAATTAACTTGGAAATCAGTTATACATCACAACTTTTGCTTTTTGAAATTTACGCCTTTTATTATAATTTTTTTAAATAATTTATGTTTTTCCTAGTATGTATTCCCTTCTTCTGTTTCATACCCGCTTGCGTTAATGATTAAAAAAATAAAAAAGTTTTAGAATAAAACTTGAAAAATCTTGGATAAAACTTTAATTTTAAAAAGAATTAAAATTCCTTCATGAAACTTTTGCAAATAAAAAGTCTCAAATATTAGAAAATAGTCCCCTTTTTAAGTAGAAGTCTTTTCTAAAGCTTGCTTAAGAATAAAGAGACCTAACTTTGTTCAAAAGAACAAAAGGATGAAGGCCGCGGGGTTCGGTGGTGGGGTAGGTGGTGCTGAAGGGGTGGTAGGCAGTTGAAACTTCCTTTATTAACATAAGTGGATCTTATGTGCATTATTTAACTGACTGCCGAGCTTCGCCCTCAAAAGCTTCCTTTCCCCCTTCCCGGCCTACTTCACCGCCAACCTCCCTTTTCATTCTACGTATGATTACAATTGCAAATTCTAATGGTGTGTTCTTGGCTTCTTAGATGCCCTCCACATTTTCGCATAAATATTCTCGGAATGATACACGCCCCACGTCCCGGCTTTCCTCGTAATTTATTGAATTTCCAGACTCCTAAGTCGTTTTAAAAAAAATAATAGTAATAAACCATCGAATCAGAAACTGAGAATCATCAGTAAAAAAAAGTTGATGAATGTTTTTTCCACTTTTCTTCTTCGAAAAAATGGAAAAAACGAGATGGAAATCGATAATGATTGTGTGAAGAAGAAGGTTCCATTACAAATCCAGTTTGCTTAAACATCACCTCATAACAATGCTCTTCAAACATGTCGAGGAACTCGTTTCGTTTACACAGGGTGCCCGGGGGGAGGGCCTCGCATTGATCTGTGCATTGTTATCAGACACGTTTGGTTAAACAGAAGAAGTAAAAAAAAGGTCCCTTTGCTTGCGATTTTTTTCGTTTTCCGAAGTATAAACTATATAGAGATATATAAAACAAAACGTTCATCTCCTTCCGTCTTAAGGGACACGTAGCTTTGAAGCTAATTCCCAATTTATATGTGGCTTCCGGCCGAGTAATTCCACCCATAACCCGATATCCGCAGAGATTTTATGCTCCTTTCCCCAACTACTCCAACTATAAATCCAATCTCTCTTTTTTCCCATTTATATTTAAATTTGAGTGACCTCTTTTTTTCAGACTCTTCATTTTTAAGAAAACTTGGTTTTAAAAAAAATTTGATTTCTTCTAATCTGTACAAGTTTTTATCAAAGTGTACCTAGTTTATGATTAAAGTTGTTTTATTCAACGAAAAACGTGTAATTTTAGGGTATAACTTGAAGGTGGTTTAGTTTCAAAAGGTGGGGGGGATCTTCTATTGACAAAGCATTGTTCGGATCCTTAGAAGTGCTGTCTGCAAACTTTCCAGTGGGAGGCGTTGACCCAAGACGTAATTAGGATTTACCCTTCCTATTAAATTTTCCGGTGACCCTTCCTCGTTTTCAGACTAAGCAAACTCTCGAGGCTCAGATTTCAAGTGATCATCACGGATTTATTAACTCAAGAACTATAGAGCTAAATAATAATTTACTTATTCTTGACCTAGTTTATAGATAATCCTTAAAAATAACGAGTTGAGCCTTTAATAACCATTTCACTGATTTTTTGTTTTTTCTATTTCACTAACATTCGAACAAATATTAGGATTAAGGATTAAAAATTTACATAATTAGTTTGGTAAAAGTTGTTTTATAAAAATTTAAAAAAAAATGTAGTGCATATATTTAAAACTCGCAAAAAGGGTTTTAAATATATTAACAAAAAAGTTTAAAATGGTTTTTGTAAGGCTGCGTTGGGAATTTTTATTTCTCTCTGCCGCATATCGGATCTGCATCCTGTTTGTCTATTCTAAGCGTTTAACAGGTCCGAACGTGAAGGGTTGCTTGTTTTCAAGTCCTGTGTCTGTTTTAAAGCACTGGGTTTAACGCTAACACGGACCGAAAGTCATTTAAAAATAATCACTTCGTTATTTTCGATGTAAAATCCCGTTGAGGGGTTTGGGATCAAATGAATTTTAACCCTCACTTTATACACAGCATTGTCAGGGAGAGATTATTTTTCTCAAAAGTGGGTTATAGTATTACCCTTGAACATGATTGTGGAAGAGTGGAATGTAGGAAGTTGGGGGAAGTGATTGGTGGGTGGGGGCGATGGGGGAGCCATTTAGTGTTTGTGGGAGAGGTCTGTAGGGCCCAGAATTTTTGATAAAGTTTGAGTTCCTTCTCATGCGACATTTTTATTTATTTTTTCTGAGCTTGTTACACTTTCTCAAATTGATACCCGTTTTTCTTTGTTTTAGATATGTATTTAGCTCGAAAAATGGAAAAGTTTATCTCTTTTGTGAGCAAATGGTGGATAACATCTCAGCGAATAATTTAGAAAAGAATTATTTTTAGAATACCCTTTCGAGGTTAAAAATGATTTTTTTTTCCTGAAGGCGGGAGTTTTGCCCCTCAATATCCAAGGGATTACAGAGGACAAAGAATTCCCTCCCTTCGCCCTTTTTATTGTGCCACGATAACGGCTTTGAAAACAGTCTTCCCTTTTTTACTCCTCGTCCGACCATTCGTCCTTTACTATCTAACTTATCAATACTCAAGCATTTATAACAATATA
This sequence comes from Orius laevigatus, assembly GCA_018703685.1. Classification (NCBI taxonomy): domain Eukaryota; kingdom Metazoa; phylum Arthropoda; class Insecta; order Hemiptera; family Anthocoridae; genus Orius; species Orius laevigatus. Next base: position 361,112 of record JAGWEN010000047.1, read on the forward strand.
CGTTTAACATAATAGCTTACAACAATTGAAATGTGTTAACACAAAATATTAACCAAAGTTTGTGAAAAAATTTAAATTTCTTTTAATAAGGATTTTTGAAATTCTTACATCTGAAGAAGGTAATTTTAATTTAGTTGAAAAATAGGGTTATCGCGATGGGAAGGGATGAAAGACTAAAGGGTGTTAATTTCCGGGTGTGGTGCCCTTGGTTTCACTTCTAACCGCCTCCAGGAATTTCAGGAAGATGAAAAACTGTTGAGATATTAAAGAACTTGAGAATTGAAAAATAAATTGACTCTGAAGATTGAATACAAAATAGTGATTTAGGTAGATGAGAAATTAACGATTTGTTTGTCCTTCTGTTTATGACGATCGTTTCTAATTATTAAAAAAATTTCTATTTTCCGACCATGTTTATCCTTAGCAAGCTGGGAGAAAAGTAGGTTGGGGGGATAAGAGCCTACAAGGGCTAAGTGGCAATTTCTATTCAAGACTCGGCAATTTATAATGCATCTTCCCTCTCACTCCCTCTCCTGTCCGGAGACCTTATTGAGTTTGTTTTTAACTAATTTCAAACGCAAAAGTTTATGGCTACGAAGGTACCGATGTTTACCTGATTTGTCGTTTTGTGGGGTTAAAAAAAATTCTTCAGAGAAACCCTTAGGTGACACTAAAACATTTTTTCCAGTCCAGCCGTAAACATAGGAAACGGTTCAGGTTTCCCTGGAGAAAAACTCAAGAGGGAAATTTTATATCTGCATTCACTATTACTGGAGTTTCTATTTTAAGGAAAAACGACGCTTTCCTAGTGCCACAAAAGAGAAGCCTGGAAATAAAACCTTATTTTACCCCAGAATCCGTTATTTCACCATATAAGTGTAGTGTGGATTAAAATATTTAAAGAGGTTAAAACATAAAACTCGGGTTCGAAGTTTAAAAACTAACTTGACGAGTATATGCTAAACCCACAAGACTTCCAAGTGTTGCAAAAGTGTTGATCAACTAAAAAGAGAAAAATGCTTCAACATCAAAACCTCTACGTATTTTCCATTGTTTATTAATTTTATTTATTTGGGGACTACGCAATTACTTTTTCTAGGTCGTGGCAAGCAAGGGAATTTTAAGCTAATGCTTTCCTCAATTCACACGTAATAACTAAATAAAATCTGTATGAAAATTTTACAACAAATTATGAAAATTTAACAATGTCCACGTTATGTGAAAAATATCTGGTAATAAAATTTCCTAGTGTCTGATGTTTGTAACGTGAAAAACTGTAAATAAATAAAGGGAAAGCCCATTGACTGTTGAAGTAGGAGGCCTGTTTTATTTCCCAGTAGAACAAGTTTTATTCTGTTAGAGGGAAACATCACATATAATTTATTTATCAAAAAGAGGAAGGATGAGACTTTCGAATGTCCTGTCTCATAAAAACTTCCTCACTTCATAAAGTAATAAAAAAAAATTGAGAAAACAAACAGGTTCGAAATAAGAACATAGAAGTGGCTAAGTATTTTGTTTTAAATATAACATGTAGGCTGAAACATTAGGGATAAAAAAATGTTTACATCCAAAGGTTTCACTATATAGTTTATTTTTTATACTTCCACATCGTAAAAAGTTTTGAAACAAAAATATATTATTTTACGATCTCGAACACATATACATGCGGGGGAGTATATCAGGGTTTTATAAGCAGGCGTAAAATTTGTTGAGGCGAAAAAAAAATTTTAAGGTCTTTTATTCGAATTTATAGGTTTTTGCATGTTTTCAACATTGTAGTATATGGATTTAGAAAGAAAAAAAAAATTGAAAAATTCTTGTAAAAAAAGTTTTGTGAGCGAATGATTTATAAAGTTTTCGTTGAGGATGAATAATTTGCTCCTTGTGATCGCTTGTTTTCGACGGTCCTTTTCAAAACAGAACGTACTGCGGGGCTGACCTATAAACAAGATATATTGCACGTCTGCTTGCATCAAATTAGCACCTGATTAGTCCCACCGTATTTGTCACCCCTGTGTTCGAGCCGGAATAAATTTTCGACATTAAAACCCCAAACGCCATTTTCACAGTAGTTAGCGAAAATGTAATATGAAGCCATAATTAACCAAAATGAGGATCAACATTTAAAGTAAAATATGGATGAAAAAAAGTGCCAGCTTGGAGGAGAGTTATTCCTAATAATGAACGCTAGTCATATTATTGACGCTTTTGGCCTGTTTCGTGGGTTCCATTACTTAATTTTGAAAAAAGTAAAAACAAACATATCAAAAATCAATTTTTTATAAAAGCAAAAAAACCGTTTTCTACTTATCAAGTTATTAAAAAGTACCTACATTGTACGTTTTCAATTTTGCCCGCTATTGTGCACTTGGATAAATCATCCCAGTTCCATGTTTTTCACGAACCCAAACTAATTTCAGAGAGTTTTCAAACTTGAAGGTTTACGTTTTGGGAAGGGGAGGTGAGTTTGTAAATTTATTCCCACCGTAAACGAGGCCGTGGAAACCGAATGGAAATAAGCGAGAAAAAAAGTTGCTTCCGAAAAGTAGGTTTAGAAAATTGGCGGTGGCGCGATGGTTCTTGAAGGAATGGGGGTGGGGGGTTGGAACTACTACGTGAGCAATCTATCTCCGGAAAAAGAAACAAGTTTCTCCTAGCTTTCCGAATTGATTCATGCAAATCCAGTTCAATAAATAAAGTACTCCTGGGAAATCTTATACTGTTGAATGATAAATGAAAAGAATACATTTATAATATTCCACCAGTGAAGGGAGGGTCTGGAAGAACATATTTTTGAATAAATGAACCCAGATCGATCCACTTTGTGTTATTTATTCATTTTAATCCGCACGATATCCCGTCTCCAATAAGAAAACGTATTAAATGTCTCGTTTGTCCCGTCGTTTCGAGGCGATTTCGTCGGAAGTTTCCTTCCATCCGATAATTCACCCTCTGATCCCTCAAATACTCTTGGGAAATTTCATGATTGCATTGTCCGTTTTGATTTCAGGGTCAATACGTCAAATCCAGGATTTCATTCAACGGTCCACTTGTTGACTTGGAGTCTTTTCGAATAACGTTTTCCTCCCCAAGATATCATACAAGAAAGTAAAAGTGATAAAAAATTGTTTAAAAAAATTTTCATTATTAATAATTTTTTCTTTCGAATCTAAACGTTTATAATTTGTTTTAAAAAATCCAATTAAAGAATATTCGCCATTGTATTGCCGAAAAAAAAAGTCGAAAATGTTTAATATTGCTTTTTCCTTCCAGTTCAAATACCAGTTGGGTTCTGGGTAGGAAAGGGTTGCGGGGAGGGAGGGAATAATTGTTTTTTAATTCGAAATAGAGGGAGGCCCTGTTCCTGATTGGAAACTGCAGATGTTCCCCTTGGATTTACTCTCCCCATTGTTCATATCGGTCATATTTACAGTTTTAAAAAAAGTTTTGACCGCCATTTTTTTTTAATACTTGCTTAAATATTCGACGTTGTTGTTTTGGAATAATATCTATTTCTATGCAAATTGGACACGACATCATCAAAGTTGGAGTACAATTTCGAACTATTTAGATGAGTGAAGGGTATTAGAGCTAACGGAAATGTAATATGCATTAGTCAGTCTTACTCAAACATCAAATGTACACTTCATGAGATTCTGTATAATGAGCATAAGAATGGTTTTAAGATTTATACATTATATAAGTAATAAAAACTTTGTTTTTCGATATGTAAAGGTTATCAACTCTATACCGGATACGTCGAGTGCATAGAGTTGATTGTTGTATTGTTGGCTCTCCTGGCTGTTGACCTATTGTCAGGTGCTGAGCTGAGAGCGATAGCGTTGTTGCCATAGGTACAAATAGGTGATTTTTTGTCCAATTGATGTGGGTCTTGTTAAATCTTGGTTTTCTTAATACCTACTTGAGTAGGAAGTTTTGAAAGTTCTACAAGCTTTATCCGTTGAATAAAAGTTTTACTTGAAAAAAAGGGTTGGGGCAATAAGAAAGGGAGTGACCTCGATTGCAAATCACATGTGACCACTTGGGAGCAATCGTTCGCCTGAAAAGTGCCGAGGACATGAGGCCCAGCCGATCCTGGGATGTTTATTGCTCTGGATTCTTCTTCCTTTTCGACAAACAATACCAACAATCAAACTTTCGAGCTCCTCCTCTTTTTCTCTCGCCCGTAACTGCTAACTTAATAAACCGCCTTCGTTTTAACTTAACAAACTCAGTTTGTAAAACTTTGAACAAACGTGTTTATTGAACGTTGTTGAAAACGGAGGAGGATTATGGGGATACGAAAGGAGGTGATATTTTGGGTTATTAGGCCTCGATGTTGACTCAGTATCATATCTTGTTTGATTAGCGATGAAATTGAGGGATGCATCATACAGAACGCAAATTAACAATCAACCCGTTTAGGCTGCAAACAAAGATGAAACGGGGCGAGAGTTGGAGCTCTTGGGACACGAGAAATTCGATTGCGCTCCTCGAAGCAATCCGAGTCGAACTTGTGTACTTGCACGCTATACCAACACAATCAACCCTGATACACAACTAGGCGAATGGGCGCATTAGGAAACGCTGTTTGCCCAACATCACCGGAAGGCTTGTCTGCGAAATGCAGCTCGTTTTAGGCTCCTCCTTTTATCGACTAAGATACAAAATTTGGGTCACAGAATTTTTTTTTCCAGAAGATATGGGCAACTCCAAATCTCTTCTTCCCACCCTATGCCAAAAATAATAAAGATGATAAATTGACCTGAATTTATTCGATAATCCATAAAGTGATTGTGAATCTATCACGAGGCTCAAGAAGTTTTGAGAGGCTCTAAAACAAAATTATTCATCATTGCCTGTTTAACATATCTTTGACAGTTTTCTAGGCAGCGAGAAGGTTATTAATCATGATAAGTAACTTTAGCAACACACACGAACTCTGCTATTAATAAAAGTCGACTTTTTACCCCATAACTTCATATCGGGTGATTTTCACCAGATATGATTGAGGTTCAACGATGTCTAAAATAGGATGTGGGTACATTTATCGTTGAGGGCGTTTTGAATATATGTATAGCCCCGGATATAGCCTAGTTGCGGTTTGGAAAAGCTAACTGAGCGAGTAGGGTGATTATACAGTCCGTTGCATAAACATGCGGAGGTTTCCCCCCGGATCCTTGATCAAAGACCCGTTCAATTTCGACATATTACTAATTCAGGCTAATTTGGAAGAGTTTTTCATTTTTTGGGAGGAAATTTCAGGGATTAGTGTCTGAGACAGAGACTTCAGGGAGGTCACCGTTGGGCTTTAAGGAGGGAATGCCGCCTTCAGGCTCCTTGGAAATGATAAGCCCTCCCTTCTCCCACCCACGTCACATTTGACACTTGACATGTGACACCCTCGAAATAGGACTCCTAAAGAATATACTGAATATTAAAAAAAATTCTGTTTTTATCCCTTAGTGAGAAAAAAATTTTCTCGCAGAGCATTAACTACTTTAAAGCATGTATCAGTAAACTAAAACCCGGAAATACCAGAAGCTCATGGGTCCTATTTCGAATCTATTTTTTAAGAGGAAGCTCGAGTGTCCTCGTGGGATATTAAAGGCTCACATATCGGTTAGAGTGCGGTACAAATGAAATAATTGCTCCCTGCTCCGTGCACCCGGTAGAAAAGCCCTCGGGACTGGGGGTGGGGTTTTCAAAGAGCTTTGGGGATGGCAAGAACACCGGCAATTCCACGTTAGACCACCTACCCACCCTTCTAAAACAACCCCTGTATTAACTTTCTTCTGTTGGGAAGAAGAAAATAGCCTAAGTTATCTTGAACCAGCAGCCGTCTTACCTTTGTCCAAGGATAAACCAGGAAAAAATCGCTTTTCTTTTTTCCTTTTTTAATAAACCTTTAATCCGTTTTGTAAAATTACAACATCGATTCGTTCAAATCAGTGTTAACTGTTAAAACGTCCGTCCGGGCGTAACCGAATTGACACTTTAACGATTTCAACCTTGTAATTGATGGGAAATGATCAAGGAACCGTTAAATATAGTAAATGTGGGTCAACCGTCTCGACTATTAGTTAAACCTCGCTCCTCCCCCAATCCATTTTGGATTTGCATAGGTGCCGAGGTCTAACCTGGACTTAATGGGAGGTTTCAAGTCGTGAAAATTACGACCCTATGTAAATCTATAAGAGCTGATCTGCTATGAATTTAAAATTAAGATTTATATCCTTTCTACGCCTCTTATAAATCGTTTTTTCTTTCGATTTTAGAACATTTTAAAATATAATTTTTAAAAAAGTTTTTTTAATCAATGATATGGAGAGCCTTTCAGGTCAAAACTTTAATAATGAACTCGAAAGTTGTAGGCGCCCGAAAAGCTCTTGAGTGACAAGCTCTTTGAAGTTAAAAAGTTAGGATATTGTTTTTTTAGAAAATTCACCTTTTTCTTATGTTTCAGGGAACCCGAGGCCAAACGTGGCGTGGTACAGGGGCGACGAGCTTCTTACGAATTACACGAGCCCGGGTGCCAGCAGCGGGAAAGGTCCTCAGGCTCAGAGTCTTCTAATTATTCACAATTTAGGAAGAAGCGATTTAAGATCTGAACTCACTTGTATAGCATCGAATAATAATCGAACACTTCCATTAACGTCCACCATTCACGTCGACATGAATTGTAAGTTTTTTTTTGTTTTTTTCCTTGAAATTAATAATTCGAAAATCAATGTTTATTGTGGAAAAGGAAGTTTGGGAGGGACAACTGGGAAGTTGAAGGGGAGGACAATTACTAAAGGTTTATCCCATCCTTTGGGAGATTGTCGGGCTAAGTCAGCCTTGAAACGGGCTTTTGTCACTGCCAAATCGGTGTGTAATAGGCGTACTATTCCCTCCACCTGGACCGTTTTATTTCCTAACTCGTGGAAGACGTTCAAACGAAAATGTGTTTTCTTTTGTGCTAGCCTTCTTACGTCTAAAAAGGAAATAAAGAAAAAACTACCTACTTTGTATTTGTTTTATTTTTATTCATTTAAAATGGTAAAAAATCGAAAAATCAATCTAAAGGCAGATTTTCTATGTCTTCTTAGCTCAATTCGGAGGTGATATAATTGTTGGTTTGGTTCACTTTCACTTCTGTTATTTATATCCCTTCCGTTTTCACTGTTTTCGAGTTTTAACCACTTTTGAATTAGTACAACTTGGAAGGTAAACAAGCCGAAATATTCTCCCGTCAGGAGTGAAAATGTCATTCACTTTCGTTGGATGAAAAGGGCCTGAGCGAAGGGTTGAGAAAAGCGGCCTCCTGGAGTTGGATCTCAATTTACATACTAATTAATGGTTCGCGGGAGAAGTTCCAAACCTGAGCTTGGAGCAATTATAAGTAATGACTAAATGTAAATTGCACGCTCCGACATGTTAAAGAGACCCTCCTTTACCGCACACTTCACATTGTCCTAACAAGTTGAAAATCGTCTCTGGATAGGTGAGAAGTTGATAATTTGATGGTACGAGGGAAAAAAGTTATCAGTTTTTCCCTCAGTTTATTGATTTCGAAAAGCATGAGGGAGAGATTATCTCTCAACTCTGAAACTCTGAACTATTTTAGGTGTGGGTTAGACTTCGGCCCCTCCCAGTAGGTTAAAGGAGAATGAATTGGGGGTGGCTAAAAGCAGACCGGACTTGATACATAATTGAAGTTGTATTTATGAGGGGGAGGGCGAATTGGGCAACTTCTTCGACCATAATTCAAAATATTCGTCGTCGGTTTTCGGTGAAAAGGGGAGGCGGGAAGAGCCAGATATGAATCCATAGCCTTTTAAAGGGCAATTTATTTTATTTTATCTACCATTTTCGTTATTAGCAGGGTGTAGGGGAGAACAAAACGATTGTTTTTACGCTCGTAATTTGTAAAATTGTTTGATTAATAATGGCTTTTAACGTTACATCATATGCGCAGTTCAAAGCCAAGATTTTTTCGGAATTGAAAGAAAATTAATTTATAAAAAAGGTCGGTGAAATGGCGTAAAATGATGTCGAAGGAAGAAAATATGGGCCATAAAACAAAGGGGTTAAAAAAAAATTCCGTAACAACCATCTCGGAAACAAGTCTCATTAAGCGTCCCCCTCCCCACTATCCGACCATCATCACCCCATCCGCGCCCTTTTCTCTTATGGCCGCCTCTCCGCCTGCCATCCCGCGCCTCTAATGCAATTATCAATGCGGAACAATTGTACGGTTTTAAACCGAGAGGGCCGTTAGAAGGCTAATTAGTGTTCGCGAGGGGGGAGAGGAGTCCTTCCCGCCCTTCCCGCCCACACTCCCTTGGATTTCTACGAGAAATTTAATTATGAGAGGGGATATGCGGGGAAAATGTACGCGCCTACCCGGTGAGTCCTGATTAAGTGGATGTAGAGTAAACTTCATTATTTTAAGCCTTCCGTTGTTTAGTGCGCACCCCTTCATTTAGTTAAATTTCGTCTATTTCACAGAACCTAAAAAAATACTCTCTATGTGCAGTTTAACTAGTTTTGGGTTACTTCCTTCCATTCTTCTAGCAAAAAGCTATAAATATTCGTCATCAGGAAGCTCTGATGTAGCAAAAATATAAGTCATTCATATTCTTATTTGTGGGTCAATATTTGATAGAATAACAATCAGTCAATTGAGTGAGGTATAAGGATGACGAAGAAAGGAAATCGCCAGGGCAGAAAAGAAAATGCACCGATCTAAATAATGGATTTTCAGAGAAGAAATTCGGTGCTGTTATAAGGCTGTATCAGTTCCATATGGCCAATCAATTGGGTCAATAGGTCGCTCATAAGTTATTTAAACTTTTGAAAGAACTTGTCAAGTTCGAACATTGTAATTGGCATTAGGGATCTTAACTTGTATAACTTGATAAATTAATATTAACTTGGTTATCAACTGTCATGATAATCGATTGACCTATAACGGAAAGCAGTAATCCGGTTAGTAAGTTGGCTCAAAATTAGAGCTCAGGATTGGTTGAAAGTTGCCCTTAAGCTCCGGTGATTGTTCAAGTTTCCGTTATCGACTTTTCTAGTAATTTTAACGTTTTGTTATCATACGTGTTGTAATGTTTTGGGAGTTTGTGATAAACAGAGCGGCGGGGGAAGCCCTTTGGGACTGATCCGTCTTCATTTGACCCAAGGGCTTCTAGATCCAAAGTTGTTCAAGGCGAGAGTGCAAGGCCTCGGGCAACCCCCACCCTTATCAGATTCAAGCTGTGACAAAGGGACTCCTCCTTCTAATTTGCCACCCGCGGGGGAAGTTTTGCCGGAGTCGTGCCTTTGTTTGAGTCCTAGGTTTCCGCTCGTAGATGTTAGCTCAAGTTTGACTTTATCTGGAGGACTTGTATAGGAGGAGGCATCTATGTGAATTAGTTTTCCCCATATTGAACACAAGAGGGGAAATTTTCCAAAGAACAAAAAGCAACTTCTTTTATTAGATTATATCAAAGAACATAAGAACCTCACCACCTTGTTAGACCAGCATAAAAGCCTTTTTCAAACTTACATTTCAACTTTCTCTCTTTAGGGAAAAAAAACCTTTTGAATCCTCAAGTTTTCTCAATGCTTAACTTAAACATGAATTTAATATTATTACGAAATTCACCAAACTAGTTTAACAAAACCCAAAGAATTCTTTGTGACATTTATTATTTATTTTGAATTTACATGACTTTTATAAAATCAGAGTGAATTAAATTCCCTAGAAACTATGTTTGTTGGGAAATACTTTGAAGGTTAAAATTCATTTGTGTTAAGAGCCATAACGTAACTCATAAAGGAAGTCCCTAAAGGGGCTAAAGAGAGGATGCGTAGAGCCCTTAACAACCATTTCCTCCCGTTTTCCAACGGCAAAGTCTAGGTTACATTTCTTCACAACTATGAAGGGGGGGTTATATTCCAAATACCACACCCCCGACTCCCCGTCCCATCACCCAACGGGTTTATGGCTAAAGTTTCAACAGCTCTTGTCTCCAGGAATTCAGAACACTCAAACTGGATTAATTCTTAACTGCCTCTAGATCCGGCATTAAACGTTCAAAAAAAGTTTTATTTTCCACCTAAATATTTGAAATTCAAAATGTTATTTTGGGGTCTTATTTGCAAGCCCATCCATTCTGGAGATAACTTAGTTTCCTTGTATAATTAAAGCAGTAAATGTCCATTTCAGTTGTGTACAGTTCCTTAGTTAAACTGGTGTACTGTTAGAAGAGTGAGTAGGGTAGAACAAGATGGTGGTACAAGGGGGGGGGGTGAGAAGGGTACTCCTAGCCCCAAAGGGCTGCATAGACAACAAGGTCGTTTCGTATAAACTTTAACACCTCCGACTCGGTTTAAACCTCTCCTCTCGGAATTAATCCTATTTGATGTTATTCAATGTAATTTATTTATCTACTCCATTATATAATTTAGCCATCGAGTTCCAATGTATTGAGTTCCTTAGTATCGAGTTTAAAGTTTCAAAGAAAAAGGTCTGGTGCTGAACCGTAACTCCAACTTTCTCAAAAATTTTGATAAAAAATTCTTCCTTTATTTCGGATCATTTTGAGCCCATTTTCTTGTCTTTTTTCTAAAATCTTGGGTTTCAGAATAATAAAATACTTAGGCACCAAACTTCCTTTCTGAAAACACTTTTCTTACATCTTAGCAGAAATCAGTTTTTTGGGAAATTCTTCACCTAAAAGCGACCATTTTGCGCTTTAGCATATCCTACAGAGTAAACTAGCAATAAGCGAATAAGTAGAAAGAGAAACGAGGTTGCTTCCTTAATCCTCTCAGATGCCCTTCTTTACTTTACAAACTTTATAAATAAGACAATAATTGCACTTATTAGTTCCGATTTCGCTCCCCCAACCCCTCGATCCTTTTATTAAACTGTTGATTGTCAGGGGGGAAACTAACTTGAGCAAAACGGCCTCGAGACGGCTAAGTAAGAGGACGGAAGGAAGAAAAGGTAGGTTGAAACTTTTAATTGTACAGTATAATTAATTACACGAGAATAGAGTGTTATTTTAACAAAAGGCCCTCGAGGAAACCCCTCGAACCTGAGTTCATTTGTTATAAAAATATTAAAATCAATAAAAAAAAAATGATAATAAAAAAAAGGAGTTTGTACAAGTTTGGCCACTCTATCTTGGGTTATCACTTGTTTCTAGTCCTGTCTTCCAAACCAGCTTTTCTTTGGCAAGTTAGAAACCTGCCGGACACATGTTTCTATTTAAGTTTCCCACTTTAACTCTGGAAACTGTGTAAAGTTTTCACCCCCTCTCTTTTGGACGTCTCGGAAAAAAATAGTGAACTACGGAAGGGTTTTTTGAGCGTAATATAACTTTCTTTTGAGTTTTCAAATTGTAATGAATAGGTCGTTCATTTTAATAAAGCTTGTAACGAGGTCAGATTTCGGTAAATGGATTGAAGACTATTTCAGATGAGATTAGGTTTCTTCCCGGTAGAGTGGGTTCAGGCCGAAAAGAAGGATCGGTGATGCAAGATTGGAATCCGTGCCCTTGGATACAGTGATTGGTCAATCTCATATCTTAAGGGAAGGGTGGTAGGAGAGACAATGTGAAAAACCAAGGAGGCACCCCATTTGTCGCCCGACGTTTTATCTCTTGCCTGCTTTTCCCTTTCAAACCCTTTCGAAAAAGATTACCGACTTTCCTCGTTTTATTCTTTAACAGAATCCCTCTTTCCCGGCTCCCATAATTCCTTATCAACCATTGAACTCAGTGACCCAAAAACCTGTGGACCCTTTTTTAATCAGAAAAAGTCCCAAAAATTTCAAGTCGATTATTATAATTGGGGACTTAAAAATGCCATTTTCTATTCTAGTCGCTCACACTCTAATTTTCTTTCTGAATATCGCCCTAAATAACATAATTTCTGGAGTCAGCGCATTCTATCGGGTTTTTCCATCCCAGGATCTCGATTTAATTTGCTTTTTACGCAAATCGGAACCGTTTTACAAAAATGACCCAAATGCTTATCCTTTGTTAAGGAAATTTTCCAAGATAACGAGGAGGAACAAATTATGCTAAATTCTTAAGAATGAAAAGTGATCTCTACCACGGGATCTCATCTTTCCTTCCAGTTTTTCTAAAGAGAAAATAACGAGGTATAAATGTATAATCTGTGTTTTTTAATCAGCTGCCAAAGCTCCTTTATGGAGAGCGCAAACAATATCAATTAGCTCAAAAATAACTTGGTAACTTTTCACTTAGAAACCTCCAGTTTTGATGGTTTCAAAGGGAAAAACTTTTTTACGTGAAATTGACCGTGTCTGAAACCATTAAAGTTAACGGATAAAAAAAAATTTCTCTGTTTCAGTTAAGCCGCTCGACGTTCGAATATTGGCGTCGAGTCAGCCTTTATCGGCCGGACGGAGATACGATCTGCTTTGTCAATCGACGGGCTCGAGGCCCCCGGCCAAGCTCACATGGTGGAAAAACGGCCATCGTCTCGACAGGACCAAAGAGACTGTAAGTGATTTATTTCCAATTTAGACCGACTCAGAAACCGTCGCTATTGATTTATGCCTAGTGATATATTTTTTCAAATCATTTAAGGATTTTCTGACTTCGTTTTAAATTGAAGATCTTCAAGTTTTGGATAGCAAAAGGCCTTCAGATAAGGCTTCAATGAAAGATCTAATTCGAAAACAGGGCTCTCAGAGGAAATCTAGTGTTAAATGGGGTAACTCGTATTTCCTTTCAGACTCTGATTTTCTCTTTCCGACAAGGCCATTTTCTAAGAGGGAGGAGTGAGGTCTATAAGTTTCTCTTTATGTGTTATTCATCAGAGGTGGATTTTCGCGCACTTTATTCTAGGGGGAGGGGTCTGGTAAAACCTTTTTTCAGGTCAGTGACTTCCAGACAACGTGTTAATAGAGAAAACACTGAAGAAAAATCCATTAAAATTCTCATTTTTAAAAAATCCGTGGGCTTAAGGGTAGTAAATCGTCCGGAATTCGCACAGTAACCCCTCGAATCATTTGTCCCTCCCCTTGAAAAGAGTGCAGTACTCGTGCGTGGTGACATTTCCGCCACTCTAATGCATTTGCAATGTCAAAAACCCCTTTTCTTTTATATTACTTTTTTAAACCAAAACTCCGAGTCAATAAAAGAATATTTAAATAATAAAATACGCGTTTTCGAGCGTGTTCATATAAGGAAGGTCTTGTAATACAGATTCGGAGTATATTGCTTCGGAGTTTTGTTCTCCCTTATATTACATCCAATCTACTCCCCTCCTATCACAACCTCCACCATCTTGAATTTCCCTTCCCTTTTCAAATAGTAGAAACCGAACAAATTCCGATACAAACCGAGAAACATATTACTAACTTAGACACATATATAACCTAACTATGACGCTCAGCGAGAAGCTAAATTGTTTTTAACGAACCTAATGATCTTAAAGGATAAAAGGCGGATACATAATTTACTATACTATCTCCCCTTATTATGTAAATAATTCTAATCTGCAAAATTTCGATCTTTTGTTTTTTTACAATGGAAGGTCGAGGAGGGAAAAAAAGATAAAAGCCACTTTTTCGTCGATTTTGAGATACTACAGCTATCTAGGGGCTATGAAAGAGTACTATCATCTGGTAGAACAACAGGGGGGATTAGAATCGTCTTAAATGTGCATGAAAAGATTCGGGATAAGGGGGAAAATAGATGAATGTTACAAGCATTACAAAAGGATTATTTAATAGAAATCAAACTTTGTTTTTCATTTTTCTCGAAATCACTTTTTTGGTCACTTTCATTTTTTTTCCCTTCAATGTTTTTTAGAAGTTTGCAAATTAGATTGCCCATTAGTCTTTCTGGAGCGTTTAAAGAAAATCATATTTTCATAGTCTTATGCTTATTGTCCATATATACAGGGTGTCAACTTACTAGTGTCCCCCCAGGTTAAATCGAAAATGGTTGACGATAGAGAAACAAGTTAAATGGTAACTCACCTTTATTTTTGATGTAGTTTCTGAATGTATTGAGTTTTTTTGGGTTTTCAAACCGGAAAGCCAAAATAATTTTTCTATTTCGCTTGGAAGAAGGAGCAGAAAAAAAAGTTAAATTGTAACCCCCCTTATTTTGGGCCAAAAAAGCAAAATATGATGACCACTTTGACCCTACTCTTGAACTGCAGTTAAAATGAGGGAAAATTCATTTTTTGAAAGTTGACTAAAACTATATTGATTCCCATGTGAAATGGCATGAGGATTGCAATGGAATACTTAATTTAAAAAATTCTAGGACCATTATTTCTTGAGTTATCACCAAAAAACCACTGAAAAACCACTTTAAAGTTAGGAAACTACCCCAGGAAAATTTTTCCCGGCAAAAACAACATCGAACTGAGCACCCCAAAAAACCAGGAGAAATCAATTTTTAAGAAGATTTGAAATGAAAAAATATTTTTTTTTTCCTCTTTTCAGTGATTTTGGGCAGAAATTGACAAAAATCGGCCTATTTTACAACTGAAGGAAGAATAAAAAAATTTTACTTCCCAATTTTGGTCGATTTTTTAACAATTGACAAAATTCAAGAAAGAAAATGTTTTTGGCATTTAACTTTCGTAAACTCATAAAATATGCCGATTTTTGTCAATTTCTGCCCAAAATCACTGAAAATAAGAAAAAAAATTTTTCATTACAAATCTTCATAAAAATGGATATCTCCAGGTATTTTGGGGTGCTCAGTTCGAATTTGATGTTGTTTTTGGCGAGGAAAGTTTTCCTCAGGTAGTTTCCTTACTTTAAAGTGGTTTTTCAGTAGTTTTTTGGCGATAACTCAAGAAATAATGGTCCTAGAATTTTTTTAAATTATTCCATTGCATTCCTCATGCCATTTCACATGGGAATCAATATAGTTTTAGTCAACTTTCAAAAAAATGAATTTTCCCTCATTTTAACTACAGTTCAAGAGCAGGGTCAAAGTGGTCATCATATTTTGCTTTTTTGGGCCAAAATAGGGGAGGTTACGATTTAACTTTTTTTTCTGCTCCTTCTTCCAAGCGAGATAGAAAAATTATTTTGGCTCTCAGGGACGAAAACTAAAATAACTTAATAGATTCAGAAACTACATCAAAAATAAAGGTAAGTTACCATTTAACTTTTTTCTCTATCGTCAACCGTTTTCGAGTTAACGTGGGGGGACACTAGTAAGTTGACACCCTGTACTGTCTGGATCCTTGAAGATTTTTTTTTTTTTTAAGTAAGTGATTATCTTTTTTATGTTCGGTTATTAGTCAAAACTTTTTAGTGATTTCCTAAGGAAGGAGAGTGTGCAGATGTTAACGTCATGTTGATGGTGGGCGTAAGGGGGATGAGTTTTTTCGTTTGTGGGGTGTGGACTGTGGGTTCTGGGGGTGAGGGTTTGTAAAGTGCCTTGCGGCTCTCTACGACAATGGGTCAGCTTTCGCACACCCGGATTAGTCAGTGCCGTGTCCCCTCGCCCCCCTGCCATCCGTCCACCATGACCCTCCCCCTTCCCTTTTTCCCTAAAAACATCCACATACCGGGCAGTTTATCATCCCTTGACGTCACCGCGAATATTTCACTGTTATTTAGGGCGGGGCGCTCCCTGGCTACAGATGTTCCCACGGAATCTTTCACAGAGGAACAGTTTTGTTGTTGTTTTTCTGCCCTTTTTTTCTCGTTTATTTTTGTTCGAAACCAACTCCCTCCTCATGTCACCCTTTGAGGACACTTTTTTTTTTGGGAGATGATTTACGGCTCAGAGTGTTACAATATTCCAGAAGGTCATTTTTACATTTTTGAAATCGATGGATTTCTAATAGCCATAGAAATTTTATTATTCAATTTTTAACATTTTCTTGATTTTTTTGCTTCTTCTTTAGACGTCAAACGATGGAAATACGACGACGAGCACCCTTTCGTTCATCGCAAGTAAAGAAGACGACGGAAAGAATTTATCGTGTCGGGCGGAGAATCCGGTCATTTCGAGCGAAGTCCTTTACGACTATTGGACCCTTCATATTCACTGTAAGTACAGAATGTTAAAACTCAACTTTATTATTATTTAAAAAGGGGGTTCGGCTATAGGGGTTGAAAGGGGTGGGGGGTTTTTAAAGGCAAAAGGGCAAAAGGAATATCACCTTGGGATTTATGACTCATGAAAACTCCTCGACGGGAGAGAAATTTTATGCAAATACCCGTCAACGCTTCCGAAAATTTATTCAGTGTTTGACGCAAATGAGTCACTCGTTTCGACACTTAGCCCATTAACGAACCCTTTCTTATTTCATAAATGACAAAAAAAAATTTAACTTCTTCCATCATTATTTTCTTGATTTTTTTTTCCAAATTTGAAGAAAAGCGGTTGCATTTTATGAATGTTGAAAAAAAAAATCTAGGGGATTGAAATCGTGTGGCGTGCCTCGTAAAAATTTTATAAGTAGGCCACCACTTTTTTAAACGTAAAAAAAAGAGGGTAAGAAGGCAACTTGTTTGCACAAAAGAGCCGCTTGGCATGATTACGGGATCAAGGACGAAACGTATTGACACCCTTCCCTTATTTCGAACCCTTCCCACTTCTTCCAAACAACTTTTGAAACAAGGACGTTTCAAACTTCCAAAAACGTTTTAGCCTACTTGACATAAACGCGAAGAAAAGAAAAAAAGTTTCGGAATTTACGGACTAAATTGGTTTTGACGCGATCATAAAGGCGTTGGATGGACTTATAATAGAGCCGAGGGTTCAGACACCTACAATAGGAAGTCCATTAAAGGCGGACATTTAGATGTCAGAAAGCAACCCGCAACAATGTACGATTTGATGGAGAGCTTAAACGACAACAAAGCCTCTTTAACTAATGTTATCTAAAAGCTAATTATGTTGACGTCAAATCTACTTTTGAATGATATCCTGGAAAATTATCATACCCATCTTTCAAGCAAGATAGCTATTAAAAAAACAACTAAACATACATTAATTCCCTCCTTTCTAAAATTAGGGTCCAAGCGAAAGCAATCTCTCATCTCAAAATATTAAATTTGAAAATTTTGCACTATTATTGCTAAATTTATCCATCATATTTTAGTAACAACCTATACTAGATATTCTCAAGAAGATAAAATATTCCTCTATACTGCCTTAAATAAATAACTAGAAAAGAAAGTGGGAAGAAAAAAAAAGTCTATTGTGATAGAAGTTGAGAAAATAGGGCAGGCAATAGAATGTAGGAGTAGGTTGGGTTATTTAAACGGATTGAGTTTGGGCTATGAATCAAGAAAGGGAGTCGAGATGGGTTTAGGAAATTGACGAATAAATCTAAGGTGTTTCCAGGATGCGAAGAGATTGGCGGCGTTGAAAAGAGGTCGGACGCGGAGTGGGGGCGACACGTATCCGGTAGTAATAATTGTCAAACCTTAGCACACATCAACCCCCCTCCAAACCCTTTCGCAACCCCTCTCTAGTCTTTTCGATAGGCGACCTCGTTGATGCGTTCCATCACTGCCCTTGGATCCCCTTTTATTGAAAAACGTGATTTGCAAGTTGAACGAGATAAAAGAGGAACTTTAACCCCCTTCTTTCCCATTTTGAGTCGACCCCTTCTGATAAATTAAGTGGACGCATCACACTCGTGGATTGATTCTTGGATTATTCGACGTAAAAGTTTTATTTCCGGGACATAAAGAGGATCCCTTCTTTTTTTTTCTGTGGTTCCACCCATTTACTACCAAGACATAAAACTTTTTTCTGTTATTTTGTGTAAAATACCAGCTTTCTAAGCTTTTAGTTTAACCAAAGCTAATTAAAATTAACCAAATATAATATGAAGTCCAGAAAACTTTCAAGAATACAAACTTCTGAAAAATCAACTAACTCTGATTGTCTTGCGGACTTAAAAGTAGGAGAGGAGCTTAAGAAAAGTTTCATTCATATAGCCAAGCAGTGTTGCCACTTTAAGCGATTTGTCTCAAAATGGGTGACTTTTTTTGCTCATGATCTGACAAACTTTTGATCCAACAATATTGGGCTTTTGCCAGTGTTGCCAATTTAGGCGATTTATAGAAGGTTTTTGGGCATCATCTGGAAACCTTATTGCTCGTTCACGATGGAATAGACCTAAAAAAGGACCGCTTTTTTAAATAAAATAAAAATTTACCGATTATTTTTGATATTTTTGGTGGTCACAATAAAAGGAAAAGCTGTGATTTTTTGTGTCACTCCCTCGCAATCAAGGTGAAATCTGGTTCGGACGGCATGATTTAAAGCTCTTTTACAGAAAAAGGAACCGAATAAATAATCTGTCAGTTACTGAATTTTCGAGCTGTGACGCTGCCTGTCGTGAGCGGCAAGATCAATGTTTGTCCCTTTGAGCGTACGTTACCGTTATCAAAGGTTATCAGATGTATCATAAATCAAAGACATTCTGCCAGTTCAGTCAACCCGAAGGGACCTGAGGGATGATTTGGGGGAGATCCGATCCGATGACCGAATTCAAACAAATTTTTTTTTTCTCTCGCCTAAGGGCACTTCAGAATTAGTCAGCGATGATTTTTTTTTACTGCATAAAATTTGAATCCATTATAAAAGTTCATTTAATTTTTCATTTAGGGGATGAAAAAATGCTTTAAGATATTACAAAAAATTCAAATTTGGAGGCCTTACATTTTAAAATTTGATTTTGCAGAAAAACTATTAAACTAGAAATTTCCTGAATCGTGCAAAGATTTCTTTATTATCTCGACTGCGAAAATCGGAAATTTGATTCTAGTTTGTTCAAAAAGCATAAATGGATCTAGTTTAGATGATAAGAAGGGGATCAAAGGATGATGATTTTCTGGAGGAAATTTGCTCTTGCACAAAAACTTAGTTACGTGTGATTTAATTAAATTAGTATGGGGAAAAAATGGTTTTGGGGTTAATATTGTTGGACAAATAGTTTTCTTAGAGATTCGCCTTGGACTGTAAAAAATAAAATTTCCATTGGAATTCCTTATGCAAATCGCTGTAGGGCGCTTATTTGTCAAGATACTCACGTTTTAAGGTCCTGTTTTTGGCTCGTTTTTTTTTAAGGCAATAAAAGTGGATTTTATTGTTTTAAAATAAAGTTGTTGACGTAGATTGATTTTTATCCTCGAGACATTTTCCCGTGAGAGAACTCATGGTAAAAATAAACGTGTCACTCGGTTTACTTTTCTCCTAAAGGCTTTTCGTTTCTTCGTCGCCCCCACCTCCGCGGTTTTCGACTCCCCCAGACGTTCTCACCCTTGAAAGTTAGGGAAGAATCTTGTCCCGGCTATGGATTACGTCTGTAAACACGCCCTGAGCCTCAGCCAGTATCAATATTTCCTTGTCTTTATCACCGGGGCGCAGTTACCTATTTCGGCTTTATCGACTCCCTCCCTTTTTGACGTTTTACAGAATGAAAAAGTGTCTTGGCAACATTATTTCAGAACAGGGAAATAGACTTTTTCTTATCTCTTGAAGGGAAAAAAAAATAAAAGAGGGCATCCTCTTTTGTTTAACCATTAAAAGAATTAATTTATGCTTTGTTTTAAATAATGAAAGAATGTTTGACCTCCATTCTTCTTTCTCTTCCTCTTTTGAGCCTCACTTATACCGAAAGATAACAGACCCACAAAAGGCTGTTTCATTTCATTGGTTTCCCTTTGTTTACCTATTAAAATTAATTTTATCATTAAGCGAAATGGAGCAGAGATCTCGAGGAAAACGCTAAATTTCGAATCATGGATAAGTTCTCTCTGAAAAAAAAATCAATGAAGGAATAACAGCATGTATACTTTTCCTTCTTCATAGTTTTTACAGGTGTCCCCTTGCCTCAACCCCCTGGGATAGGAGTTTATGTATACTAGTTTTTTTTTCTTAATAAAACCTTGCTCAGATTTCGCACCATATCCTTCCTTATAATTTACTTATATTCTGTATTCTACCTTATATTTTATCAATAAATATTAGGAGACATCTTTTCGACGTTTATCGGTAGGAGACTACGTTTGATATATTTCATTGAAAAGAACGACAATAACTTTCTAGGATGCCGACCGTAGTTTTGCCGGGGTGTGTGTGATGGTGGGAGGAGGGGCAACCGAGGCCCTTTTTCCGAGAGGCTACCTTAGAGGCCGTTCAAGCTCCACTTCTCGTACACAATGCCTTCCTTTCAACTAAGAAGATCTCCTCAATGAACAACATCTTTCAAATATTGTCAAGATACGAAATATTTCAAAACTCAGAAAAAAATTTTGACTTATACTTTTCTAGTATCCAACTAAATTATGTAATAAATAACTAGGTAATAACTTAATTCCAATTTGTATAAAGATTCTATTATTGAGTTTTTTCTCTATCTTTTTCGCAACTGCATCCAATTATTTTGAAAGTTTTTCCTTTCATTATTCTGTGGTTTCTTCTCTTGAAAGCTTCTGTCACTTCTTAAAACATTTTTATCAGACAGTGAAATATTATGGTGAAGTTAAAAGGACAGCCATTTCTTTTTCTTTATATTTTAGGTGGAAACAAAGCTAAAAAAAGACGTTGGTAACCCTTTGATGCAAAATTATAATGTAAGAGAAGACTTTCGTTAGACGATCATGTTAAAAAGTTGGCGAGGGGAGTGGAGGTTAAAGTTCATGTGTTATTTATAGAAAATATATGGGATATGGTACGCCGACGTGAATACAGATATGTCATCATAAGTCGAGGGAGAACCGCTTTGTCCGCTTCTTCCATGGGAGATCCTTTACATATTTTACAGTCAACCCCCCTCCTCTCTTTCCTATACCACCCACGTTTCTACTTCCAAGGATCCCTTTAACACAGCCAAAGAAAAATATGGACGAATTTGGCTGAAACAGAGGGATAACGACGTTATTTCTGACCTTTTTTCGATCTCTCTTAAGGTTAGAATACCTTGTGGAGGATTAAAAGTAGATACCATAAGCAAAAGTTTACTAAATTTGAATTTTTAACACTTAACAATTATCAACTTTTGAAGTTTATGTTCACTAACTTAGGTCAAATGATTGAACTTAGATATGCTTTTGTAATTATTGATTTCGGTCGATACCTATCTAGCGTCAATATCTCATAACTTCCTTGACTTATAGGTAGGCTTCCAAATGAAAATCAAACACGTCCTAAGAATCATTTCACATTAATTACTCTTAAAATGGCCTAATTTTTAGTATTTTGGTATAATGGGCTCAAAATCTAGTAGGTATAGGAGCAACCCTATAAGTCGAACTTTCTGAAAAATGGGGGCTTTACTCCAAAAACAACAAATAAGGCCACCCCAGCTCCCCCATCCTTCCATCCATTGTCAAAAATGAGGCAAAAACTTCCTTAATAATCGTTATCGGGCTTTTCTTTGCCAAAAATGTATTTTGCCATGTTCTCTGTACCTAGTCCACTGACGAGCCCCGGGTTAGCACCTGAAAAAGGGGTCATTGGGCTTGAATTTCCATAATCTTGAATAGAGATCAAAAGAAGTCTGCTTTATTCTTTGTTTAAAGTGCTTTTTGTGCAATAACCTTTTCACCTTGTTGCACCGGAAGTAATTACATCTATAAAAGAATTATGGCCGAGTGACATCCTTTACTCGACCCTCAACAGGGTCTTCTCTTAAGTTTAAACCTCGAGTCATTATTTCAGATCTACGTAGAGTGTTTCCATCTAGTTATTTAATATTATATATAGCACCTGAGGTAAAACCTTGATTAAATATTCAGATAGAAAGGAGGAGGGTAGACGGTAAAGTGTACCTCCTCCACTATCTCCCAGTCTAATGTGTGCTACATTCTCGACAAACTGTATTATGTTAAGTATATTTTGCCATTATAGTTTTCCTTCTTCGGATCCGAAATGGGTCAAATGTGAAAATTGTTTAAATTAATTAGAAGCTGAAAAACAATTCGTCGGAGAAGGAAAAAAAGGGGTTGGAAAAAAAAGGGTCCGAGGCAGGTTCGGATTTAATTGTTGATAGTCAATCTATCTAATGGACGTTCCTTTTTCTTTTACTCGTACAACAATCCGGGTCCGGATGAAAAACGTTAATGAAAATTGATCAAAAGGACCAAGTCTTGAAATAAGTAGAAAAAGGATTAAAGTTTTAGAATCAAGTCCAAAAAAGAGGCCCAACTTTCTTGAAACTAGAGCACAAAAACCCCAACTTTCTAATTAAGGTGAGAGGGGAGGACATCAAAAATAAGTACTTTTTTCCAAAAACGAAAAATCTCTGCAATAAATAATTTTAGATATTTTTATATGAAATTCATTCACTCAAAAAACAACGAACCGGTCCAATTGACTTAAATATGTAATTAAAACATGGCTAAGGGAGAAAAATATTGGCTGTCGACAAACAATTACCGCGAGATTTTAATTGGAACATTGGCATTATTACCGGACTTCTGTGTATTAATTATAGGGAAAAACTTTTTAAAAAATCGCATTTTGCAAACACAATTTGCATTTAAAATATCAGTTTTCCCTTTAAAAATTTATCACAATTAAGAGGTTTATTTTTCTTCGTTTAAGAATATATTTAAGTTTTAGGCCTTAAAAAAGCGTTTGCTAAAATGAAATTTTTGTTGTTTCAAAATTTCCTAAAATGTTATTTTTAATCAGATACCTTTATGCCTCAGGGTATTCATATTATTGTAATTTTCTATTAATATTGAATGGTGTTGGGAGCCTTTTATCCAACCTTCTGGGTTATGAAATTTTTTTTTTACCTCAAACATCATTATTTTAATAATTTGAAGGGAAAAAAAATTGAAATGGAACGATTCCAATACGTGCTTATTTAAACAGAACATAAATCATTGGCTTTCCAAGCTTGCGATTAAAAACCAATCAGAAAATCCCCGGGTAGACATCCCGAGGCAGATGTCGCCCCATGGAACAAGTTGTACGAAAATCCCCCTCCCGCTGACCCCAGTGGTTACCCCCACCCTAGCGAATATCAACCCTCCGACCCACTTCCAAATTCATTTTTGGAAGCTGTGTCCAAGTTCCGAGCCGACCGACGGGGTTCCGGCAGCTTCCATTAATAACGGGACACAACACAAAGCCATTGCTATTAATCACAAGATTATACTTAGCGCCCGCATTAGGCTTAACAATTAATATGATAATTAATCACTGGTTTTAATAAGGCCTCCCATCTCCAACAACGATTCCATCCCGCCAATCCGGACACCCCAGAAAGCTGTTACTAACAATAATTCCATAGTCAGACGTCACTCCAAAGCAGTTCCATTCCCCAAATTCTTAAGATTCATTTTGAAAAAAATCGACACAGATTTTTCTGCAAAATTACATCAAGGCCTGAATTCTAAAAAACCACTGAAGTTTGAGATATTTATAATGAAAGTTCAAAAATTGCATACTTGCCACCCTTAGAAATTCAATTTTCGTTAACTCAATATAATTGCGAGATCCGATAGGCTCGAGTGAGGCCTTTCCCTTTACTTTTTCAGTACAAAGGGAATTACATCGCCCCATTTCCTTGATTGATTCTGTTTTCGTGGAGTCTGAAAAACGGGAGAGAGAGGACCCGGGCTAATGCCGCCGTCTTCCGTCTTTTTCCTCTCCAAAACCGAAACCTTCTTTATTCTTTTTTTTTATCCGAAAAAAAAACTTGCTAAAAAAGGATATTTTCTCTTTCTTATTTTGATACTTTAGTTGATTCACGAATCTTTGGATTGACACGTCGTTATAAGAGCCTTCCCCTTTTTTTTCGATTTGAAGAGCTTTTCAAATATTGGCAGCTCATTTGCTCTCTTTTCTCACTTCTCCCAAAAAATGTATTTTGTGTTTCTTTGAAACAGGGAAAAAGTTTCCTTTAGTTTTGTGATGATCTTAACACTTCACCTGAAAGCGCCAAAATAGGCCATACATACTAAAAATGATCTTTTGCTCCAACGTTTATTTGATTCCATCAATCGTTTTCCTTTTTCTTAAGAAACAGGAAAAGAATGAAAATCCAATTCTGTCTTCTTTTTTTTTCAAAGGGGTTTTACGACTTTCCGTTTAAAATAGACGCCAATTTTTTTCAGAGCTGGAAGGGTGGCATTATGCAGATCGAGAGACGTTTTTCGCATTTTAAATCCACGAAGGGGAGAACTTGGCAATTAGGAAATTACAGATGAAATCGTTCGATAGAAAACCAAGGAAGAAAAGAATTTTTTTTATTTGTTAAAAATGCAATTAGGAAGAAAAAGTCTCTTTTGATACTTTCCCAACGAGTAACTCGACCTTTAATTGGATTATTGGAAAAAAGAAAAAGTGAAAAAAAACTCTCCTATTAATTCTTGCTTCTATTTGAACCTCGATAGTAGACTGAAATTTCTAGAGAGTATGCAACTAAGTGCACGTCTAATTAGTTTAATTTATAGGCCTCAGCACGGATTCTATCGTTAATTAATTGTAAGACAACCTCCCTAACTCCACTTTAGAGTATAATGTAATAAATCGACCAAAGTAAGTTAAGCCAACATTTCTCCTTTCGAATTTAAATTAAAGTTGCTATTTTAAAAAGATTTTAGGTCAAGTGTGTGGAGTAAAATATTCTTCCATGATGGAATTAGAATGTTTTAGTCTAAGACCACAGGGTGAATTCAAATTTTCTAAGTAAGGTTTACTCGGGTTTGAAACAATCTCGTCAGTTAAACACGCGTGGATACGCATACTTTACACATGGTTATCTCTGAGCGTCCCCCCTGGTTCCCGCCATGTTTTTTACCCCCTTTTCTTCATCGTTCTTCCTCTGTCCCTCGCAGTGAATTGTCCCTGGAAACGGGCTCACAAATATTTACCCAGTGTCAGTACCCAAGTATAAAACCCCTATCTCTGACCGCTTTTCTACTTTAGCAACGGAATCTTTTTTTAAATCTTTTCGCGTTGAAAAATTTTAAATTTACGTCTTGACATGATCGTTGTTAAAACATCTTCGGGAAAGGGTTTGGGTTACAAAGGTGTTGTTCTCGGAAGGAGGGCGTCCATCCGGAAAGAGAAGCCTTCAAAGCGCGTCCCAATGAGTAAAGTGCTCCTACAATTAAGAAGGTCGGAACCTACAAGGAGAAGGGAGGTAGGAGAGACGAGAAGCCCTTTTCGGTAAAACTTAAGTGAAATACCTTATCCATTAGGTCGGGGGTCTTGGGCGAAAGGATAAGTCGAGCGTATACCTTTTCTACACCCGTACACGGAGGCGTTAAAGCCAAGACTCTCTTCCTTTACAGCACCTGCTACCCCCTTCTTTGCCAATCTTTCATTTAAAAGCGTATACCTATTCAAAGGAAATGAAAACCTTCAGTACTAAAACATGTGATCATTTAAAAAAATTTATTGTGTTCAAAAAAATGAAAGATAATAATATCGCGTTGACTGGTGGATTCGAAGTTCCTGATAAAAGATCTAAATAGAAATCGTAGGCTATCTCCATGGGTACGTAAGTGTGGGAATTTCGGTCACATTCGATGGAAACCCCCCAAACTTCGGTTCCGCATAAAAAGGGACATCCGGCGACATTTTTGCATTGGGCGTTTTTCGAAATGACTCCGCCTTTCATCGGGTGAGCTTCGTAGAATGAGCAACGTCCGCGTTCGTCTTCCTCGTATGTGAAGTTCGCCGAACAGTTGGTCCCTGGACAGGCGAATCTTTTACATTCGTCGCGATTCGAGATCGAGTAGTATTCGAAAGAAATGGACGTGTTGGACGTGTCGTAGTAAAAGGCGATGCAGTGATCTCTCGTCCTCATATGTTTGCTGAAAAAGGTCATTTCAATATCATCATCACCTTGATACACCTTCATTTCCGAAACTCTTTCTCCGAACTTCAAAGGAGTCGACAAAACGCAAGCGCCAAGATTGAAATAATGAAAGTTCCCTTTTCCCACCGAACATTTGGGATATCTCATAAATTTTTCAATGCGGGCTTCCATCTTTTCGGCCCCGGCGACAACACTGTATTCGTCTGGAATTAAGAAATCGAAGTGTTTCCCGTCTGAAAATGTTCCCACGCAAGAACACGTCGTCAATATATGCTTGGGACTCACGATGGAGCCTCCGCAATGAATCGCAGAAAACGCTTTACGTAGAATCATAGCCAAATAAGGTGTCGTCTTTACGTCAAACGAGGCCTTCATTAATTCCAATTGCTTTGAATCCCCAGTCAACATCGTTAGATAAAACATTATGAAAAATAAAATATTAACACCACCTATCATTTCTTATTGGATAATTCACAATTTTTATACCCTAGATAAACACATATGTTACATTATGGTGCATTTTGCAATGGAGTATTCCTTCTTTAAAAATAAATCGATGTGGATATCACGAGATTTGTGACAAGAGAAGAGATATGAGACAGAGAATGGACGTTATTATTGTACAAACACGTCCTACACCCGCGAATTAATCTTATCCTCCGTTCCTATGACGTAGACATGACGTTTCAAATTGCCCTTTCCCTTTCCACCCTATCAAAATTGTTCCTCATTTGATTTACAAGAATTTGTGTCACTCATGATGTCACCTTCTGGAACAATCAGCAGTAACCTACTTTTGAAGTCCGAAACTTCTTCAAATGAGATTTAGCCTCATCATCCTTAATGAGTCCTAAAGGGTCCAGACTGGGGAAGAACAGTTTAGAACAGGAGGGTATTTTAAAAATAAATGGTAAGAAGAAAAATTATAAAGACTCCCAATGTAATCTCCATTCTGATGAAATGATATTGATCTGAAAATGTTCTTTTTAATAAAATATTTTTATTTATTTTTCAGACACTCCGGAGACTAATATTTCACTTGGGACATCTTTAAAGCACGACGCGATCCGTGAAGGGACCGACGTTTATTTCGACTGTATGGTCAAAGCCGAGCCGAACGTTTACAAAGTGGAATGGAGGCATAACGTAAGCATAAATCACTTTTTTTATTGGTTTAAAAAAAAAGCCACTCGGAACTAATTAAATCAGGTAATTAGGGTGAATTACGATAGGAAATTAACGGCAGTCTGTTACCGGTAAAGCGCACCTCATGATTTACAAGTGTGATTTTATTAGAGGCACTTTTCTACCCGCCTAATACATCACATTCTCCCAGGAAACCTTTTATCCCGGTGATTGATTAATGAACTCTATTAATTTATGGCTCTTTTAAAAATAAAAGTTTAAAAAACAAATAATTTCAAAGGGTATACTGGTTTCGGAGAAAAACTCAACAGAGAAATTCGAATGATGGAATTCATTAAATGTATCTAGTGTAATTAAAATGAGAAGTATTGATGTTTTTTCCAAGAATAATGAATAATTTTGAATTATAAGTTTCTGGAACCTTGTTCCACACTTTTACAATTATTATTTTAAAAAGCTGCATGAGGTTTCTGTAATAACTCGCTTGTTATACTTTTAATGATATTCATTTTTACATTTAACTAGACAACTTTTCTATTGTACTTCAGATATATGCAACAAAAAACCTGAAATGACTACTTTAGTACCATCGATTAGGGCTATGAAAAAGTACTATTATCTGGTAGAACAGAAAAGGGGGAAAAAGATAAAAACCGTCCGAAATGTGCATGAAAAGATGCGGTGTAAGGGGAAAATAGATGTTACAAGCATTACAATAGGATGTTACAAAAGGATAGAAATCAAACTTTGTTTTCATTTTTCTCGAAATCACTTTTTGGTCACTTTCATCTTTTTTCCTCCATATGAATAGTCTTTATTATAAAAATTTGCCATCAAACTCTAACATTGTCTTTTTCTCGAACAAAAAACTAACTTCTGTAAAAAACAAAGAGAGGAAAGTTTTCGCTTTTGTTTTGTGCCAAACTTCCCTCCCGCTCTTCTCGACGACTTCTTGAGGCGTTCCGAAACTCAATTTTCCGGATGTCACTCGGACATTTAATGAAGATATATTGCCTTCTTTAGAATATTATTACGGAGAGGATGGGTGAAGGGGGAGGGGTGGGAGCAATTAAAAACTAAGTGAGTCAGGAAAGTGCCTTTATAGCTGGCTAATTGGCGACGGGAATCTCGACTAATTGCAAAATTAGACACCCCCACCACCACCCTTCGATAACCTTCCTTTTAACCGAACACTTTCATTTTATAACAACTAAAGTGCTCTTTTAACGGATTACCGATGTTATACCATCGAATGTTTAAAATTAAAGGTAAAAACAGGACCGAAAAACGTTTTGACTTAAGGATGAAAATGTTACGTGATATTTTTCAACACAATCGACCAAAAAGGTTTAATTGCTGTAGGATATAATTAATTTTAAAAAAGCGAAATCGAAACCTTCAAAAAATTTACAATAGGGAATAAAATCCAACCATTATTAACCTGGACGCGTTCCATTTCAGGGAAATTTTTAAAATATTTTACAATTTGGTACATGATTATTGAAATCGAGGCAAAAAAGAAGTTAAAATTAACCTTTTTCTTGTGTTGTTAATGGCGATATTTTGGCGTGGTTAACGCGTTAGGCTTAGCGGGAAAATAGGTTTATAGGTGGGGAAATACAGGGCAGTGCACTTCGTCCAATATCCGCTTTTCGTCCCACACAAAACCTCATTACTTCACACGCCGGTTTTAACATGGAAAAATAAACTAAGTTCAATTTAAAACAAAATTTTTGGCTGATTTTTTTTAATTATCTTGGGTTTTAGCTTAAAAAAGCGTGACAAGAACTGATTGTAACCGTTCCATGATAAATACCCGGTGAACTCTGATCCTTTGATTTTATACAGCGATCCATCTTTCTGGTCAGTAGAGACTTCCACTTTTGAAGAATTAGTTCCCTTTCTTCCATCTCGTTTTTATTATCTTGAAAAACTAAAGAAAAATCTATTTTTATGCTACTGACCAAAAATCATGTCTAGACATGTTCATAAATTATTCAAAGATTCAAAATAATAAATATAAAAATACGTAGACGATAAATTTCGCGATCAAAAAATGTAGGTTAGAATAATAAGCTGAAAGGTAAATTAGGCGTATAACCACACAAAAGAATGCAAGATTGAACAAAAGGGAAAATTGAAAAAGGGGACATTGTTTTCCATCGTCAATAATGAGCGTAAAAGAGAAAAGGGGAGAGGCCTCTAAAGAAATCGAAATTTCGAGTGTTTTTAATTAAGAATAGAAGCCCCTTCCATTATTAAACCTTAGAAACAAGTAAACAGTCGATTAAATAATTAAATTTGTCATGGAGAAGGCCCCTTTGAAAAGTTCAACTCTGACGGAAGTAATTAAAACTCAAGCGTAGCCCTTCTTTCAATATAGAACTAATTTGTTGTTTATTTCAAAAATTCAGACAAGGGAGATAGGTGGTTGGTTGACGATAATAGCAAAGTGGGTCAATCCTAAGTTTTTAACTTTTCTTTAATAAAAGCACATTTTTGAGTATTTTATGGTTGATTTGATAAATGTAGAGATGTGATAGTATTTTTAATTAGTTGGCTTTCTTTATGCTATCGGAGAAGGGAGAAGTGTCAAGAGAAGCGTCTCCTCCGGTTTCCTTTCGAGTTGTTCAATATCGCGCGTTTATCTCTAATTGAACTAATTGCTGTTTCCAGGGTCGGATGCTTAATCACAACGTGGGACAAGGTGTGATCATCAGTAATCAGAGCCTGGTACTCCAAGGCGTGAGCAGGTCAAGTGCTGGGAACTACACGTGCGTCGGGTTCAATACAGAAGGAGACGGAGAGAGCAAACCCTTTTATTTAAACGTACTCTGTAAGTAGGAAATTTTCATCCGGCCACTAACCTCAACATGCTTCTCCCTTCATTAACCACATCCTCTAAATGACAGCTGGTCGAGTGAGCTCGACAATCCGGAGTACAAGCCACGCGAATTTACACCCACTACATCTCCTGTTTTCCGCATGTCCATCAGTTTTAAGAGTTCATCCACATTTTTTTTCCATAAAAGTTTGGACGTTATAAAACAATCACTTTTTTAGATGCTCCGACATGCAAGCCGAATCAAACGCGAGTGCACGGTGTTGCCAAACAAGAGAAGGCAAACATTTCGTGCGAAGTGGATTCGAACCCGCCGGAAGTGACGTTTCGATGGACGTTCAACAACTCGGCCGAGAATATGGAAGTCGCGTCGACGAGGATAGAAAGGCACGGGACTTCGAGTATGGTCACCTATACGCCCATGTCCGAGCTAGACTATGGAACTTTGCTCTGCTGGGCGACTAACAGGATCGGTCACCAAAGAATCCCTTGCGTTTACCACATTATAGCCGCAGGTAAATAGCTAGCTAGTAGTTATTTGGAGCAACAGATAGATTTTGACCTTTTTTTAGACCATTAAATGCTATTTTCTCGTCTTTCCTCAACTGACAAGACGTTTTAGCTTGTTTGTTATCCATTGTGGTTTAGTGTGAGCCTGTTTTAAGCAGATCTGACGTGATATTTTTTCTTTATAAGCAAAATTTTGTGTTTTGGTTCATTCAACTGCACTGTCAAATAAAGTTAAATATCCTTTACTTAATATTGCTTTCTCGAATGTAGGAAATGAGATTCTCCCTAATAAGAAACTTTCTCCATTTTTGACTTGGATAAACACAATAAGAGGTTTTTTCCACCAGTTTTTCCCCAATACTGATGACGTAATTAAATTTAACTCCAATATCGATCTAGCAACTTTCTTCAAATTCAACGAAAAAGAGGAAAAAAAGCTACGTAAAAAGAAGCAAGTTTACGGGATGAGTCAATAAACTCCTGAGGATGAGAAGATTGGATCCTTCAATGTCTCTGACCCGTACTGGGGTTTCTCCACAAAAAGTTTCAAGTAGCTAAAAAAAAATGTTACTTCGATCAAAACGTTAATTAAACCTAAAATTTTTTTTAATTAAAGAAAAATGTGTTAACAAGAGTAATTACAACAATAAATTTTCAACCGGTAATCAGGTCAAGTACCCATCATCAAATCAAGGGCTCTTTTACCCTTGAATATTATTATTCAAAAGTACTTAAGGGGAAAACCCCCTTTATAATAAACAACATTTTCCTTATAAAATTTAATCATAACTATATTTTTCAATTTATTTTATTAGTATTCGTTATTTCAATTGTTTTATCGATGAATATCAGAGACGGAAATAAAACGGATTTATAGGAATAAGGGCTTTTTTTTCCTTATGGAAATTTCTGAAAAATATGCGCTGCAAGTTTTGAAACCCCTAAAAAATTTACCATTGAACTTCAAATTCCAGAATGCGGTGACATTTTTTAGTCTATCTATTGATGGAATAATCCTTGCGGTATTTCGACCGGTCTGCGGTCGCGGTCTCCCCATATCCCAAATACCTGTTGATTTCAACCTACTTAATTCCTTATCAAAATAAAGACAATTTAAAACATTGTTTATGCCCTCCCTGAAAATTTTTTATTTTTCTGTTCCCAAAGTTCGTCTTAGGAGCGAATTTTACAAATAGAGAAGGGACTTAAGAAGGAGGATAATGTTAAATCGTTTTTATCTCTGGGGGACCCAAAAGGTGGCTAAACCGAAGGAGGGACCCCCGGGTGATGGCCTCGTCCGTGGTGGGAGGGTGGGGAGCTAAATCCTTCCTTTTGATGCCCTCTGCACTGAAAACCGGCGTAGAGTGTGAATAATTCCGTGGACCCCTCATTCCCTCCGGATTACCAACTTGGGTTTCTAAGGGTTAACTGTGAATATTAACAGCATAGTCGGGGCTTTGAGGATTTAGTGAAACATCCCGGGAATATTGTAAGAGTTTAATTGGCTTTTCGAGACTCCGAAGAGATCTTCCAAAAAGAACGTCGAGATTTAGCGGCATCGAGGAAAAAATTACCCCTTAGGTCAAGGGATAACCACATTAGGCTTTCAGAACCGCTTGCCTGATTTCAGCCATCATAACTTCCTCAAAAAGAAAGTTAAGAAATCCATTTGAATTTACTAGTAGATCATCTTCATCAAACGTTTACCTTTACAATTAACTTGACAGCTGCATCGCCAAGGGCTATTAACTAATTGAACATTACATAATTGATCGATTATAGCAACTCAAACTCGATAGATGCCAAATAAATACATAATAAAACTTGAAATTTTATAATCGTTCGTTTAATGCTAAAAAACTGTTAGAATAACACGGATGCAATAAAAGCGCTCAAAGCTCCCCCTTTTATGAGAAAACTGCACCTTTATAATTCCAAGTATTACACCACCCATTTACGACCTCAATAAAAACCGGCTTTTCTAAACATTTCTTATAATCAAAAAACCGAGTTTTTATAATTAATATATTTTTATATTTAAAAAAACGATTTAAAAGAAAAATAGACGCGATTAGGATGCAAAAAGAGGGAATAAAATGACGTAAATGGGGTAAAACTGTGAGAAAAGGACACAACTCTTCCACCCAATTATCCCGGTTAAATCCGTTCCAAAACTGTGAGGAAAAAAGGAGAAAAGGATGGGAAAAAAAGAAAGACGGCTAATAGAGTCTTGGAAAGAAAGTTGTTCGACACTTCTGTGCCCGAGGACTGAGAAAGTGCCCTGCAGAGGGCTTAAAGTGTATGCTAAAAAGTTCTCCCCTCTCCTGTAAAGAAAAAAAGACTTTTTTTTCCCCCGTCCTCTCCCAATGAACCTTCGAAGAGCGGAGGAATTAAGTCTCAGAGACTTCGCTTTTACTTAAATTGATTCCACTTAATTCGATTACCAAAGTAAAAGGGAGGGTGGAAGACTTGGAAAACACCTTGTTTCGAACCTTGAAAACACCAAATTTACTGGGCAATCTCATCGAATTAGAGAAAATTCGATATCAAGTTAAAGACTTCTGATTTTGAAATCCCTTAACGAAAAAAAAAGTTATTGATTAAGGAGAATATAAGGTTACCAATCTCCCATCTCCTTTCTCAAAAAGGGTTCAAGTAGGCAGTTCAAAATTGGCCAAAATTAGCATGCTTCCATATCCATCATTACAATCCTTCCATCGTCTTTGCAAAAATCCTGCAGCTGCTGAGAGCAACTCAGTAGCTTCTTTTCCTCCCATATTACAATAAAATTGCTTCTTTTTTTGAGATTTTGTAATTACCTTCTCGAACATATTTGCCAAAATATGAAAAG
This sequence comes from Orius laevigatus, assembly GCA_018703685.1. Lineage (NCBI taxonomy): Eukaryota > Metazoa > Arthropoda > Insecta > Hemiptera > Anthocoridae > Orius > Orius laevigatus. The sequence continues at coordinate 394,261 of JAGWEN010000047.1, forward strand.
TCGCGGGTAGAAGTCACGGTTTTAAACCTGCTCCCAGCGCTAGGCGTTATCAAGTTATTGGCCATTATGCTGCGCCCGAGCTGTAAATCCGCGGCGTAAGCGGAATTACTCGAAGACGTAAAACAGGTGTGTGGAATAACAGGTATAAACTTCGTAATTTATACACTCTGTTTCCCTACACTCGCGCACACGGATTTCTGCTTACCCTTGGATTAAGTTAAGCCCGTTCTTACCAACTTCATAACTCAAAAGGTCATACATATCATTTAAGAACGATTAATTCTCAAAGAAAAGTCTGTACAAGTTACAAATTAACTCGCTAATTTCAAGATAATGTCACTGAATCCGATCCTGATCCCGTTATTGAACTTTCTCCTGTTAGACCAAACACTAACAAGTTCTACAGCCAATTTTAATGAAACTTAGAGAAAAGTTAGTTCCCCTGGACTTCAGGAAATAAGCTTAACTCCAGTGAATGGTTCTTTTTTTGCCATATTATTCCTACATAAACAAATAAAAGATATTAATAATAAAAGGACATTTGAAAACTTGATATTTTAAAAGCTACGTGGGATGTACAAAAGTGGGTGGTTGGAAGGCCATGTATACATATGAAAATCATGGTTATTTTGCCCTTAATAATTATTTTACTTTGTTTTTCCAGTACATCACCTAGCACATCACCTAAATTGGGTGACATTTTTTGTTTTATGCTTAAAACCAGTCTGTACAAGGGAAAGCAATTTTTCCCATTTTCATAATTTACACGGTCCGAGTTCTCCCGCGTTATTATTTCATAAAAAAATAAAATGGAAGCTTGTGAAAGGGTTGAAGTAGGTTAGAGTGGGAACCGGTGGGGGGATGGGGTTTGAAGTGGAGAATAATATACGTGGGTCGGTTCTATTGCTTTGTATTATCATGTATCGGGCGAGGCCAAGCATAATTCGCTCTATATTTTATGTATGCAAGAGGGGCCGGGGGGAGCCAGACCTCCCTCACCGGCTTGGAACCGTGACAATTTTTTTATGACCTCTCAAAAGACCCCTTAAAAAGGTACACTTGCCCTTCTGTTGTACTGTTGTTCAATATTTCAACTTTTCTTCAAAATAGCAAAAATCAAGTGAAACTTTTGATAATTCAGGAGTCCGGGATGAAGGGGTCATTGAAAAAATAATAGTAGCTCCTTAAAAATAAAGGAGACGAAAAAAAAATTTTATAAGCATTAATTATTACAATAAGTTTAGTTCAATGCCTGGAGAAATTAATAAACTTTATTTTTTAAAAAGTCTGGTCGAGATCGGATCCTTTTTCTATGAGTTATCATTGAAAAACTGTTTTCACGGCCCCTTAATAATTTTCTAACGCCCCTGGGAAATTTGATGAACCAGGTCAATGTTTCGGCAAGTTGGTGTAGGTAGAGAGTCATCCTATTTTGGGTAGGGAAGAAATAGTCACGTGAGACATCACCTCAAGTGGTTTACTTAAGCAAAATCAGGTTCCAAGAAACCCTCTCGCACTTAATTAAAATCTCAAAATTATTCAACATCAAAAGATTATTTTCGTCGTTATTTTTTCAATCAACGTAATTAAATTTTAATTTACAATATAAACGACATATTCTTTAGGTTTTGCATATAAAAGAGGTTTTCTATTTAGATAAGCAAATTGAATGAGGTGGATAATAAAATAAGGCCGTTGCATTAAGCGGGAAGCCGCAGGTGCATTCAGGATTCAACGTAATTACGTTCTAGGTGGTAACCATAAATAGGAGGATAGGCATTACATATGCAGGACGTTAATGATTTTTGTGAGCGAAAATTAACAAAGAAATGAAATATTTCACATAAGCAAATAGTTGTTTAGTGGAAGCTGGAAAGAATTTTTCTGATTAATTTTGTTTTTTCAGGTCGACCTGATCAAGTGCACAACTGCACTGTGGCGAATACGTCGATGAGTTCGTTTTCTTTGAGATGCTCTGAAGGATTCAATGGAGGGCTTCCTCAAAGTTTTACGTTGGAGGTGAGAGAATCTGGGACGGAAACGACGGCGGCGAACGTTTCCTCTCCGCTTCCCCGTTTCACCGTTCACGGCCTACAGCCTGGGGTCATGTACCAGGCGTACGTTTATTCCGTCAACGTCAAAGGGAGAAGCGAGCCGGTCATGATCCACGCACCGACGTTAAGACTCCCTGAGAAACAGCTCACATCCGACAGAGGTAATCCGATCGAAAAAGGAACCAAAAATTGATTTAACGACGCGTCTTTTTTTCCTCCCCTTTAGTCAGTTTTCTTGTTTCTACCGAGTTTCACTCCAAGGCCTCTACGTGATGAACTTTTCGGCTCAATTAATTCCCAACGGGGCTGCTAAAACTTCTCTCGAACCCTCTAGGACTCGATTAAGTTAAAAGGGGAACAGAACGGGACGAGGCTGTGATTGCACAACTTTTCAGCCTTAAGCACTCCTTTCATCTTTCTGGACTGTCCCCTCATCCCCTTCTTAACCTACACTGATTCGTGATTGGGACATCTTCGTTATTGGTTTAAAAAATTTTTTCGACAAAATCTTAAAAGTTAACATTTTCACGTCGATACTAAAAAATTAACATGACCCAAAACAATAACATTTGACCTCCTTCTCACCATAAAAATAGACTTTAAAAAACCAATAAACTAAAAAGATAAATAAAAATCTGAAGAAAAAACTATTTCAAACTCATATTTTTCACAAGTGAAATGGTGTGAAACATTTTTTTGTAAAATATTGTGTGTGTTTTATAAATAAACCGCTATGTTAAAGTCATTTGGGGTCATTTGTTCTCGTTTAAACTCCGGCGGTACTAAAAGGTTGGGGGGCGCTCGGTGAGAGGGGGTATAACATAAAGCAACTTATATTAGAGTTCCTAGGTCAGACCGTAAAGATGTCACGGTTACTAAAGATATTTTTAGAGGACGGGAAAAACGTATAGGTGAATTATAACGAAAATTGGTTTTCCCATTATATTAAATTAAAAGCCATGGGATGGGTAACGGGCAGTCGTAAGGGAGGTTCCCTGTTAGGATTAAACTCCCTCCCTTTCATTTTGTCAATATCAATCCCAATTTAAACGATTTATGTGAACCAGGCACGACGTACGCACAATTCTCATTTTTATTGACCGACCTAAATCCTAGAAAAACCTACAAGTCAATGCCATTTAATTGTCAAAAACTTTCTCGTATACTTTGAAGGTTTTTTTAAAAACGAAACTTTTCCAATCGTAATATTGAAACTGATATATTCGAGTGTCTTAATCGGAGTGAAATATTTCGGCGATACATCTTTTCGGTTTGTAACATTCGGGTTATCTTTTGAGATCGTTTCTGATATGGCTCCTACCCAGGAAAAGTCTGATTTTTACTAGAGGAATAATAAATGATTTTTGTAAATTTTTGTTTTTAGAGCGACCAAGGACGGGGTTTAGACTGACGCCTGTTATGACGGTCGTCGTGGGTGTGGTGAGCTCACTTTTTGTCGTCGCATGTTTAGTGGCGGCCGTTTTGAGGCTTCAGTGTTCGAGGGACGACGACCCGAGGCGGTCGAAGCAGGACGTCGCCCCGGCCAAAGCCCCAGGATCGAGTCCTAAAGGGGACCTCCCACCGGAAGCGGACGAGAGGAATCCCGATATCATACCTCAGCCGAATTCAGGTAGGATTCGTCACCATCAAGACTCAGCGGTCTTGCTGGTTTAGCCTATATGACAAAAGATTTTCTCTTTCTAAAGCTCCCCTTTCCTTTTCGAACTGATAAAATTAAAAGGCTTTTTTTATACCCTTGTAAAAAATTCTCTTGAGGCTTCCACCGAGTAGATTGGCAGTAACGCGTGACCATGAATTTGAACTCTAATCGAGATAAGGAATGTAGCCTCAGCCAATGAAAAGACCCAACCCCCCCTCCAGATCGCTAATGGAATAAGGTTTTTTTCATGTTGCACTCAACTCAAAAGCCCCAACTACGCTCCACCCTTCAATGAAACATGATTTCCCGACCTCTGAAGACATTCAAGCGAAGTAAATTTGTTTTTGAAAAAAAAGTTAAATTTATCGGTTTGAAAGGAATGAAAAACGTCTTATGTTCTCTTCTTTATATTCGTTAAGCCCCTAAAATAAAATTAAGATAAGAAATGAGGGTCATAAACGCCTCTTTTAATTTAATTAACGGCCTTTATCTTCTCCACTAATTAATCAAAGGCATTTATTTTCACCCGCGAAAAACGTGACTTATAGACCTTTCACTGTCAACATTTTATAACTTTTACGTGCAAATTGCAACTTTTACACTCCGGTTTATTACTCGTTTTATCATCGAATTGATTCTGAAAATTTTTTATTTGTATATGTAGTAGACAGGAAGAGGGTTAAAAAAAGAATTAAACCATCCAAGTGGAAGGGTACACAAGTTTCTAAAAGAGGATCTTTTAAACAGTTTAATTTGTTCGCCTTTCTATATTTGTCGAGGGCCTTGGAGACAGTGTGTTATTGAGTGGAGAGGAAATGACGTTTAGAGAAGACTCATATGTGTCTGTTTGCTCTGGAGGCCCGCAATATCGTCACCCCCTTCCTTCACAAACCCCCCCGAACTCATCCCAACCGGTGTCTCTATTTGTGGAGGTGCCGGCTAATGAGTCTCCGCCGATCTAAAGAGTCCGACCATTAGCAACAAGTATTAGATACGAAAAACGACTCGGGAATGTTTAAAATGAATGAAATTTGAAAAACTACAATGAAGTCTTTCTGCTAGGTGTAGATGAGGAAGAGCACGAGTTTATGAGAAAGCGGCAGTTGGTGTCGACCATCGAGACGAGGACGTCGCCGACGAGGTCGCTTCTCCAGCCCGGCCCATATCCGGGATATTGTACCCTCAGAAATGGAGGGCTACCTCTTCAAGACTTAAGCAACATTCCTACCAAACCACAGGTAAATTAATTTCCTTAAGATTGTGCAAGGTGAGATTGAAAGTGTGGAAAGTTGGGCGAAGGAAAAAAAAATAGCGGAAGAGAGAAAAGGAATCAATAAAGGGACATATTGGCAGAAAAGGGTTTCGTGCCATATGGACACTCCGGGATATCATTCGCCTTTTCTTCTGTCTTGGCTTTTTCCCGGTAATTTTTCTCCATATATGTATGTCCTTTCCCCATCGGGACCGCCGCGCTCGCCGTTCTCTTTTCCCCAACCCGAAACCTCTTGAGAAATAGAAAGTCCCAGAACGCAATAAATTCCGCTTCCCCCCTACCCCCGGCACTTCACGTTTTCTTCCGACTCCTCGCTGACCCTTTTCAAAGGGAGAAATTTTTTGGCGTGAATGATAAAAGTTGTCTATTCCTCGGAGGAAAATTGATATACTATGTCCCACCTTCGGAAATCTACTTATTTGACTCTGCGACAAAAACTCCCCAAGGAGGCAGATCGAAGAAAACCTTTAATAAAAATATATAAATAAAAAAAAATCTACCTAAAAAAATGAGTCCAGCGGCAGCAGAACAAAAGAGGTAGATTTCTTTCAGATGGTTAGATCTCGAAGTTTCTAAAATTCGAAGAAAAAAAAATTATCGGTTTCCCGGTAAAAATTCAAAAATTTCCTTTTTTACCTAGATTCAAATCTATTGCACCCAGCTGATCCAAACCAACTTTAAATCTTTCTTAGCCATCCCCATAACATCACTTTTAAGTTTGAAAGCGATTGGATCAACGGTTTAGGAGATACCCAGTTTAGGCCCTAAGTAAAGTACCGAAACCGCTGGTCCGATTTCAGCTGTTAACGAACTCATAAATTCTATTAGTTTAAAAGCCCTAAATACCGAATTTTATGGCCGTCAAAGCAAAATTCCTCTTTTTTTTTTTTTTTGGTCCAGGGGGTCTGAAATGAAAACCTGTCACAAAAAAGAAATCTACCTAAAAAACGCTGACTAAAAAAATCGCTCCATGATGACACTATGTGATATTTTCCTTGTACATTTTCCCGTATGAGCCTACAAAAAAGGACCTCCTTTATTTCTACACTTTTATTCAAATAAATATTTTAGTCTAAATAAACATTTACGTTTTCCCCATTGCATATTGTGAGAGCAACAGAATTTTTCCCATACAATTCCTAGAAACAATATTTTATATTGTTTTTTCGTTTTATTTAATATAAAATATAAGCATGGTTCAGAATCAGAAATTGATTCGAAATATTAATTATTTCATAACTTAATTAGTGATTTATAATAATGTATTAGAAATCATCCATCTTTTTTTTCTTTTTCTTTTTTCAATATTGTGTTGTTAATTTTCTTAACCTTTTTATTTAACACTTTTCTTTTTCCTTATAAAAGATTCATGAGTTTAATAAAATTTAATGATGCCGATGTAAAAAAATACTGCAGATAAAAAAAAATCTACCGAAAAATAACACAAAAGGAAAAGAGTATAAAAAGCAAAAAGCATATTAATTAAGCCCTTTGTCATGTAAAGCTAATTACTATTTTAATTCAAACAATGATATGACATCTCTTGGAAAAAGAACCTTTTAATCAGATTTCCCTGTTCAATGGAAAAGATTTCATAGATGAAAAAAATGCATATGCCTAATTAATGGATTTGATTATTCCTCATAGAAGTTTGTTAAAAAAAATTTTTCTTGAAAGTTTATTTTTTTAATATATTTTTATAATGTGTATTTTGAACAAAAAAAAAAACTTCTCGGAGTAAAATTAAAGCAATAAAAGGATTCAAGAAGGCAGTAGAAGAACTCATTATATCTCGGCTCCCAAATAATCCCTTGTAGGGGGAGCGGACGGAATAATAACCCGTTTTAGGAAGCGGGAGATATCCAAGCCTTAGAAAAAAAAAGGTGGCGGATGAGGGGGATGGAGCGGGAGGGGCCGCCCAGGCATTCGTTTACTTTAGCCGAACATTAATGTAATTGGGAAAACTGGTTCTTCAGAAGTCGAACACCTGGTTTTCCTCCCCTTTTATTTCCTTCTTCTAATCCATCCCAAACCCGTATCGAATTTGATCAATTCGACTTTCGTTAAAGAAGGACGTCATTAATTATTCTTTTTGAATGAAAAAAGAAAGATTTGTTTAAAATTTAATTTAAATAATGTTTGCTTTTTATAAAGGAGTAGGTACAAATTGATATCTTACCCTTTAAGAAGGCCCTGGCGCTTTTATTAAGGAAAAACACTTGGATTTGCATTTGAATAGAAAATGGCCTCTTGTAGGTTGAAAAGCAGTCTACCTTCATATTTCACCCCTTTTATATCTTACCCTGACATTTTTTTAAAATAATAAGTACCTAGTTATTTACAGTCCAAGATTTTTAAAAATAAAATTCCTTGAGTTTTAATAAAAAAGATTTTTCTTTTCTTTTTTTTTAGGTTGGAGATGTCGGGATGTTCGCAGGTGGAGGATGCACGCTACCACGGCATTGGGGAGGCGTTCCTCCCCGAGGGGCCTACCAGCCTCGAGGTGTCCCAGTACTTCCGCCACCGGAGCCATCGTCGCTTCCAGACTCGAATCCCCAGACTCCCCTTATGACGAACAAACGGGAAAGCCAGGTCTGACTAATGACCAAACTGTAAGCATATCGCTTACAAACAGTTCAAAGACTGTCCGGACTTTTTGTTTTTTCAAAAATTGTTTACGTTGAAAACAGGGTTTTTTAAGAAGGAAAATTTTCTCTCGTTTTTTTTAAGCCGTTGTGATATATTCTTAAATATATCAAATTTAGGATTAAATAAATGTTAACTGTGCTTTGAAATCTGTTTTTTCAATGTTCCATTCTAGTCTAATTTTTAGGAAGCTAGGCCGAAGGATCTTTTCAATATGGCCGCCAAACCTGATATCGACATCTTTTTTTGGAAGCCATATTGTTCTTGAATTTAAGATAAAGAGTGAGAAAAAATTTATTCTAATTATTTATTTTTATTTTTTAATTTTATTTATGAGAAACATTTGAAAAGTAATATTCTCTCTATAAAATTTGATTAAATTTATTTTACGACCCGTTTTTATCGTTTTTATTTACTTTTTTTCCTTCTAAGTTAAAAACAGCTTTTCCTAAATCGTAAATCTCTTCTACATCCTATCTAAATTGACCCTTTTTTTCTCTCTCCGTATAAAACTAATCTTTTATAGAGACTTTTTGATTGCTTCTCATGTTTACTCAAAAATAAATTTTTAAATATATTTTTATCTAAAAAAAATTTAGTCCTTTTATATTGTAAATATGGACAAACGATTGAGTGATATTTTAAATTATGTTCAATTAATTCCGATATTTGTAAATATTTGTTATATTTTAGAGTCTATTTTTTATGGTCTGGTGGTTAAGAATGGCTTCTGTAGATGCCCGGAAATCTTTTTTTGTTAATCTGTTAAGGCCTAATTTGTATTTTGTATAAATGTAAATATGTGTGTTTTTTTGTAAAAAGTGTCCTTTTTATGTACGTATACTGTTTTTATATAAACCCTTCCTTTTTTACTTGTAAAAAGCGCTCAAAGTTCACTTTGAGATATTCTCAAAATTGTATTTATAAAGAAAGAAAAAAAAATTAAGAATAAAATGTATTTTGTAAATAAATCATGTTGGTATAACCTTGCATGTTAGAAAATGTAAATAAAAATACGCCCTATGCCAAAAACATATTAATAATAAAAGAGATAATTTCAAAAAAATGATAATCTTGCAAGAAATGTTTATTGTAATGTACATATAAATGAGAAAAATGATTTTACAGTAATTTTAAATATTTTTGTCTTTTAATAATGTGAAGGATACAATGTGTATTTGAATTTTTTAATGTATATTGTATAAATTACTCAAAAGTGTAACAATAAAAACAAAAAATTATATCCATTCTTCAATTTTTCCCATATAAAGGACTGGCTCAAAATAAGTGAAGATAAACGAAATGGAATTCTTTATTATTCTATAGGTAGGTCAATATTTTTCTTCATTTTTGTACCTACAATAAAAGTTCATCACGATCAACCTACTTAACGAATTCCTCTTGAATATTGAAAGAATAATCTGAGTGAATTTGCTTTAATTATCGAATCTTCTTCCCTCACAGTTCGTGCCTTGAGAAAAATTAAGTTGCAAATTAAATTATTTTTAAACATGATCGGATACAGAAAAATTAAAGCTATACCTAAAATTGTGGCAGAAAAATGACAGGGGCGTACCCAGGGTTTGTCGCAGGGGGGATGACAAAGCAACTAGACCTTTTTATCGTGTTGGGGTGGAAAAAATTAGCGGATTTCGGTAGGAAAGGAGGTTATGGAGGTCGGTCTTACAGAGGCTTATTAGAGGCTTGTATATTTGTGACAAGGACATTCTCCTAATCTTGCGGTTCTGACGGATCCCAAAACGTTGAAAAGTCACCGAAATAAAGTGCTCGCCTCAGCATGAAAAGTGGCTGAGAAAAGGTATGTGGCACTTGGTTCAAAAGACGGAATTTATGGATTATAATATTGGAAAATGGCTTTGAAAGACGAAAAAAGTCTGATATGTTATTTATTTACATTTTATTACTCTATAACCATAACGGTGTATCGAGAGGGAGGGGAGAAGACCCAGGCGGAGGCTTTCGCCATAATGCCATGGCTGCCTAACAGGACCTTCCACTTAAAGGGAGGACATTCAAAGGAGGTCCATAGGACTTGGGAAGACCAGGAGCTGTCACCCATCCACATTCTAATCCAAGCCGACATTGCTTAACTTCGGTGTAATGGGAACCGGTGTATCAATGCCGCTACCCCGTAGGATGTAATATCTTAAACCTTTGATTTCATCTTCTATCGTGGTCATTGCTGATGAAAAATTTCAAATAAAGCGGGAAAGAAACTTGAAAGGTTACAATCGATTCAAAAGTTCGAATTCAACCCGCAAACAAGAATGGCGTTTTCTCTGTTTTCGTTAGGTTTCCTTTATGTTCGTTGACCCCTTTGGGTTTTAGTGGCCCTTTGCCTATTTTTCTTCAACTTGCATTTTTCATCTCTTCGGAATGAACTCCAACAAATAAAATGACGAAGATCGCCTGAACGCACAGAACTCACAAACCGTAAGTTCCTCGAAAGAGTCTTTACGTTTTCAAACTTGATTTCTTTCAGACTTTCTTCTCTTTATTTTATGATGGCCGATGAATTAGATTTATCGGAAAACTCGTGCAATAATATTAGTCAAAGCGGGAGCAAGCAATGGGTCAAACTCAACGTCGGCGGCACTTGCTTTCTCACCACAAAAACTACTTTGTCCAGGGACCCAAACTCATTTTTGTACAGGCTCTGTAAAGAGGATTCCAATCTCATTTCAGATCGAGTAAGTTCCATTCTATCCTATTCTCCCCAATTTGACATTCATGTACTTTTCCAGGATGAAAAAGGTGCTTATTTAATCGATAGAGACCCGACGTACTTTAGCCCGATATTAAACTATTTAAGACATGGGAAACTGATAATCAACAAAGACCTGGAAGAAGAAGGTGTATTGGAAGAAGCAGAGTTTTACAATATAACCGAACTCATACGTCTTGTCAAAGAGAGAATCCTTCAGCGAGATACGAGGCCTTTAAAAGACAACAAGAAACACGTTTATCGTGTACTTCAATGCCATGAGGACGAGTTAACTCAAATGGTCTCCACCATGTCAGACGGATGGAAATTCGAACAGGTTTTTTGTTGAGCTTTTTATCTTTTCTTTATTTCAAAATTGTTTTAGTTGATCAATATCGGATCTCAGTACAACTACAGCAATGATGACCATGCGGAATTTCTATTTGTCGTTAGCCGAGAATATGGAACAAGCAGCAGTTCTAAAGAAGCTGAGCCGACTGACAGAGCTAAAGTATGTTAAAATCCGTAAAATAAACGAAATACAATACCATCAATTTGTGATGTTTTCCACCATTTTGTAGAGATCTCACTGTGAAAAGAAGTTGGGTTTTTGAATTTGTATAACTAGGGTCACTGTGGGCCAACTGACTTGAAATTTTCAGGGCTTCCCATTATCAGAGAAGATCTTTATAAAATTTCAAGTTAATCGGTCCACAGGGAGCCGAGATCCAGGTTATGTTTGGCAGAAAAAATCCCAAACCAATATCTGACCCTGTCTGTAGTTTAAAAGCTTTACCATTTGTTACTAATTTGATTTTATTTTTAGGTACTTCAACAAATGGGTTCTAGAATGTAACTATATGGTTGCTGAGTCAAAAAAGAAAAGGCGCCATTGTCCATGATTAAGACAATAATGCGTCCACCGGATGCGCTTGTGTGCCCCCTTTGAAAACTCCAATAATTTTTAAACCTTTTTCTATCAACAAAAATTTTGAAATAATAAAACCGAGTGGTGTTAGTTGTGAATAAGCTGTGATTGATTTTTCGTTTAGCCTACAAGCAGTTGTACTGCACTTCCTGTTTTGTTTTTTTAAAAATTGATAAAAGGCCGTTAGCAAGTTTAGATTTAAGGTCAGACGTTTTTACTATTTATTTATAAATCGTGTGGAATTTAGACACTAACTTTAAAAGTCACTTTTGTATGTCTTGTATGAACTTTGTATGAAATTATACATATTTTGCTACATAATTGTACAAAAATAAAATGAAATAACTTTATTAAAGTTATGCAATGCTCTCCTACTTTTTCGTTGTTTTTTCAACCTTCTTTTAAAAAATCTTCTTTTCTTCTCTAGGGATGTCCGGCTCCTGATGAAGAAAAAAAATTAACTCTTACTTCTTAGCTTATGGTCTATCATTAAATAATGGCAAACTGTTTGGAAATAACATCCCGATATAGTTTAGTCCTAAATCCTAAGTGTGAGGACAATCATCATAAGCTGAACCAAACATTTGAGCTAATCTAACCTCACTTGTTGGGATAGACGATTGGAATTATGGCTTGATGTTCATCCTCGGCTGGATCTGCTTAATTTTGGTGTTCGGAAATGGCTGGAGTTGGTGATTCAAATAATTTTACAACTGAGATTTTCTAGATATCATGGATTTATATTTGACACACGATAGGTACTACAGTTTTTGTTGATGTTTTATAACAAAATAAATTAGGTAAAAATAATTTTTACTTTCTATGCTAGAAAATATAGGATTTGTATACAAAATAAAATATTCACAAAAATAACAATTTAAGAACCCTTCGTTATAAGTTTAGAGAGATTCACTCTTTTAGAGAGAAAAGGAAGAAAAAATGGTCCAAAAAAAGAGAGCGAAAAAAAATTTGAACCCTGCACAACGATTACAATAAGCACCATTAATTAAGGAAATATTGACTACAGTCGATTCACTTGGATTGTTTTGATGATTCCAAATTGAGCACGGAGCTGCTCCATGAAGAGGAACGTTAAAATAGTTTGAGGAGCTAATCGGACGAAAGCGGGGACGAAGCCTTTGAAGAAGCCAAACGGTCCCAATCTTGCGGTATAGAAGAAAAGGTCCAGCATCGATTTAAACTCGCCTGGTTTCGCATTCATCGCTCTTGTTTTCATCACGTCCAAAGGTTGTGTCATAACAGTCGCCACACCTCCCTGAAATTGAGTTTTTCATTTTACCACTTTGCTGAAAACAAAATTACCGCTCCCAAACTAGCCAAAAAGTGAGTAGCGGGAGTGTCTCCAAAAGAGTCGAACTTTAGTAAAAGAGCTTTAAAATAGTCATAGAATGCAAGCTGGCCAATCGTCATAAAAACTGCTCTTGATGTCGCCATGCTTGCTCCTGAAAAACACCTCCTCAGTCCTTCTTCGCTTAATACCCGATAGAGGCCATCTATAGCATTTTTATAGCTGTAAACAAACAAGAAAAATTGTAATTATTCCAACAATTTTAAGTATTTTTTATCTAATTCATAAGTCAAGCTATCTATAGAAAAATACTGTTAGTCATCATTACATAGATTAAAACTTGGATTAGTAATCAACTTTACACTATTCATAATAATAAGTTTGTACGGCAATAGAGAAATCTCAAGAAGTTAAGTCCTAAACTTTATTTTAAAAAAGGATATTGGCAACACTGCATTATGATGTCATCATCATAAGTACCAACTACAAATTTATTTATCTCAAAATATGCTCAAAAGTATACAGTAGAGGCAGGTTAGTCCTTGATAAAATAAAAGATCCTTTACAAAAATTCATTCACATGCTGGATTTTAAACGGTTTTGATTATCAAATTCAAATGTGCACACTATCCTTACTGTAAATAAACTCCCGATGACGTTATCTGCAAAAATGCTGAAAAAATTGTTGAAGCGAAAATGAAAAAATTGATTTTTCGATGAAATTTTTGATGATTGTGATGACTTTAATCTCCTTGATGACATGTTTAGGAGTTTGACTATGAAATGTTTCCATGCAATAAAGTACAAAATGAAAGACTCACTTTCTTCTTTGTTCAATTGAAAGTTTGATGTCGTTTTGCATTCGGACGTTGACAAGGTCGGCCGGCGACCCAACGATCCCACCTGCAGCTCCAGCCATTCCCGCAATCAAAACTTTTTTATGGAACGGAACCGGCCCATCCCCTTTATGTGCTTGATTAAGTGCCTGAAACAAAAATTAACAATTATTTTCTTAGCAGGTAATATAATATGTAACGGTTTTGAAGATGTAGTCGCAAAACCCTCATGTTGCTCTAATTTTAAGCCCTAAGCAACGAACATGAGCTTTTTGAACCATTACCAAGTACTTATGCAATTTTACTCCTGTACCAATTCTCAATTCAATGAAAACCTCTATCTAAAGTTAGTTCATGTTAAAAATAATTAACCTCATAAATTTTAAGTTTTAAATCCACGCAGATTAATAATCAAAACCAATTATTTTAGATTTTAAAAAATTGTTAAATCCACCAAGGCATGCTCAAGACAAACTGTTTTACCAGAATGATTATTTCAAAATTGAAATTTAATAAAACCTTATTTATATCGCCTTATCCCTTAAAATACCAAAGCGTTTTTGTTGCTTCTTGAATCATGCGATCTGGAACAGCTATAGATCGTTCGAGAATGTTTCTATTACATAATTTTGGAATAAAATAAAATATTTGCCTCATAAATGCCGAATCTGGCTGTAGAATAAGTTAATTGTCGAAGGAGAGACGCTGAAATTCCATTGTAAAGAGAGAGGATTCCATCTTTTTTTATGATGTTGCTTGTAAGTGTGACGACGCCGAGTCTTTTCTCTTGTTGCGTTTGAAGTTGGACCTGAAAAAATTTAAAATTAGCAGTCTGCCAGCATAGAAAAACCACGTCTTCAGGCCCAAGATAAGGCTGTATAGAGGGCCAATATAAGGCTGTATAGAGGGCCAATATAAGGCTGTATAGAGGGCCAATATAAGGATGTATAGAGGGCCAATTAAGGATGTATAGAGGGCCAATATAAGGCTGTATAGAGGGCCAATATAAGGCTGTATAGAGGGCCAATATAAGGCTGTAAAGAGGGACAATATAAGGCTGTAAAGAGGCCCAATATAAGGCTGTATAGAGGGCCAATATAAGGCTGTATAGAGGGCCAATATAAGGCTGTATAGAGGGCCAATATAAGGCTGTATAGAGGGCCAATATAAGGCTGTATAGAGGGCCAATATAAGGCTGTATAGAGGGCCAATATAAGGCTGTATAGAGGGCCAATATAAGGCTGTATAGAGGGCCAATATAAGGCTGTATAGAGGGCCAATATAAGGCTGTATAGAGGGCCAATATAAGGCTGTATAGAGGGCCAATATAAGGCTGTATAGAGGGCCAATATAAGGCTGTATAGAGGGCCAATATAAGGCTGTATAGAGGGCCAATATAAGGCTGTATAGAGGGCCAATATAAGGCTGTATAGAGGGCCAATATAAGGCTGTATAGAGGGCCAATATATGGCTGGATAGAGGGCCAATATAAGGCTGTATATGGGCCACTACAGCCAAATAAGTAATACCAAGCCTCTGGCTCAGAGAGATTAGCATTCTTACATAAATAATGGAGCATTTTAGCAAATCTTAGCTCATTAAACCGGGATTTGCAAACGCCAAACCACAACTCAGCCTCCGTTAAATTGTATTTTGATAAATATACCTTGAGAAGGTCCAAAGGATGTGTGAAACAAGCGGCTCCCGCGGAAGAAATCCCACCGAAATACCATCTCGCCACTTTCCCGTCTCCTTTCTTTGACATTTTTCACCTAAAGCAACCAAGAGACAAATTAGAACGTCTTATAAAGAGATAAAACCTAATAAAAATCCAAAAGAAATCTTTCGCACACAAAAAATACGCACAAGGACACTTCAAAAACACACGTTTTCCCCTTTTTATCGTCACATCAAAACCACGTGACGTATCCCCCATCACTGTCATAAAAACTAATGACTAATCAAAAAAATTAAATTTGTATAAATTTATAATTATTCAATTTGATATACATAATATATATTAAATTGCATATCATTTACATAATTAAGACAAAAATAGTGTTTAATTTTTTTAAATATTTATGGTGTTTTTTGTTGATTGAAAGATTAGAAAACTACACAAGATAAGAGTGATAAAAGGATAACAGAGATGCCGCTTATTACCTTCTGTGAGATAAGAAATGTCAAATGTCAAAATCCAAATATAGCAGAGATGAAAAAAATTGAATATTTTGGTTCCGAACTAAAGGAATTACCTGTGAAAAGAGAGCTTATTAACTGGCCTTGTTTTTTTCCATTTGGGATAAGTTGTTCAAGTCAAGGACTTTTACATTACGACATTGAGGGGTCCGTTCATCCCGATTCGTCGCGTCACATCCCCACTTTTCAGCCTTCCTCTAAGAACAAAAGTCGAAACCATTTTTTTCGATAAGGAAAATAATAAATATTGGTGAAGCCGGTTGATTTATGTAACTCTTACCTGATTTTGGGGCCTTGGTTAGCGATGTTTCATTGAGCTTTTGACCGTCAAGTTTTGCGCAACCGCGTTGTTTAGATGGTCTTCTTTAGTTTCAAATTTTACCGGTTAGGTAGGAAAATGGGTTTTCCTGTATCTTAACTCACTAATAGGGCCCTTTTTGGCTTGATATTTGATTTTTGTAACTTTTAACTATTCCTTTACTTAGTTTACATTCTACAAAGAGGGCTTCTTTAGCTTGATTTTTGATCCTTTTTGGGCACGAGGGGCTCTTTTTAACCATTTCATGACTTATTCTATATTCTTGAGAATTTTCGGCGTAGGTAAATTTTTCCTATCCGACCCTGGCTACAAAATTTACTGGATGCAAAAAATCGCTGAATGAGTGTGAGTAAACCTAGAAGAACTATAAAGATCAATAATTATTAACTATATATTAATAAAAAAACAAGGTTTTCTTTGATTATTTATTTTTTAATAACAAATCTATAATTTATTTCATTTTTTAATCAACGTAAATTATTCTTATAAAGAACACATCACAGAAATTATGATCAGTTGAGAATCCTCGTTTTGAAAGATCAATTCATTTTTCTGCAACCAAAGAGCGATTGGATCAAACATCAAGAACATAAAAAGAACGTTCAACGTTACCTTTCGGAGTTTGTTCCTTTTTCTCTTCTTTTGGGTCAAAAACAAACGAATTTAAAGTTTTAGCGCCAGATTTGGTCATTTCGCAAGCTTTGTTCATGGCAGGAGCGACCGTGCTGTTTAGAGCAGTCTTTGTATTTTCATACATCTAAAAATTACAAAATAGAAAGGATGGAAACTTTTGATGTAAAGACACTTTTAGTCGCATTTCAAAAGAACTTACTTCGCCTGGGGGTAGTTTGATGGCGGGAATTTTCTCTTCGACATAATCCAAGCTGGAGCACAAAAGAGAATCGACTTTCTTGATGGGCCCTTCGAGTTTGTTGGCGAGTGGCTGTGCTGCCTCCGACGCTTGCTTCAACGTCGATTCCGCCGTCGTCAAAACAGAATTTACTATCGCATGCGACTCCTATTCCCATAAAAAAAATTAATTTATAAACCAACCAACTCAAGCTCACCTTAATTTTGTCATACACATTGTGTGCAACATTCACAGTGCTTTCGACGACTGGAAGCTTCGAAATCCGATCCAAAGACTCCAACTTCGATCCGGCTTCTTCTTTGTTATTTTCCATTTTTAGATATTCGGTATTTTTCGCAATTTTTCGATATTTTTAGCTCAAATTTTAATAGAAACGATCGGGACAAAAATTGACCTACTGGGCATGCACGGTCCAAACACGAACTGAAAATAGATCCTTAAAATGCTCTTCGACCTTATTAATATATCAACAACACTTTAGATAACAAAATACGCGACGTGATTCTATTGTGTAATCTTTTTTAAAACAATCCCCTACCCAATATGAAAGAGGCCATTATATGGAAATTCAATCAGCGAGAAATTCGTGATTCATTGGGTCAAAAGACCGTTTTTTAAATACTTGGTTGACTCAAAAGGTCTAAAATCTAAGATTTCGATGTATGGTGAAAACTAAAAATTTTCATTACTTTTATCCAGTCTACATTACGTTGTACATAATAGGTTCCATTATGCAAGGCTAAACATTTGTAATTTTAGGATCGTTGTATTCTTTTTGGCATAAATATTAGGAAAATGGACTTTGAAAAACGATGAAAGAAGTTAAAAATATACAAAGCAGTTTAATAGAATTTTTTTACACAGACGTTTCGTAAACGATTATTTGAACAATTTTTGGCTGAGGTTTTGGTTTGTTGATTCCCTGTACAAATGAGTCGAAAGTTTTGTCCCACATCTTCATCGCTTTTTTCCCATCCATGAGTGCCATCATTTTCTTGAGGTCGTTCTGAACAGCAGCGACGTCCGTACCTTGTGCTCCTGCTTCTCCTAGCCTTCGTAAAGCCTCGGCCAAAGCGAGCATCCTCTCCCAAGATTTGGCGTATTCATTCCGCACGACTTCGATTATCGTGGAGGTCAGTCCAAGGCCGACAAGGATGTACAAAGTGCATACAAACATATACTGAGGTTTTTCTGTCAAAAAAATAATTTAAAAAACGCCAACATAACTTTTCGTCCTTACGAGGTACAAGATCGCCAAAACCGATAGTCGTCATCGTTATAAAGCAAAAATAGAAACTTTCGAAAAACGACCATTCTTCCTCCACGTACATAAAGACGATTGCACCGATAGAGAGGAAAACGAAAAGAAAAGTAAGTGCTGCAAATGCGGAGATTAACGATTTCGTCATCGGACCCCCAAGGTTGTCCAACATCCCAGGAACCCCGGAGCAATAATCTGCTAAAATACTTCCGAGGTCCGCTATCACGATAAGGCACAAAGGTATCCCAATCAAAGCGTAAAAAAGGCAAAAAAGCCTTCCATTAAATGTGACAGGAACTATATTGCCGTAACCTGGAAATTAAAAAAAAATTGAAACTTGAAGAAAAAATTCCAAACACGTATCTATTAGCAGTATCCGAAATGTATTCGTGTTTCTCACATCACTTAGCGTGTGGGGGAAGGCAAAAACAATGATTTCCTTTACAATATCTAATTTGCGCTCAGATCATAAAGAGCTAATGTTCTTGTTTACTGTCTAGACTCTAGTTTTGGTTTTATGATGTAAATTTCAATGACGTAAATACCTATTGTTGTAATAACAGTCGATGCAAAAAATATACTCTGCATATCATTCCATCGTGCTAGCTCCACGACAGAGATTTTGTCTTTGAGAGGAAAAGGAATTCCAGATTTGACCGCATTTTGGACAGAAATCTAAAATCAAAGAAAAGATTGTTTGTTTCTTTTTGATGCTTTTTTACCTCGTAAGCGAGAAGATTCTTTTCTAAAATTTCATCGAACGTCTCCTGCGTTCCGTTTCTCGTTTTATCCTGGATGACAACTCGAAGGAACTCTGCCCTCCTCTCCCTCACCTCGGCATCGGACGCCGCCAAATTTTCCAATTCGTGAGGACGCTCTAGCGTTCTAAACACCTGTCATAATTTGTTTCACCTATATGAGATGAAGAACATCGTAAATTTTTATAGCCACAATATTATTAGCTAGCTAGAAAAATAAAATTCTGCTTTCCATCAAGATTAGATTGGAAATTTTTTCATTTTAGCTCACTATTTCTGAACCTGTCTAGACAAACGAATGCAGAGTAATGACTCCACGCATTTCAAGCTATAAATCACGAAAAACAGCGACTTTAAAAATAGAAATTTTAAAAATGAATCCAAAATTATAAATATTTTTAACACGTAAGATCCACTTTTTCATCAAAGAAATCCATCGTAATTTTGTGGGGTAAACAATGGAAAGGTAGTAAAACTTCAGAGATTCCTAAGTTAAAAGTATCAAAGGTATGAATAAAAATAAAGTAAGAAAGGGAGGCATTTGATTACATTTTCCCGGTCGGCCGACTCTCGATCGGGAAGGATTCCAAAATAAATTTCTAATGAACACCTCCTAAGAAAATA
Source organism: Orius laevigatus (assembly GCA_018703685.1). Taxonomy (NCBI): domain Eukaryota; kingdom Metazoa; phylum Arthropoda; class Insecta; order Hemiptera; family Anthocoridae; genus Orius; species Orius laevigatus. The sequence continues at coordinate 413,724 of JAGWEN010000047.1, forward strand.
AAAGCCAACGCACGAACGCCTACAAACTCAAGTACCAACACCTGAGGTCTAAACTAGAACGAATGGACGAGCAAACCACCAAGTAGACAAATCTGTGGAGCAAACAGAAATCGACAATCAGCAACTTGAATAGTTACACCTTGTGTCAAGTTTCTCTTCGTCACACATGAGGGGGAGATTGCAGAAACTATTTCTAGATCTTGTTGAAACAGCGTATGTAAACTTAAGAAAATTTATGCGCTCGCCCATCTCGTACGCTATTAAAACGTCTCCCTTTCAAAATCTGGCGTACTTTCCGTCCTATTTATTGTTCCAATCGTCCAAGAATCAAAATACCTTTTCGTCGCTAAACTAATTTTCATATATATGATGCCCCAAGATGATTTTGGTTGTGTAAACTACGTATAAAGTTTCTGCAGTTCTGTCAGAAAGAAATTTAGGGCAAACCTTTTTTTGGGGGAGAATGGACCGCAGACGGATCGGACAGATGTTAACGAATTCTTGTCTATATTTAAAATCACAACACCTCTGGATTTGGTTTCTCTTAGAATAGAAAAAAAAATCCGCTAAAAAACAAACAAAACTCTGTCTAACCTTTTAAAATAAGGTGTAAAAATGTCATAGGGGAGAAATATCATAGGAAAAAAAAGCTGGGAGTCTGGGACTTCTGAAGAAGTTGAGGTTCAGACTAGCATTACGCCTTTCATCGAACTTTTGATACAGTTTATGGGCTCTAAATTAACAGAAAACTGCCTCAATTCTGTGAAAATTTAAATGAATTAATAGATGGCTTTGATGAAAAAATAAACGTTTACTCATTCTAAAATCCCAGGCGGAAAATTAATTCGGGCTGTTAAACGGAATTCTAATTTTAAGATACGATTCACTGAAAAACGTTGTAATAATAATTAGGGAGATTTATTTAAGTCGTGAGATAAATGGAGTTGGCTGCTTTGTTATTACTTTTCTTGTTGATTTCCATTAAAATGGTGTTTTATTTTGACAAGCACTTGTCGAGGATTTTCGTCTAGGATTAAGAGATTAGAAAGTGTTCTGGGCTGGGGGACTTTGACGGATGTAAGGCAAAAGGATTAGTAAAAGCGTCGTGGAAACTCAAAAACTTACAATCCCTCCCATGACAGTGTAAACGGTGAGGGCCATGCAAAGTCCGACGTGGCTAAATATCGACTGGATTTTGGCTTTTAAAGACGATTTGTCTTCTTTTAAATTTTGAGTCGACATCGTCGGAATTGGTTCTCGGACGGTACTGAGGCCCTGATTCACCCAGAGCAGACGGTCAACAATACCAAGAAACTCTCCCGAGTTCAAAAATAGGACGAAAGTTTACTCCCCCCTACACGAAAATCGAGATTTTTATTTTAAGGTGCCAAATTAATTAGGGCCATTTAGGACGATGCATCAAGAATAAAAATGTGCTTATGGGTGCCGTCTTTGTATCTCTGAGTCATTCCAACTGAGATATTGTTCCTTTATAATTTATAAAAGATTTAAAATTTGGCTTAAAAAAGGTCTTTTCTTGTGAAAAAATTTTGAAATTCTGGCTGAAAAGGCCTCTTCTTGTCGAAAAGATACAAAACCTTCCTAAAAAGAGTATTTTCTTGTCAAATAAAGGTTCAAAATTAGGCCAAAAAGTTTATTTTCTTCACAAATAGGGGTCAAAATTTGGCTGAAAAGGGTCAAAGACTAGCTGAAAAGGGCCTTCTTGTATGCATCATTGTCAAAAAAGGTTCAAAATTAGGACAAAAAGGGTTTTTTCTTGTAATAAAGGGTCAAAATATTGCTGAAAAGGGTATATCCTTGTAAAAAATAGTTCAAAATATGTCTTTATTGTCTCTTTGGGTTGTTGTCACAGAAATGCGTAAAAAGGCTTGTACGCATAGGTGTTGCGTGATAATCTTCGAAAATGCATAAAATCACGCATAATGCATAAATGTGGTCACCCTAGTGGCATCCCACCGCCATCATAAATCAAGTATCAACAAGTCCTAGAAATATTTTTCTTATGTTTGCCACACTGGGAGTAAACAGTGTCCAAACCTTTTGCTTCTATAACCTTCGCATAAGTAAACAAACTTTTAACGCCGCTCTTTTTACAGAGTTTAGTGTTATTTATGCGATTTTAGTTTTTACCGTAGAATGTCGACGTTCGAAAATGGGACGCAGAATGACATTTGGTATTTCCGTGGTATCAACAAAAGCAATTTACTCGAACACGTAACCCCTTATAAAATATGCATCGTTATACTCATCAACGAAGTTTGCAAGCTGAGGTCCAAAGGTGAATCTCGTCGCTTCTATTTTTCATTTTTTTTAAACTTCTTCACTTTTCAGAAAGCGGTGGAAATTTGCCTTTAAATCGGCTCATTTTCACTCAGCAAAATGTGCCCAAACCGATCCACCGTAGGGATTTCTGTATGCTCATTTTGATGCTTATTCAAGTAAGGGATCATTCAGGGAAACGGTGATGTTTGATGTTTTATTCTAGTCGCCAGATGTTGACTATCAAGAACTTATCAAAATCCTTGAATCGGATAAGTACACACTAGAGCCAGATTTGGTTGGAAATTTTAAATCTGAAGTTCAGGGGCTTCTGCAAAGAGATGTCGGGTGCATCATGGATGTCTTGAATGCCGTCGAACGTTTTCCCTCCGAACCCAACCATTATGAATGCATCATCAACCGAAGCAGCAAAATTGGTAAATTTACCAAAATAAAACCCAAATTTTCCTAAAGAATTCTTCCAGGCTTATTTTTACGACGTGTGAAACTATTTTTTGAAAAACTTTCTTTCTCTCAGACAGTCGGGATGTACAAAGCGTTCCAAAGTTATGTCAAAAACACAAAAAGTTCAAAAGTTGTGGATGGAAGCGTGCCCAAAGAGTTCAACGACGAATCCATGGAGATGGAAATGTCAAGCGTCTATAATATGCAATCTTTCTCCCCAACACGTTCTCCTATTCAAAGGTATCCTGCAATTCTTCCATTTTTGTATCTTTTATTTCTTTTCTAGCTCGTTTGAAGAAGTTGAAAAAAATGATATTCAAATCGGCCTTTGGTCTAGACGTCAGGCTGAGTTGTTCATTGCCCAGCAAGCAAAATATTTGATGAAAAATCCCGAACTTGCGATCCCTCCTCCAATCCTTCAAGCCAAATTACGTGACGTCATCGCCACCAATCCCGAACACTCTGAAGCTGTAAATCTAATTTTTTTTTCTTTTCTATTATTTCTTTTTTAGCATTTTCTGAGCTATTTAAACTGCCTTCGAGTGAAAGAATATTGTGGAGCAGTGGACAGTTTGTATCATTATTTCGATCGGAAGCCACCTTGCGCTTATGAAGATGAAAGCGTCAAATGTAAAGGATTGAGATATGCTGCTCTTAATCTTTCCATACTTCAAGCCCAATTTGGCCATAAGTAACGTTTTTTTATTATTTTTGACACTAACTTTCTTTTTAGGGATGAAGCATTATTCGCTTTAAAAGAAGCCATCACTCTTGCTCACGAAGCGAATGACAACGTTTGTCTTCAGCATGGTCAAGCATGGATGTGCAAACTTCAAAATGAAGGAAAGGTAGTATCATTTAAAATATTAATCAAATCTGACTTAATTTTAGGATATTTTGATGGAAAGGTCTCTTTCGAATTGTGACGATCTTAATCTCAATTATTTACTTTCATTTGGACTTCAATCTTATGCAGAATATTTAGCGAGGCAAGGAAAGAAGCCTTGTTTGGTCTTTGAGGTAATTCAAAATGTCAACAATTCTTGTAACTTTTTTCATTTTTAGTCCTTATCTAAAAGCGATATGCTGAATCATCAGCATTCAATGATGGATTTATTATCGTCGGGTTTTGCGATGAGATGTGCCCTTTGGAATCTGTACGGTAGAGGGGAGTTGGCCGCTCTTTATGCCCAGCAGTTGATACATTTGGACACCTCAGCTCAAGGAACCGTCAAATACACTGCTGGCGATGCCCTAATTTTGGCGATATCCAATCTCATTAATTATTTTACTCTTCAGGTATTTTCCAAATATTTAAAACTCACTAATATTGTCGATAGGGTGAGTATGAAATCGCATGGTCGTTAGTCTCCCATGGGAAAGACAGAGTGCCAGGTGATTCAAAACGATGGGTTTGGAGTGCCAATGTTCTCTATTTTACTGAATCGATGAATAAAGGATTGTGGCAACATGCGAATATAGCACTTACTCAATTAGCAACTGTTGATGAAGCAGAAAGTCTACTCAGGTAGGTTGTGGTGTCGTTCTTCTACTAATTACTTTTTTAGACTAAGTGAGCTCTTATTGGTGAAAGGAAACCGCCAAGAAGCATTAGATTGTGCGAACAAAGTTTATGAGTCGACTGTTGACCCTGTGATGAAAATAAGGTCATTACTTATCGCATCAAAAGCGAATCCGAGAGGTTCCATTCTGAGACTCTGCAATGCCTATAGTGATCAGAACTATGAATTTTTGAACTACTGGATTGGATTAGTCGCTTTGGAAATAGCGAATGTCCAGTTTGATATTGGGACGACATCTCAAGCGTTAAAACTAGTCGAGAGGACCTTACTCACTATTTTGTCCAACGGATGCTTCAGCGACATGTTGGACTGTCTGGTCATTTTAGCGAAATCAAAAGTCGCCTCCGTACCTAATGATGTCTCTTTTTCATGTCGGCACGAAGTCGTTCAAGAAGCGATTCGCCTTCTTTCAAAAGCTGTCGAATTAGCGAAACAAATTGAAAATTATTCCAAAGTTAAAAGAATCGTTTATTATCAGGTAGGTTGAAATTAGGTAGATTCTTGATTTTTTTTAAACTTTTTTTCAGGCTGTTTTTTCCAACAGTATCGGGATGCTGACAGAAAGGAATAAGTACTCTTTACAATTTAGAATACTTGACGAGCAATTTCCAACAAATGACTCCCCTTCTTGATAGATTTTGTGATTTTTTTTTGTATAAAATTGTTTTTAAATGGAGTTTTGTATTACTTATTGACCTGCGACAAATCTTCAAGCCCATTTTTGAGGTGTAAACGCCGGGTTTTGGAAAAGAAACACAACACCCTCTAAGTCCAACACCTGTTTTATTTCGTACACTTAAATCGCCTACTTACAACTTCTCTCGGTCAAAACCACTGTTCTACTTAACTTTAACAACTTCTACTTCCATCAATCGCCTTTCCGAGACCTTTTTTTCCCACTGAATTGTCATTTCCTTCCTTTTTCTGTGGGAAACGCTGCATCGGCACTCTGAGGAGGCCGGACTGCCGACCCCCCGTTTCCACTCGCCTTCACAGAGGTCTAATCAGTTATTTGAGCAAATTTATACATTAAGGCCTTCAAAGGACCATGTAATACGAAATCATAATTAGGGTAGCTATAAATCAAAAATTATTTTTTAAAAAAGACTTAAAAAGATATATATTATTTATAAAAAAACAGAACAGAAAAGAAAATACTACATTTAATTTTTACTTTCATTTTTCCTCGAGGGCGCAGGCTTAGCATGGAATCGAGGTATTTTAGTTTCTTCCTCAACCATCTACAATTAAAAAAAAAGTTAACAAAAGTGAATAGCTGGTATATTTTTTATAAAATACCTTTTTGATTTTCGCTTCTTTTTCTTCTTTCCTTTTCCTGTCTCTCTCCTCAAAACTGAATGGTTTCGGCACCGTCTCTTTATTTGTTGTTTTCACTGTTTTTATTCCTTGATATTTTGTCGACGTACTTTTGGCCGAAAGGATACTCTGTGAACAAAATAATTATTTTTGATTATTTTTTGAATTTAAAGTTACCTCAAGGGAAGTATTGGGGTCTATGTTGCTCATATCAGCCGTTTTGGGCGCAGGCCTCGCTTTGAAGACAAATACGCCCTCTTTTGGTGCCGCTACCTTTTGAATTATCAAGGATTAGTTAAAAATAGTTAAATTAATTAAAAATTTTACTTTAGCCTTAGTTTCTGTAAGATGGAATGGCTCAGGAACGGTGGATGGTCGAACAGGAGGCTTTCTTAAAACTGGCTTTTTAAAAACATTCTTGTCCACTGGTTTAGCTGAAAACTGAGGAGGATTCCTGAAATAAAAAAAAATCTTACGTCATGTTTTATTTGCTGATAGCAAAGGTTCAAAGTCTAAAAAAAAATTCCCCCAATAAACAGGACTAGCCATTAAATTAAATATTCTAAAACTCGGTGATTTATAGAGTGAGTTAAATATTAATTAAAATATTGAGTGAATGAAATTTCATACCCTTCAGCCTCAGCTTCAACTGGAATCCTAGACCTCAATTTAGTGACCAACTTGGGCGACTGTGCCATGGTGATTTTTAGTCTCGATTTGTCATTAGAAGCGGCTAAAAATGATTAATACATATTATTCAAGAAAAATTTGATATGGAATAAACTGAGCTTACTTGATGGCCTGGAACGATATCGAGGAGGTGTGTCCTTTTGAAATCTTAAAATCATCTCGGCCATGCTTAAATATTTATTCTTCGGTATCAGAGATGGACGAGTTTTCTTGACATCAGGTACGTTTGAAGTTGAAGGCATCTGGGAAATTTTTCTTTTTAAGGCCCTTCGGGGTGGTTCGTCTTGACGAGTCGTCATTTGGTGGTTTTTCTCTCTTGGAAGCTCGATCCCATCAAAAACTCTCACTTTGCTGAAAAATAAAAAACAGTATAAAACTTGCAGTCCTCCAGTGTTTGCCTCTACCACTACTACCAAATGGTGGACAACAATAAATTCCTTCATTTTAAACACAGGCCTCCAGTGACCAATTACAATCAATAATTAAATGAATAAGTCCATCTGCTGCTTGGGCTGTGATGGACGTCAAAATAATAAGAACCATTTGGTTGTCATATTGCCGGTTTAGTGCTAATGACAAACAAGACTTACCGAGCATTAGAACCAGTGGATCGTCTTTTCGCTTCCTTCATCATTCGCTGCTCTTGCTCTGGCTCAGCACTGTTGCCTATTGCACTTTCTCCTTGATCTGCAGCGACTGATGATTCCGTTCCAGTAAGTTCAACTGCAGCCAATGGTTCCGCCAGCTCGGATTCTGGTTCTGCAGTCTCTGCTGTTTCGGCGGCCTTTTCTGGCTCATCGTCCGAATCTTCACGGTTGATGGCATCATCGACGACCATCGGCGTATAAAACTGCTCTTTCAAAGGTGGTTGCTTGTTTTTCGGAGTCATCAAAATGTTTTCTTTATTTTCAAAACTCGACTGAGAAATATCTGCGAAATATTAAATTAAACTCAAAAATCGAAATATGTTTTATTTTATTACCGAAAAACTCGTCGGCGCCATCGCCTTCCAAATTGTCGGCGGCGTCCCTCAAATTCGGTACGAATTGAGGGGCGGAGCAGTCGAACGGATCCATCATAAAAAAAAAGAGAAAATGCTCTAAAATGTCAAAAAATGAGCCAAAAGGCGAAATATTAAAAGATAAAATGAAACAATTTAGGCCAGAAAAAACGGCCGCAGGGAAAAAAGAAACTTTTCAACGATAACGATTGTCTTTCACCAGTAACAGCAGGACGAGCAACGACTTTTTTAACTTTTGAAAATTGAGGGCAGAGTGCGCTAAAATGGCGCTCTTTCTCATGGCGACTTGATCAGATACTCATTTTAAAGCATCGATGTATATAAGTTACCTGGATCGCTCGTCGAGATTTTTAAAGTGAATCCTATGTTATGTTGGCCCCACTCGCACTCGTCCACCACCGAAAGTGGCGCGGTCTTGCGTCTTCCAAACTAAACAGCGCCCCGCCCTCCACTCGAAAACAAATGCTGAGTAAACGTGTGATGTTTTAAACAGCGGTTTTTACTTTTTAGTAAGGTACTATTAAAAAATCGTCGTTTTTTTAAAGATGGTTCGTTGCCGCGTTGAAAACTGTGCCTACTCTACTCAAAATCCTGGTTCATCATCTATTTTTATGTTAATATTGTGAAGAATCAGGTGATTTATGAAAATAAATCATTAATAAAAATGTAATTTGTTGAAGAAACAACTATGTTTTGTTCATGGGTGCAAAAACTTTAATCACGATGGGAGCCCATATAATTTTGTTAATTTTCCAACTTTTGACAGTGTGAGCAACCAGTAGAAGTTGTTCACACAAAAAAATAAATTTCCGACTATCTTTATCTAGTGTAATTTGTGGAGCAAACTTCTCCAGTTCACAATTTAAACAAATTCTCAGTTTAAACAAAGCGGGAAACACGGACGTTGCCGTGGAAACCGTGTAGTTTAGTTTAGGACAGGAGCGCTACTTCCGAGAGTTGTCGGGCTGGGGGCGTGGTCTTGTTCGAAAGCAGTGGTACCAACTGGCATCATTTTAAACCCCAAGGCGAGAGCCTGACGAGAGATCCAGGTTTTAAAGATCAAAAATAAAACATTTTTATTAGAAAGTGTTTTATTTTAGAACATAATCATAGTTTATATGTTAAATTGTACTACATTTTAATAAAATAATCATTAAAGGTTGTTATCAATCACGTATAACCTTATCACTGATATCAGATTCAAGTCAGGTTATAAATTTGTTTTGTTACCCACGTGTTTTGTTCGATTTTAGCACAGTTTCGAGTTGAATAATCAATTTTCGGTGGTGATTATCCTGATGTGAAAATGTCGTCGAAGTTTTTCATAAGGAACAAGGTGAAGGATGGCCCGGAGGGGAAAAAGGGGAAAAAACCCAAGCGTAAAGGACTCGTCCACGCGGACAAAAACGCCAAAAAATCGAAGAAGGTGAAACCTAAAGCTGAGTTCGAAGACGAAGAAATAACGAGTGAGGAAGAAGATACTTATCAGAAGAAGGACCCTCAGGTCGACACAGACGAAGATGAACATCTCACACCTCAGGAGAAGAAGTTAAAGTTGGCCAAACAATATCTTAAGGAGATCGAAGAGCAAGAAAAAGAGAAAAACGAGGCTGAAGAAGTCGATCAAGATGTCATACTGAGTAGGCTCAAAAATGACGTTTTGAGCCAAGCTGGGCGACTTAGGATTAAAATATATGACAAATTAAAGCTCAATTATGAACCAGAAGATGTCCAAGTACTGAAATGCAAAGAGCACAAATTGTCGATTACTGCTTTAGCTGTGTCAAGCGACTTTATCTTCTCAGGCTCTAAAGATGGCTCAGTTGTCAAATGGTGTTTAAAAACTAAGAAGAAAGTTGGTAAAATTTTGCCTCGGTATTTAAACAAAAGCGATGTAAATTTACACGATTCGGCGATTGCTTGTTTGGCGGTTTCGCCAGATGGAAAGTTTTTGGCGACCGGCGATGATAGTATGGACATTCGCATGTGGGACCAGAAGACTTTAAATTATGTTTTTTCGTTTAAAGGCCATCGTGGGGGTGTGACCGGAGTAGCATTTTGTCGTATGTCGCAGTATCTTTATAGCTGTTCTAAAGATCGGACTGTCAAAGTATGGAGTGTTAGCGAGCGTGCCTATGTTGAGACTTTGTTTGGTCATCAAAATCCGATAACTGATTTGGACGTTTTGGGTAAAGATAGGGTTGTGACTAGTGGAGGTGTTGACGGGACTGCTCGCATTTGGAAGATTCAAGAAGAGTCGCAGTTAATTTTTAACGGTCATACAAGAAGCATTGATTCCGTTAAACGGCTGGATGATCAGCATTTTGTCACCGGCGGTGATGAAGGATCCATCTGCCTCTGGGGCGCTTTGAAAAAGAAACCGCTTGTCACAATTAATCCAGCTCATGGTATCGACCCTAGTTCTGAAGAAGCTTTTTGGATCACAGCCATCGGATGTATTCCTAATACGGAAATCTTCGCTTCCGGATCATCTAATGGATACGTTCAACTTTGGAAATGCGACGACGGCTTTAAAGGAGCATCACCGATTGCTACACTACCAATTTTAGGTTTCATCAATGCAATCACTTTTTCAAATGACCTGAAACAAATGTTCGTCGCTGTCGGACAAGAACACAAACTAGGAAGATGGTCAAGAGTTAAAGAAGCGAAAAACTCAATACTTGTAGTCAATATTCAACAACCAGATTAGGTATTATATTTTACTCTTAAAATATACTATTTATTAATTCAACTTTTTTCTTTTTACAGGCTACCTTTGAATCTAGGAACAAATTGATGTTTCTTAAGTTAAATGGAGGATAAAATGTGGAATCTTCTTTGTCGACCCAAAATTTTCAACGTTTCTTCAGGCTGAAACTGGATTAAAATGAATTCAATTGCCCATCCAATGCTCCATTTTTCACTGATATCATTCAACCACCCAAAGGTCTTCAAGGTGGATCATCCATTTAATTTTTTAAACTATTCTGTAAATATTTTTTAATAAAATATGGTACTGATCGAACTTTTTACTTCCAACTCTTAAGATAAAAAGAATTTGTAATTTACATCAAAGCCTGCACCGTTTCTATTGCCTCACAGTATAATGAAATTCCATATTAGGTTTGGTAACTTAAGCTTTTAGCTATCAGTTTCCACAGGAAGCTGCAGAGTTAATTTGGATGGGTTAATATTCAGGAACTAACTAGAACAAAATTTGAAGCAGTATTAATATTGGACTTCCAACTAATTCAAGGCGACCAATGAAAAATATTTTAAGGGCCGCTGAAAGTGACCAAGAAGTGATTTTGAGAAAACGAAAGTTTGATTTCTATTAATCCTGTAATGCATTACATTCATATATTTCCCCCCTTGTTGTTCTACCAGATTATAGTACTCCTTCATAGCCCCTAGATAGCGCTACAATCTCTTTTTTCCCCCTTGGCCCTTCATTTGAGAATCTTCAATTACTCAAATCCTTGAAAGGATTATTGATGGCATTCTTTTATTCCTCATCCAAAAAAGTCCAGAGAAACTCCACCATATTCAATAAAATTTTACGAAAAGAAGCAAAATTTTTAATTCTCTACACACCATAAAGTTTGCGGAGAATAATAGCAATAGATATGATGGAAATTTGAAGAGCGAGACAGTAGGATAGGAAAAATAAAATGAACAAAATAAAATGATTGAATTCTTCTCTATTCTCACCAAGCGATTACAATTTTTTTCCCCCGGTTAAATGCTGGCTGTCTTAATCTACAGGTAAAAATGTTTCTTATGAACAAATAGAGAAAACGGCATCATAAAAAGTTGAGATCTAACAATTAAAATAAAAAAACAAAAAACACTGCTTTTATGAGAAATTATGAATGGAATGTCAGACCACTGAAAAATTAACTTTTTTCTTTCAATTGAAGTTAACAATCTATACATTGACAAACGATAACAACTAGAAGAAAAATATTGAAAAATTCTGTAACCACATAGACATTCAAAATATTCAAAAACTTTTGATTTTTAAAAAAATTTTCTTTATGACAAGAATTTTTTTTTGTAAAAATATACCCAATTTTTCTTCAAATTCTAAAATAGAAATTTTTATGTTTGTATTAATGAATACAAAATACCTTTGAGGTTTTTTGGTATTTACAATTTTTTTAAATAGAATTTTTTTAAATTCTGCTTTTCTTTAAGAAGAAAATAATATACATCCAAAAACCGTTAGCTCACAATTTTCCTGTAATCGTTTTTTCTTTTAATTTTTCGCCCCGGTTTTTAAAAATTCTTTTATTGAAAGATCAAGAAAAAAAAATTATGAATTCCAGTGCTGCACAAACGATTTAGAAAACTTGTCAGTTTGCAACAAAATTAAAATTCACTGGGAAAAGATTTTTTGATAAATCAACTTCGATAAAAAATAAAAAATATTTCCTATTAGTTTGAACACTTTTGAACAAATTAGTGCCTAAAATCCTTCAAGTGTCATTAAGTGGAAAACCCATAATTTTTTAGTTTAAAAAAATGACTTGGAGGGCACATTAAAAGCTAAAAAGATTAATCTTGTAGTAACATCAAAAAAGTTTGAAACAAAAAAAAAATTTCCATGGCACCATAAATAAGGTAACGATTTACCGGGGCCTTCGGCGCCTTGTGTTTTAAATATTCTCGTTTTGTATATACAAAGGATTTTTTTCGTATACATTGAATATATACATTAAAATGTACAAGTTTGTCTTTATATACAATGGACTAGAACTAAGGCCTTGGAGGCGAGGATGAGACTTTGATGTCTTCGCTGAGGCAGGATTCTTCGGACGATTCCGCTCCGGTCGTATTTCCACCAACGGGAGCGACTTCCGTTCCCGCCGTCGAACTTGGAGTTGTTCCGACTGAATCGTGTTTTTTCCACTTCGTTCGTCGGTTTTGAAACCAAATTTTGACCTGGAACATTGAAAAACAAAATTGATAAAAATTTTCAATTACTATGAGATTCACAGTTTGAGAAAAGATTATGCAGTAATTGCCACATGGGAAGATTAATAAATTAATTAGCTAGTGAACAGACGTTTGCAAGTTTAAGGGGCTCCTGTTTGTTCTCCCTCTGAGTAGTTTCCATCTTAAAAACATTCTTGGGAGTTAGCAGGGAAGTTTTTAAAGCAAGTTGATGGCCGTAGACGGTGGGAGGGATGAAGGGTTTCGGGCCCCGATAGAGCCGATTCAATAAAGCCCTGCATCACTCCTTCATAACAAGGATGGTCTGGAGGGTGAGGAAGATCGTTGGGGTGGCCACCCTTCGCCTCCAGCATTCTCCTTTCACGACCCCAAGTCCTTCTTTTATCTCACTTTATTGAGCATTAACTTAAGTTTATACTGTCTCCTTTACAACCCTTTTACTTCATAAATAATTCCGAAAGAAAGATTCAAGAAAAATATTCCTCTTTTGTAAAATAAAGGATAAAAAGATATTAATTTATAAACTCAGTTATGATTGACGAGTCATCGCTACTTTGTTTCTTCATTACTTTCTTAAATTAGAAGAAGAAAAAAAATTACGTAAAAGGAAAAATTGCCTTTTGATTGTGGCTTGAGTAAGTTTTTATATTTTTTCTTTCCCTCAAACCCTGGTTTGTATACAAAGGAGTGTCATTGAGTCGAGGGTGTAGTGAGGGAAGGGGTTGAACGTTTAAGGAGAACCCCTAATTAGTAGATGGTACAAAGCGGGAGCTCGGAAGGTAATTAGAAGGGCAGGGTTGGATATTTGCAGGACAGCTAGTAAAGGAGAAGTCTGGGGTGAGGGTTTTGTGTTAATTAATCCTCCTAGCCCCCTTCCCCTCTGGCCCGTTTTTCCACCCCCCGACTCAGACTCGGCTTTTCCTAGTGTCAGTGGCAAAGGGCTCAGACCCCAGACCACCCCCTATCCAGAATTCTGCCACTATTACCCAACTTGGGACTATTTTCCCTTTCCCCTTCCACCCTCTTCCACCTTCTTTTCACGCCAAATAATTGCTCTCGCTTCTAAAAGTCTAAAAGAGGCATCTTCAACTTTTAGCAACCCTCGTCTTTCATTCAAAAGAGCCTACAGCTTAAATTTTTTTTTCGCTCCCTTTTCCTTTAAATCTTAAAGGTACGTTTAAAAGTGGATAATGATTTTTTTTTTCAAACGATCAAGACAGCAATTTTTTAATTATAGGAAGGCAATAAAAATGATAATTTCCACAGAATTCTTGAGTTAACTTTTATATAAGGTCAAATAATGTTGACATCGCTAAATTCGTCAAAGTTTTTTTAAGACATCCTCCAGTCTTATAATTAGTGGATTTTTATATATGGCGGCCAAATTGGTTCTGATCACCCCCTACTGTTTGTACAGTTGAAACACATTTACCTTCTCGTAAAAGAAAAAGAAAATAACGAGGTCTAAATACGATCTTCTCCCCCTTTTTTTGACAGACAAGCTACAGGCCCGAATGTGTCAAATGTCATCCTATGATAAAACAAAATACAAATAAACAATATGAACGGTATACAATTTTTCCAGATATCTGACAGACTTCCAGGTGACACATCTTTGGAAACATTCTTTCTATTCTTAAAAAGATCCCAAAATCAAACTTTGTTACCTATGAGAAAATTAAATTAAGATGTAATTCAGGAATAAAATAAAACAATATGAAACGAGGATTCGTGACAAAAGCCATACGTCTATCACGTACTAAAACATGGCAACCTCACACGAACTTTGGTGTGAGTCATGTCTGTTAAAGGCTTTTTTTGAAATCGACAGATTAAAGAGTGTTAAACCGTTCAAACATTCAAAATCAAAACATCTTTAACTTTAAAAGGATCAATCTGAAATCAATGGCTTTCTCGTCAAATGTAAACGGCCCTATATCATCTTCATGATTTTCTTTCATTCACATAATCCCACCCTCTTCACCATCATTGTTCAAATTAAAAAACGTCAGCCGTTTTAAGGAGGATAATTGGTTGGATATAAGGTTTTATTTCAAGGTATTGGTGTTAATTATAATTTATAAGGTATAAATAAAAACAGATAAAAGCCAAGTTATTTTAAAACTTTTTTTCCCCCCTCTACAGTTCGTCATATCCAGAAGGATAATTGGTTCGCAGGGGGAGGGAGGTTGCCATTTAGACAGACCTACCCCATCCACTCCCGCCGGCGGTGATCTCTAATTGCCTCCCCGCAACCCTTTTCACCCTTTTCCAAACCTTCCCTGGCGTCTCAAGGGATAATTAAACCGAGTCATTGTTCCCCAATCAAAGGAAGAGACTTTGAGGATTCAAAACGGGGATTTTCGTTCTCTTTATTTCTTACCTTTTTTAATTGTACCCTAGGGATAAATAAAGATTTAAAAAATAAACAAGTTGATTTTTAAAAAGGGAGCAAAAAAAGTGGTAATTGTCTTGTGCTTGAGAAGAATTTTCAGGGGTTAAATCGTTTAAGGCACTTGTAGAATGTGTCTGAAGCATTGGAATTGATCGTTTGTCTATATTTTTTTACAGCTGAACGGATAAACACGAAGGTTATTCGGAACGGGGAGGCCCCCATCACCAGATTGGTTCCCTGAGGGGCCTTCCGTCCCGGCATGCCCAGACTCAATTTTTATCCATTAGGCTGATAGGATGGGCAACGCACCCTCGGGACGTGAGAATAGCGAGAAGAGAAAAACGAGAAAAAGAGAGAGAAAAAATCTCGCTCAAGGCGGTTACAGAATAGAGAAAAAACACGAAGAGGGACGAAAACCGACTTTCATAACATTTTCAGTGGAAAAACCCTTTTACAGAACCCCCTTTATCATCGCCGTCCTACCATTCCGAAAGTAAATCGTTTTGCACCCGATTCTTCCATTCTCCACTAATTTTAACTTAAATTCAGTGGTTTGTAATAAATTATGCATTATACAAGAGGGGAAATAATACACTTTCTATAAGGGTCTAAAAAAATCAATAAAAGCAATGAAGACAAGTTGGGCGAGTTGTTGAAAGCACTCCTGATAGGGATCGCTTAGTTGAACCCGCCACACGACTTGGATATGCGGGAAAAGCATAAGACGTGTCCCTTGCCCAAATATTTCTGAGGATAAATAGTTTTTGAGTTCTGAAATCTGATAAAACGTGATGATTTGTTGAAATCAAAATGTGGGACGAGGACGGTAGATATCAGAACAAACTGGCTTCATCAAATGACCCTTTTCTTCTCCCTTCAATTTTCCTCCTTTTTCTAAGGGTCCGTGCGTCAATTGTCCGAAAATCGCTTTATTGACACAATCGAACGTTCAACATGCGGAGAGAATTGGAGTGATTAAAAAGGGAGAAAAAAAAATTCTTTAATTAACAAAACGTTAATTAAATGCAAGAACAAAAATTTCCGAAGCTATTTAACAAATCCCTCGTATGCACACAGCGTTCCCCAGTTAATTAATGGCGATCAAATCAAATCGAGGATGGAATGCTAACCAAATGCCCCGAGCTCCGGGATTAATAAGAGAACATTATCTCATGGCAAATTATCCAACTCGTAAACTCGTACACGATTCGATCTAGTCGTAAATCATTTTCACTCTACGTAATTACGCATAGTTGGGAAATTGAGGGATTCGAAGGATGGCTTAGAGGAAAAAATGGATGTTTACTCAGAGAGGGTATAGGGGCTCCTGTTCGCACATGCGATTGAAACATAACAAATCCCTTGTTTTTACAACGGTTTACCACACATTTTAGCCCCGGGCGTACTCTTTATTCTAATCTCAAAGTTTCGCACATGAAGTGATCCCCTAAGTCAGCAATTTTAAAAATCGACAAAGCAAGATTTCGATCAATTTGAAACTTCCTAGTGAAAAAGTCAAATTGTGCTCTAAGAGGTTTACCTGATAGTTGCATATGATTTACAAGAGATTTCGAGATAGGGTAAGTTTGAACGAGGCTCAGAGAATAGGATCAAACAGAGGGGGTGTATTTACAGAGTCTGTTCTGACAACAATGCGACATTGTTGTGGCCGTCAGCACACATTGTTAATTGGATCTAATAAGCTTGCGGGCTCAGTTCCACAGAGCCATCCCGTAGCCCCTCTCTCAACCAAACCACTTTCCCATATCGTGACTAAATAGGAAACCTACATTATACGCAATTCCGTCATTTTGTTGATAATATGAAATATCTTCGTTATTCCCCTTCTTTTCGCTCGGTTATCTTTGAAAAACAATTGAGGGGAACGATGCACCGGGGGCGATTCCTCTTCTCCCCTATGTCATATCCAATAACAACAGATATGATTCACCACATCCAATTAATTAAAGGTCCAATGGTTCCCACCCCTTTTTCCTCTAGAGCCTCGACTCTCGACCCTTAATTGATTGATTCCCGAGAGGGTTTTCCAGCTTAGGTATTTGTCATTAAAAAAACAACTAAGATTTTTCCTTCACAGAATTTTTTTAATTAAGTGGTTTTTAGATTAACTTTTCAAAGCTTAAAGCTTTGAATCGGTTTTCAATATAAACTCGCTTCCAAAAAATATTTTTAAATTAATCACTTTGCTCTGGAAACATAAAAATTCTGGCTCATGCGATTATTGGCGAGAGTTTGTATTGCCTTATATATTCTTTTGTTGATAGCTAAGAGGTTGCAGTGCATGATAGGCGTTTGAGATAGCTGATGGCGCGTCCTCCTTTATAAAATGGAATTGGGCTAATTTGATGATGTGAGAAGCATCCGTTCCCTGATGTGGAAAAGAGTGATTGAGTCTCCTGGCCCTTCAGATGATTACTGATGGAGAGTAATTTCTGCGGAGGATCTCATGGGAGAGAAGAGCAGTTTCATCGCAATACTGTATATCGAGGAGAGAAATCCGAAACTCATAACGTGTCCCCTATTTCGATTTTGACGACGCGACATTCCCCTTCATCAATCAAACCTACAGTCACAAAATAATGAATCTCTAACCTTCTGTGCCTTTTTGAGAGAAAAAAAAAGACTGATAGTTAATTTTTACGGAGATAAATAAAATTAATATTTACTCTGAAAGGTCTCGGATCAAAATGAGATAGTATAATTTTAGGCCGTCATTATTGTTAAATTTATAAATGTAAAACAGAAAGGCGCTTTAAAGGAGTTTCGCGCTTAGGTTTTCAGTGAAGGGGGAGAGAGGGAATACTGAATTTGTAACGGGGATAATTAAGCTGTCAGTTGTGGGTTTATTGCATAATTTCGGGATGAGCTTCGGGGTTGTTTAGTCGGAGGCAGGGCTCGGGTGTTATTCTAACCCTTCGCCCCCCCGTCACGCCCATCCGCCTCCGCCCTCCGTTTTGCTATAACCGACCCCTAATTATATCCAGATACACGTTCTGTTAATCCTAGCCTCACCCCTTTGTACCGTTGGTAAATTATGACAAAATTTCGTTTAATTTTCTGACGTTTATTTTAATTTCGGAGTTTTGGAAATCGTTTTATGTCCCAAAAGCGTTCTCGTAGGCAAAGGGTATAAAATCGCAGTCGGGGATTTTATAAACGAAAATACCATTTCTCGTGTTGACAAAAACATTTCAATTGACAAATTTCATCAAAGGGGCTTTATTTTACGATATTATCTCTTATTTTAACCAAAAATTTTCCCTTTGTCACTATTTAAAAAAAAATTCCTTTTTGTAGTTACAAAAGTAGTTACGTAAAAAACCGAGGAAATAAATCGGTAATTAATTGGCAGTTAATAAATCTTCGGTTCAGGAGGGTGCTGTAAGCTCCTTAAGTGGTTCAATCAAATTTAATGGGATGGAAGCCGATACAAAAAAATGAAGGAAGGAAAGAGGCGAAGAGGAAAAAAAAGTGCGCTTAAACATCTGTTACAAGCAATTACTTTCATTGAAAATGAGGCTCAGCCTTTGTATTATCGCCTACTGAATGCCTTAATAACCACCTATTAAACCACCGTCTAAATTGACGAAATGAATACATAGCGTTTCTTTTTATCGTCAAACCTAATGAGTCGAGTAATACCACTTTAATTAGTGAGGCATTTCAGTGGCTTAATTTAAATAATGTGCTTCAGAAAGTTCTTTTTCCATTTTGATTAAAACGTAGGTTATTTTTTCGTATTTAAATATTATAACGATCTTGAGCAGAATTGGTTTTCTATAAGGATTTAGGTTCTTCATTGGTCATTCGTTCTAAAGAAATAAATGGGTTAATTAATTTAAATGAGTAGTAAAGGAAGAAAATGAATGACGAGGGAGAATGACTAAAAAAAAGGTTGTTTAGAAACCCCATAAATTCAACTTGGGGAGCAATCAGCACGGTCCAGACGGGTGTTAAATGGATCGTTCACAATTGGCAACCCTTTCCCACAAACCGTTAAATACAAACACTTTTACTGCTCTTTTGAAAAATGCGAAGTTAAAAGCGTTTGTGGTTGGATCAGAAGGAATAAACAAGTTGAGGATTGTGGGAGGAAAGGGGAGGAAGGGTAGTTGTGACTCCGGCATGTATAATGGGTCAGTAGCGGCGGCAGATGTGGTTTGTGTTGATCCCATTAACTTCAGAGGGTCGAGGCGCCAAACTCCATCCATTAACTCCGTTCCTTCATTAGGGCCCTCGGCTCTCCTCTCTCTTTCTCTCTCTATCCTGGACCAACTGCGACAGGGTCGGGTCCGACTTGTTTAACTACCTACTCGCTCTGCCACCCACTTACCCTTTTCCGGACAACAACGTTTGACTAACTAATAAGTAAAGCCCCCTTTTAACATTTGAAAATCTCGACTATATAATCCGTTATTCAAACCTACAATACTTTCAAAGAAATCCTAAGCAATGATACCAGTTCTCTTGTCATTATTGTCAAACTGTTAATCTGATATGTATAGTCCAAAAGTCAATTAACAGACGAATTATAGTTGATTCGATTCTAGGGAATATGCATATTGCGAATTGCAATTCAATTACGGAGTATCCGGGAAGATGATGGATGATCTCAAAATGGTACCTACAAAATCGATAGACGTATTATGTCTTCCCTAATTATCGGAAACGCTTTTCGAAAGCGAAGAGGGAAATTGCGACGTTGAAATGGGTGCGAGGGGGATGCGATGACTAGGCCTGTCGAGCAAAGCTAGAGCACGTTTGGAGAGCTGCATTTGACGGGATAATTCATCAGAGGGTAGTTAATCGTGTCACAGACTCGAGTTCCCTCTCTCGTTCTCCCCTTCGGGTCATAACGACGAGGGCGGGAAGCACAACTCAAACGTCACAACCCTCCCCCACCTGTCAACTTTATGTCTTGACCTGTCAATAAACATTTTAACAAAAAAGAATTTTTTAGCGAATTAATTATTTTTTAAAACGCAACGGTAAAATTAGTCAGTAAATGGAGGTCTTAAAAAGAGAGGCCGACTATTTGACTAATGGAAACAGGCTGCTAACCGCCAGTCTTATTCGAGCGTTAACTGATCCCTTTATGCCACCCAGACTCTCTCAGCGTTCCCTTTTCCCCCAGCCCCCACAAATCAGTTAACGTCGATCCGGCTTCCTAAGGCCCTCCTTTGAACTTCTCCAGTTTCAAAGACGACCCCGTTACGAATCTGAGACTGTTAATTAAGTTAAAAGAGCTTTAGACGCAACTCACGTCTGTTAAATCGTTCCTACACAACTGCAAACACAATTGTTTTCAAAGAAAACGACGATAAGACGATTAGAAAAGGAAATCCATTCCGTCTAAGCACAGTGACCATGGAAATTTTTTTTGCTAACATAGAGCTTTTGTTCTTTTGACTTTTTCACTCACTGTTTAAAGCGAAGGAATCACAATGATGATTAATAAGATCGAGGAATCATGATGACAGGTAAGTTCGTTCTCTAATGTTTAAAAGATTATTAAAAGGAAGGGTCTTATGTTCCGCGTAGCATGAATGATTCATTAGCATCTTTTCGTAGTGGAGTAGAAAATCTCTCGCAGGTGCTCTCTTTTTTTAAATCCCATACTTCCTGCCAGTCTGCTGACACATGAAATGGTTGTTTTTTGTATTTTTTATTAAGGAGGCCCCCGTACCCGTAGCCGTATTTCCTTCCATTAATAGTAAGACTCGCGTGGGAGCCTTTCAAATGATAATCAATGCTGAGGCCATTAGAGCGACAAAGAGTGCGTCTAATGGACGGACAATGAATGTGGGCGGGAAGAGGGATTAGTGTGTGGAATCGATGAACACCTGCGAGGCGGACGGGGACGGCGACGTTTTTCTCGGCCCGATCAAACAATTACCCCCCCGGACGCCCCCAACCCACATTTATCCACAACTTATAAACGAATTTGAAAAGTAGAACGACGGAATTATGGATTACCGATCAGCAATCAATTTGAGACCGTTTCCTTTTATATGAAAGTGCGGATGTTTTAGACGAGTCGAGTTACGACGATAAATCTTAATCGTCTCCAGGGATTGAGATAAGCTGGCAGATGAAAAACAGTCTGTCTTTATTTAAGGTTCCAGACATCCTTCAGATACGCCCAATCGTCAGTTTCGATTTGACGGCTAATCTGAAAAATTCTGCGCGAAGAAAAAAAAATCACTAAACAGGAAATCCTCTTGAAACTCGAAAGCAATTTAAAGTCCATTCCAACCATTATAGCTTTTAGGAAATGACGTCATAATTTTCGAATAAAGTTCCGGAAGTCCACTCAATTATTAAGTAGTCAATATTACATGAAAGCTACCCTTAAAACCTTCTTCATTCACACGAATGCTACTGTCATAATTTCTTTTCTGTCACCACTTAGGAACCTGCTTAAAATTTCATGGTCACCTATAAAGAGATAATCGATAATCTATTAACAAATAACACAAAAAAACAGCGGTTTTTCGCAAAGAAAAGCCTTAACACTGTATAGTAACTATTTTATTATTCCTAAGAAAAAGATCTTTCTAATCGTGCGATCTCATTTTGGCCAATTTTATTGATAAAATTGTTTAGAAACTTAATAATACAATATTGCATTGAGCGTATAATATTGCTGGCTAAAACCTATTAATCTTGTGAGGGGTAAACAACGTGACTTTCCCCTCACCGCTAATCTGATTAGTTAAAGTTACACGTGCGGTTAAACAGATGGGGAGCTACATCACCAAATCCTACTTAACAGCCATCAAATTCATTCTAATTAAAGCCCACCTTTATCCGACAGTTTGAAAACTCGACGTTTAGTTCAATATCGAATAAAACGAGTAAAAACGAGGAACTTTGGAGGCGTTAAAGTTGTGTACGGTTCATTAGACGAGGAGGAGTTTCCTTTGACAATATTATCGTTACGAGTTCAGGGAGGAATCTGTTGCTTCCCTCCGCGTCCTTCCGGACTATCACCACTAACCCACTTTCCTCCCTCTAGGAGACAAACGCCTTAGCGAAACTCCATTTCCAGATATTAAACCCGCAAACCCCCTCAACTAATCTTATTTCAAATTCCACATAAGCTCCACATACGGAGACACCTTTTTTTTTTCTCTCGAAGACAAGCAAACCCGCAGAGCACATCTGTTGAGAGGGTCTTAACTCACTGAGACCTATTGTTTAAAAAAAATTCTTGTGTCTGAAATTTAATGTGGTACATAGTAGGTAGATCCTGAAAAACAAAATCTGAACGAAATAGATTGTTTGATGTAAATGTGGTCGTACCTTCACAGGGGAATTCAATAAAGAGAGGAAGGAGAAAGCAATTAGTGTTAGCCAAAAGAGGGAAAGCACAATGTGAAGGGAGAAAGGGGATGATTAATCTTTCTTGTCACAATATTCAACGCTTAACTTTCCGGTTCTTCGCCTGAATAAATTCCCGAAAAAAAAATCGAACACATCAAATGATAGTTTGCAATGCTTTAGCCTCTTTTGCATCGTTGCGTCATTCCAAGGGAGACGTGAGACTTTAAAATCCTGTATCCAGCTGTCAACGTTTGAAAAATTTATAGGTTTGTGTCTAATTTGAATTTGTTTCGTTCTGAGGACCTTCTGGTGCTATACAATTTTTCAAAGCTCAAGTTTGTTGGACAAAAAATTTTTTTTTCTTGCACCTAAGAAAAGTTTGACCGATCTGGTTAACCAGACGTGAAAACACGTCCCTAATCACCCACACTGAGTGGTTCCAGCTGATCAATAAACGGTAATTGAGATAGAAGAGCGGATGTTTTCGGATCGACTCGTAGGTTTCGGGCTTGGGGGTTCGGATAGTCGGGAAACAGACTGTGAATCGGGGCAGGGGGGTGGACTGTGATGGGGAAGAGGTGGTTTAATGGGCTAAAACCCGCCCCAGACAATCCACCCTAATGAGTTGTGTCTCTCTATTCAACCTTCCCTTTTCATCCCTCCGACTCATCCTCGCATCCTCTCGATCCACCACTTCTGACTCTCCAGTTCCAATTGTAATTGCATCCAGTTTTAAAGGACTAATTGGATCCCTTATACACTCAAACTCTCTAACACCTTTGTATTTCCTAGTTCCACCAATCTCTTTAATTGACCCATCATCAATAATTTCAATAGTATTGTCTTCCTATAAAGTTGTTTTTGAACTTTTTTGACATTTTCCTTTCAAATGGCATTAATTGATCATCGATTAGAAAAACACTTTTTCACCGCATTAACCTGCTTCCTTTTTTTTCGTCTTTTTTTTCACTCAAAGTCCCCGTGGGGGGTTCAATTCAGTGAAAAGATTGCCTTAAACTGATATCTTTCGAAGAATCTCAATGGTCTACGGCGAACGAGGGGAGCATTTGTAATTGAATACCATCCCGCCTCGAACCCCTCCACCCCATTCTATATACACCACCCATTTGTCAACCGATCCTATTAGATAAGCCGCACCTGTTCCGTATATGTATTAATAAAAAAAACCTGCCTTGTTTTTAAGCCATTTACAGTAATGAGTTATTTGCTCGTAAATTAAGGGCATTCAGTGATTCATCAAGCTAGGGGTGTGATTTCATTTTAACTCTAAAAGTACACAAAAGAACCACAAGACTGAAAAAACAATGAAGTAGAGTTTAAAAAATTGATGTAAAAAAACAAAGGATATCTGCTTTAAATGATGCCCAAAAAGGGCAATGATCACCTATTTATAATTAATAAAAATAAAAAGAAGAAGGGGGAGCTGAAACAAAGCCGCTAATTGGCCGTTTAATTCAAGCCCTGTGGGTTTTCAAAGCGTGCTCCCAGTTCGGGGAGGAGGGTCGAGGAGAAAAAGGGCATAATTAATGCTGGGTCGGATGTTTTCCGACGGGTTAGTAGTGGAGGGAAAAACGTCCTGTTTAAACTGCGGTGTGAATAACGAGGATGAGACGGGGAGTGGTAAAGAGTCGCTTCACTTGATATGACATGAATCGATATGAGTTAAAAGCCCCCTTCCCAACCCACAGAGTTTAACGCCTAAAAAACCCTTCTGAACGCACCTGTTTACCTTGTAATCGTAATTTTTTATTGAAAACGCACTTCGATTTTTTTTAAAATAACACGAAATATTTGTAAATGATCCATGACTTCATTAATTTCCCAACGGGTAAAAAAGAATTGGAATTTTTTTCGTAATTTTAATAGATCTGTTGAGATGAGATGGCATCAGACAACCGTTATTAAGAACAGTGACTTTGCCGTTTCCCTTTTCCATGGATTACTTTAGCGGGTCTGAGGGGTTCGGGGGGAACCCCCTCGTTGCTTTATTAAACTGTTGTTATGGTGACGGCGTGGGGGCGGTGGGGGTGGGGGATCCTCCTGCCTCTCGGTTTACAACTGGCATAATTCAAGGGAGTGAAACGGATTTCCACCTTCGAAACTCCCTTTCTGAACATCCGAATTTAGTAGACACCTCCAATTATCCTACTTTAACTACAAAACCCATGTTGTGGATTTTATAAGAAATTAAAGGTGATCGAATTTTTTCTGCCTAATGACATAGCTCTTGAGACTTTTATTGTAATCGACATTTCATTTCCTCATTTAAAAAATTCAATCAAATAATTTATATTTAATTGATACCCACATAAACAAGACATTTATACCCTTATGACCGGTTTTCGCATAATTTCAGGTTCATTAAAATAACTCCGGATTATTTTTAGAAAGGAGATAGGAAATAATTGGATTTTAAAACCCGACCTTTTACAAGTCGTATGGAAATCCATTAGTAGAAATAGAAAACGTTTATGTATAAAAAGGGGAACCGATAGTTTCTTGGTGGGGAAGGGGTAAGCGCGGATGTTATTGTTAGTTCGACGGGGTAGGGAAAGCCTAAGTGGAATACAAGCTCTGTGACTAATTTTATCGACCGACATAAGAACCCCATTAAAGCTATTAAGGCGGCCGACTCCCTCCCATACCCCCCGAGCCACTTCTTTCTCGCCCATCACCAAACGAGACTCTTCCCTGTAAACAGTTTATAAATTACATCTTCCTTTATAACGAGGCCACCCCTTCTTTAATGGGGTGGATTTAAAAGACTCGCATTCTTCGCTATATTAAAAATTGAAAAGGAAACAACTTTCAATTTTCGTAAAGATTTTCAGACTCCACGTTTTTACAAACAATACCGAGGATATTTTGAGACTCAAAAGACTTATGATTTTTTTTCTTTCTCAACACTGATCCAATAAACTGCGAGAAATAGATGTGACCTAGAGAGGTAGCGTAAAAAAAAGCGCTTATAAAGACCACAGAATTCTGAAAAAAGCGATAAGGAAAAGGAAATAGGGAGTTGACACAAAAACTTTTATCTCTTCATGTTTTATCTAAATAAAGCTTCCTAATTAAATATTTTTTATAACCGAAGGAGAAGGGGAAAAAAAAACTTAGAATGTTTTCCTTTAAAATCATCCGGGTCGTTAAAAGGGGAAAGAGGTTTGTTCGCATCGGAGGGGAAGAGCGATTATTAAGAAATTAAAGGCCGGTAGCGCTTTAGGAATGAGAAAAGGGGTTAGGGGGGGGGGAGGCCGAGGCTCCGTTCCGGAAGATGTTTTCTGTTAAGTTAGTAGAGGCTATTAACCATCCCGGGGGCTACTTGCCTCCTATTGCATTAATACACCCACTAATTTTCCGCCCCTCGCCTCCTCCCCAGTCCGGCCCCTTCGCATAAAACCCTCCGCCTCATTCAATCCTATGTAAATAATTTTCGTTCCCATCGCACCAACCCCTTCCTTTCCTGTCTTTAATTAATCGATTTTATCTTTCAATAAAGCATTCCAACTCATTTTTTTTAGTCAATTCTTGAACCAACCTTGCCTATTTCATAAAAAAGTAGAAGTTTTTCTTTTTTTAAATTTTCCATTTTAAATATCAATAAATTAGTTCGAAATGTTTAAAAATGACATTAATCCCTTTAAGGTGTTCCGTTTTTGGCTTTATTATAGAAAGCAACTTTCTCAAATGGTTTTCTTTAATTAAAATTTGATGAGAATAGAAAATTATTTATATAATTATTTTAAGTGGGTATTTAAAGGATTTTATACGTTATAATGATAATGAGGAGTTTTTGTTTTACAATAAAATCACAAAGGGGTCCTCTGAGGGGTTGTTGTTGACATAGCTTTTGTCGTGTGGAGAGACGAGAGGGATGGTGGGAGGAACATGACGGGCCCTGCGGGGGTGAGGAAGGGGACAGCCTGGGATATCCCTCGGCCGTGTCACCGCTCGCCCTAATTGACTCGACCTCCCAATTAACAAGAGCCCTCGGGGGATTTAATGACTTCAAAACTCTCTCTCACTCGCTCTTTCTATTCGCCTTTCTCCCAGGGGGAGGCCGCGTTCACCCCCGCCCGAAAACAAACGAGGGAAAAGCCCTACATTCGAAACGGGTGACTCCCATTAAAAGATCAAACGATGGAAAGCTGCGATGAAACAATGCCTTCTACTAAAACCATTCCGGGGTTTTAGATCCCTCGGGGGTTGAAAACGCAAGCTCGGGGCGAAAAAAGGAATTTATTCACCCTGATCTGTTTCATGCAAATCGAATAATTATCCCAAAAATATTATTTTAAGAACGCAATTACATTTCTTTAAATAAAAAAAGTTAAATCGACTAAAAAATCAATCATGCTCAATAATTTTGCTATAAATAATTGGATTCCTAATGGCATTAATGAAGAAATTTCAAAGAAAAATTAGTTTAAAATTAACCTCATTTAATGTTAACATTATGATCAATAAATAAGTACGTAGTTAATTTATCATGTTTTTTCATCAATTGAATTCGTGTTTAGCGGGTTTAGGGGGTCACAGCTTGCTTACTCATCGTAGCCTACACGAGAAACCAAAGAAGACAGTAGATAGGTCCTGAGGGCAGAGAATCAGGCTGAACAATACTGAACAGTACCCGCACAACCCAGATGCATGGCGGGTTTATCTAAACCGAGCCTTGAATTCAAAAGTGGAGGCTCGAACCGATTGTGTCTGTTTTGTAGACTCATAAAAGCTAATGAAATTTATTTACTTTCTTTGCTATAAACCTGAAGGTTATAACCCCAAAGAGATTGGCTATCCTTGGTGTAAACCAATTAAATCTACTGTGCTACGGTGGCCACAAGCGAGAGGAATAGACTGAATTAGTGGGTTAAACATGATTTTTAAAAAGCGGTTTAAAAAGATTTTTTATTTAAATCGAAAATTGATTAAAATCGGAAGTGTTTAATCATAAGTGGGGAAAAAAGTCGTAGGGTGAACGGGAGGTGGGGGCCCGTCAAGCACGAGCCACGGTTGACGAGGCGGGGAAGCGAAACGGGACCTTTTAAAGTAATTGCCGCACCCGGAGTCCATGTTTTCCGCACGGATAGTACACGCCACCAACTTTGATTGTTATTTATGAGATGCGTTCCGTTTTATTTGACCAAACCACTGGTTTTTAATCCGATATCAACTTTAAAAAAAGAAACTAACTAAGCGACGTGGGAGTTCCCCCTTTTTTGTTTATAAATTCCCCGCTAATTATGATAATTGTATCAATTTTTCGGGATTTCGAACATTCAAACGTCGTTTTCCATTATTAACGATTAACAAAATCAGACCTCATACGAATTTGACTAATGAGCCCTTCATTAAAATCCGCTTTTATTATTAAACTTTCAAATCCTCCTCTCGGCACGTTTTAAATAGCTAGGATCTAAAATATATCAGAGATGGGTCATTAGGGTTTAATCCGTTTTTCAGATTTACAACGACATAATTTTAACTTTAAGGCTAGATTTAACGACATTTACAACTCGACGGCCCACTCGTCCCCTTCCCTTTACTTTCTCATTCTAACACTAATACACCTCATTCATTAAAATATCTCATTAATACCTAACATGAAATTTCCATAATTATTGTCCGCTTGTGATTAATGACGGGCTAAATTCAAATTAGTAGATCGTATAAGGAAAAGGACGTTTGAATCATTTGTTGAAAATATGAAGATTTTTTTCTTAACTTTTTTCCCAACCAATGCTACTCATTAGTGTAAACAAGGTGCTTTATATACAAGTTATAGGCAATTAAAATTAATGAATGACTTTTTTTTACTAATGTTTTTTTAATATTATGCACGTAATATTGTTTAAAAAATCGTGACGGCTTAATTATTGAGATATTCTGCAAATTAGTTGGAAAAAATAAAACGGGACTACTTTGTTTATAGTTCGTATAATTCTCTACCAACCTGTGTTTCGGTGACTGAGAGGAGTTTCGCCATTTCGGACCTTTCCGTCGAACTGAGGTATTTTTTAAGCTCGAACTGCCGTTCCAATTCGAAAATTTGCCGGCCTGTGAACGTCGTCCGCGCTTTTTTCCGTTTCCGCTCGCCCTCCTCGGACGAGCGGTCGTCCGAGCTCGGCGAATCTTTTCGGCTCCTCTTTTTCGAAGAGGGGGCGGGGGCGGAAGGGGCAGAACCCGGTAGAGAGCTCACTGCAGTGCCCCCGACGATATCCGGAACTGCAAAAGAACAAACTAAAATTATTCATCTACTGGGTTTATGATCTAAAAAATCTCTTTGTCAGCAATGGAGGTGGGGAAAAAAATCTATTTGATTTGGCACCACCTTCAGGAAAAGATTTTAATTCAAGTTTTTACAAGATTGACGCGTGCAGCTGTGTTTTAAAAACGTATAAATCACGTTGACGGCTATTTTTAGAACGTTTAAAATGACTAAACGATTTTCGCTTGATCATAAAACACTGGCAACCTATCAAAGAAATGAGGACGGAAAAAAATTAATTTACATAATGCACAAGCCCACAAGTGCTTAAGAGTAATTCCAACTCCAATAACAGTAGCGACATCAAAAAGCTCTTAAGATTGATTCACGTGGACGGTACTTAGGAGTCGTTTAATGGGCGTATTAGAGAAAAAGGAGCCGTTCAACTTTTGGCTTGGATCCACCCATTAAAAACCAAGTCGGCAGATGTCTTTCGGACCAATTAAATTTTATTCCGTTCTAATCCTGTTTTTTTACATTAAAAAAACAAAACAAGAGGGTGGTTAACACGATTTCAAACTTTAATTGCCCACCATTCGGCTCCAGATCAAAGAATTTCATAGCCCGATTTCTGAAAATAAAAACGATTTTACGACGCGTTATTTCACATGAATAATAGATTAACTTGTTTAAACGTAAAACAGAAAAATTATTCAGAAAAAAAGAATTGAAAATATGGCAATAAGGAGGCCTCTGAGTCACGAGGCGTATGTTAATGGGGAAGTCGGTGAATGTCATCGCTTTATGATAAATGTTCAGGTCGTATGTCAATAGAATTAACAGACGAGAACATACAATATTCATTTCTTTCTTTATTTCTTATTTCAAGTCCTATAAAAGATTGATTTGTTTGTACTTCTATCGGAAAGAAGAAAAGATTGTAATTCAAAACCAAAATATTGAACAAAATATCCATAACTAGGTGAAAAGGTCAGATCGAAAACGTAGTTTCTAGACAAAGTCACTTTGAAAAGCATAAGTACTCATTTTCAATTCAAAAATGACAGAAATTTTGACTTGAAGTAAAAACTGGCCAAAACACTATAATTTTCATATTAGGTTAATATAGGAAGCAAAATATTATGGGATGTGTGAAGAACTATTTGACACTAATTGACCCTCTGAGCGACAAAAAAATAAAATACCGAGCACTAATTGAGACGTGAGAAAAAGAAACCTTATTAAAATATTACTTTCACATTCATCAATCCTGTATTTATATAAAGAAAAAAAAAGGAGAGGAAAAAAAAAGGCTTCATTAAAACCTGAGAGAAGGTCTCAATATTATAAAATATGAATCAGATTTGCCTCGCCCATTAGACGAGGAGACAATAGCGCCTTCTCAAATAATCAGTTACGTTTTGACGGATTGCGCTCCGTCTAGAGATGACCGGATAATCACCGAAGTGGGACGGGGCACGAAACGACCCAAGTGGGGGATGGGGGATTAATAACTTCGTTGGCAATTTAATTGGGTATTGTTCCGATTGCAACATTAACGAAGGAGAGGAGAGGCGTTTATCATCCCACTCGACGTACAAAAACGAACTCGACAATTTACATTTTGGCAAAATCTATTAAAACGAGTCTCTTTTACATTTTTATTAATTTATCCCCGCATGCCTCGCATACTAAATCGATAATCCAAGCGTATTAATAAACGTGAGTAAACTCGAATTTCTTATGGCCGAAAAAGCAAAATTGCAGCCACTTAACTTTTTATAAAATGTAATTTTAGGAATTTCAATAAAAACGTTCTTGATACAGTCAAGTTGAAAAAAGTTATGTCTCGATAAATTCCATGTTGACCACCTCTTTTCCTTGTCCCAATTCTAAAAACCCGGATTCGAAGGTAATACAATAACTTCCTTTTTAAGTAATTTAAAATAAGGTCCGCATTTTTTTAATTTAAAACATCTTACTGTATCGACAGATTCCAAACCTTATTAAGTAAAAAAGGATTCCCGACGATAAACAAAAAGAAAAAACCCGTAAAATATAAACAATCGTCAGCATTTCCGGCTTAATTAGTAAAAACAAAGATTCTTGAGTTCGCTCAATATATTCTCTGATTAGAAAGGGCAATTTAGAAAGTGGATTATTATAAATAACTTGTTATACTTAAATCTCTGCTCTTTGTCGAGTCTGTTGAATGTTTAACTTCACCTATTTCCAGTCAGGCAATGATTTGTTGATGTTTATAAAAATCTTGATATTTCACGTTTCTAGCACTTCTATTGTTTGGACGATTTAAGCAGAAGATTCAGAACAAAACAGAGTTATAGATGAATCTCGGTCACAGGAATTAGTGTCCAAAAATTCGAGTGGTTACATCCCCAAAAATACAGATCTGAAAAGAACTCTTTTTTTTTCCGAATGATTTAATGGCATTATAAAGTACAAAGGGTGGGAGTACGTTTTCATGACGTGTAATGAACCAAGGATGAAAGAGTCGAATTAAAATAAATAATTAACCCCGGTCCAATTTAGTAAAACCAACACGAGTGAAATTTAAACAATATCGACCCTCAACCCCCATTTTATATTTCGCCACACCTTTTTTAGGATATTTGAGACTCGGTTGACATGGGCGTTTTTGTAATGAGTTCGGACGATTACCTCTGAACGTTCACGCACGAATGTACAAACCAATTTAGAGCCGGTTGGCAATTACAGCCCCTCATTATCTGATTATACTAAACAAATCGTCCCTGTTAAAAAGAAAGAAAGAAAATAAAACGCGAATGAAAATTTATTTGAAACAATGTTCCAAGTTTAAAGTGTCTAATTTATCCTCGGGGAACGGATGTGAGATAGACAAGTCATCAGTTGTCTCCCGTAACGCCGCAGGGGACGAAGAATTCCCGAGAGTTCGCATTCTCTGCACTTTCTTATCCCACACTCTAAAATTAATCAGACACCCTTTTCAATTTTTTATTAAACACTTTCAAGATAAGAACCGGGACCTATATACGTTTATAATTTTTGTCATATTACTTTTATCACCTAGGCAACTCTTTACAGGGAACAGATCTTCAGATTTCAGTTTCAATAGCTACCAACATAATATTTTGAAATGTTGTTTTCATATTGAACACTTTATCCTTTATTTACCAAAAAGGGGGAGTTAAGACATTTTTGCAAACGTTTCCTCCTTTTTATTGGACGTTTAGGGATTATAAGTGATCTTTTCGAACGGCGTAGGTATGTTTTTAGAAAGAGGGTTATTCTATTGATCTTACTCAATGGAATGGTAAAATGATAACTGTCAATTTTACATCTACAAGGGGAAATTTTCCCTTTTTTACAACATTTTTACTTTATACAAAACTTTTAAGGAACCTATGATATCGAGTGTTAAATTAAGTTATTTATCAGCAAACCTCTTTTCTGCTCTTTTCAGCTGCAAAGGCTTTCAACTGTGAAAAATTAAATTTTGAATTAACTTTTTAAATCGATTCGTTTCAAACAAAAATAATCAAACGTTCGCAATGATTTTTCAACTAATGAAAAACGTGGAAATTTTAGAAAAGTGGTACATTTTGTTTGCCAAGTTAATTACGGCGTACCATAAACGAGGAATAGAAATAGATGAAAAACAAGCAAACAGTGTTTTTTCTTTCTTTTTAATCGGAAAAAAAAATCCAATTAAATTGGTTTCCCTATAAAAAGACCGATTTGAAATCAGAAAATAAAGAGTAGGTAAGCTGAAATATTTATGAAGTGGGTCTTGTATTGAACTCGTTTTCCGTAGTTGCACGCCTTTGAAGAAAGAGAAGTTTTTAAAGGGGAACGTTCGAAGCGACTATGGTCGGGGAGGAGTGCGAGGGGAGGCGACAAGGAAACTCCCACGATTCACGAGGTCGTTTTATGGTAGTTTCGATCTAATAGGAAACGTTCTTAATGGTTTCTTTATTTTCTTTTTTCTTCTTCTTCTTTTTAAGCGTCTCTTTCTCTTTTATTTGGATGACGTGCCAACTGATCGTTACCGACAAATACGGTCAAAGAGCGGTAGCGGACTCTTTAGGGAGGCTTAATAGAGGCCCCAGCCGGCACGTCACGAACTCTTAACAGGCTATTAGTACAAGTGCTTTCCTACACTCCATCTGGCCGCAGGCTTTAACGTCTATTAGCTCCGGCCTTCTTAATTTCTTTTCAGAGGAGATTTGCCCTTTAATAGCCTTAGGATTCACGTTTCCTTTTCTGATTTCAAACGCCCCACATCGAATTAATAGAGATTTATTTAATACATCACCGCACCAACAGGTCTGTCCGAGCGATGCCTAGTGTAAAGAAAATTTTCTCGTAGATAGATCATCTGTTCCATAATTTAGCTGGATAACAAGGAATATTTCACACTAGGCGTAAATTCACCGAGAAAACTCGATTATTAAAAAAGCTATTTGTTCAATTTAAAAAAGTCTATCGGATTTTTGACATGGAATTTAGGTGAGTCGATTTTAAGAAGCGATAATGACGATTATGCTTGCTTGCTTCCCGCAGTATCGTTGTTCTTTAGAGTAAATATAATTATGTACTATTTCGTCCAATATCAACGAAGAACGTTCTTTGTCTAACATAAATTTATTTTCTACACCGCAATGATAAAGGTGTTCGGTATGGCTGTACGGAATAAGATGTCGGATATCGAAATGCACGGGCGAAGTGGACGGACTGGTTACCTTCCCTTTTCGTCCCCCGCACGCCGAGGGATGACAGATCCTTTAAAGGATCACGTCGCCCGGGATGAAGTTCGCAGCTCTGCTCCCGAGGCAGTATCTCCGATGTCTGTCGGGACAGATTTCTGGAACTTCGGAAGAGGTGTCCGGACACCTCCTCCACTGCCTATGAAAGTCGACCCCCTCTATAGATAGAGCGTCAGACTTGAGGCTTTAGCATCGCCCCTTTTTCGCACTGATGCACACTTAGATATCGACAATTGTAAAACTTACACCATACCGGGCACCTTATGAGCGGTACCCTAATAACACCACAATCTACCATCAAGTTCTGTAATCATCAGCCATCACTATAGAGTTGCTCCTTTTTTTCCCATCGTCTTTTAAGTATGTTTTCCACTTTTGTCCTCTCTTATTGAGTTAGGTTCTATAGAGAATAAAATAAATCTAATTTCGAAATTGAGACATTAATTTATGCGGGGGAAATCGAGAATGGGAAATAATTTCGGTCCAGGAGACAATAATATGTCAATAGATTCATTTCTGATTAACATCAAGGGGGCCATTAACGATTTAGTACGGTTGACAAAACACTTTTTAATTGAGCAGTGGGCCCTGAATGGATTTTATGTTAATGAACGAGAGGCAACTATGTGTTAGTTACTTCCTACATTAACATATCATAAATATGATGATTGAAGGATAATCGCCTCTTCCATTGTACACCCACACGGACCTATTAGTCCGTCACCTGGTTCCCCTCTCCCACTCCGTACTCCCCCCCCCCCACCACTCAATGTCTTCACATGTGTCATGTCACTTCTAAACCGTTTTCGCCAATAACAAGTTCTTAATTTATACTTATATTCATAGCAAATTAATTTCGACACGTTCTTGTATTTGTTTTCAGACAGATTTAAAAAAATTAATTTACATCTTAAAACAATTAAGCATTCCAGGTCATCAATTGGGATGATTATTTAAATTTATGTATTGGTAAAACGGTTTTTTTTTTCTTTTCGCAATTGTGCAATGATGATAATCTCAGATTTTTGACCCCGAGAATTCGGTTTTAATGACTTTAATTAGTCCGGAAATATGCAAATTAGGAATTTCGGTAGTTCAGTAAATCGGTTGAAGTTTTCAAGGCTCTACTAATTAAATTAAAACGTATCCGATCCAGAGTAATAACGTTTTTACCAGCAAAACGTAAAAACAGATAATAATCCAAGAAATACTATAGTGCATAACGATCTAGGAACATATTATGTACATAAGCACCTAAACCTATTTAATGATGTGTACCTACCAGAGGAATTTTTTTCACAGAAAACCAGAAGGTGGGCTAGAAAACATTACCGAGGACCTGGTACCCGAGGGATTTTTGAGCAGGACTCAAGGGGCCTATGACTCTGGGAGGACCTTATAGTGAAAGGACTTCTCGAACATACCCTAGGGAATCAACCGAAGTATGAGACGAATGTGACTAGGGAACCCAATTAGGATTTTCAAGAAATTAGCTGCTTCACAAGGCTGTGTCAGGTTCCAAAAAATAATTATTTTGTTTATCCGACTCAGTATTAAACTACAAACATTTTGAAAATTAACTTTACCTCAAAATACCTTTTAAGTGCAGAACATTCGGCTTATTTAAAAGAGATGTTCGATGCAGAAACAGAAATTTAATTTAAAATTAAACTGACGTTGTTTGCGGCCACAAAATTCGGATTAATTTTCGAGTTCGAAAGATAAATTCGGATGACAAAAGCAGAGGAGTGAAAAGAGGACTTTTGTGATCGGAATGTTTGAAGGGTACAAAGTATAAAGGGTTTATCGCGTATCCATGAAACTGTGCAATTTTCATCCGTTCTTCTAGCACGGGTGAAACGCTTTTCCCCCTAATTAAAACCGGAAGAGCGAAGATTGTACTGGAAATTGGCAGAAAATTATTTACATTTATCTGAGCCCACTTCTGTTTGGGAGGCCGTGTCACTAGATTAAACTTTCAACCTTTGGTCGTAGATGAGCGCGGTTGCGGGATTGGGGGGTTGAACAAACAGTTCCCTATAAACCTGAATTAATTAACCTAACCGGGCAGAGACTACACCATGCGATGTCGATAGCTGTTCAACACGGTGACAGATAATGGGAATATTTGCATCGCCTGATCGAGGGAGTTATCGATCCCCCTTATTCGCGGACCCACCTTTTTGCGGTCCTCGTGTCAAAACCGTTATTCACCACAAAGAAACATCACTGAAAAGTTCAAAATGTTCATAATTTATGTAAAACCTTCACCATTTTGAGCTTTAAAAAAAACCTTAATTGCTTCTACGTTTGTTCCCGATCACCGACACACCTAAATATTTAACTACAACCCCGTCTTCCACTTAAAACAGAATTAACCGGAACTCTAAAAAGGAGATAATTAATGACTGGATCGTAGGAATTGACAACTTCCTGTTTGCCCTCCACCATTAACTCCCGATCGATTAAAACAATAACTTCTTAAGGTGATAATTGACTAAACACGTTCTTAACTTTTAAATTGATGTATAATTTTTAAACAAACCTATTTGAATAATGAAAATTATTGTTTAACTAAATTTTTTTTTTCATTGAATTTTACTTTCGAAAAGTCGGAAGCTTTAGTTAAATAGGTCGCCTCGAAACTAATCGATTCTATTGTAATTAATTCTTACTAAACAAAATCATTAATAAAAGAATACAATAAAAAATAAGAATGATAATAAAATTTTTACCTCGATCGTTTTTTTCGTCCGACTTTCTATCTCTTGGAAGCCTGATGAGAGCCAAGTCTTGTTTGATACCTGAAACAAAATGCTTAAGTTAAAAAATTTGCAATTTTCGGATTCTAAATAGTATACAGAAGATATAAAGGATGTACAGAGGGCACCATAAGTAAAGAGTATACCGATGTATATGTATAAAAGGAATAAATAGTAAGAAAGTGTGTACTGCACTAGACTACAAGAGTGTACCTGAAAAATCACACAGAGGATATACAGAAGTTCTATTCCTTTTTAGATAAAGTTTTCTGAAAGAACGTTTTCCCTTTGTCAATCTTACAGACCTTAATATTTAAGCCGGTTTTACCCCGTTTGAAACAAATCTGACGAATAAATCTAATTGAAAGACATAAAAACGAATGTGGGCCCCCTTCCCTCCTCATCTTCAACAGATCCCGCGGTAATTAAAACTAGACAGTTGGTAATTGGCAAAGCCAGAGGCCGGAATTAGATAATGGAAAGGGTGATTCGTGGGAGTTAACAGGGTTAGTTCGCTTTAGTGAATAGTCTGATGTCTCCAACGGTTTAATTGCCAACTTCCAAAAGAGATATCCAGTATCTTTAGGCGGGAAAAAAAATTCTATAAAGTTATTTTGACGCGGAAAAGGGGTTGAAAACGGTCCATTAATATTGATGAGAGTCGAGTTTGTTAATTAGAGGCAATCAGCTGGTCTTAATGGCACCTACAATTATCACCGCTCCATCCCTACCCACAGGAGCTTCAGTCTTTAAACAACTGTGATTAATTAACTTCTAAATAGTTAAAATTCCGTTTTAAAAATAAAAACCACTTAAGAGCCTTCGTTTTAAACACGCTTTCCCTTAATTGCTTCTCTTTTAGGGTCAAATCTGGCGTTAAAAGTTCTCTTTTAATAAAAACCAATAATAGAACAAAGTTCGAAAACCGGAAAAAACTCGAAAAACTATGAAACTAAACCGCATAACAACGGGATAGCAAAATTAGTACGTAAAAGCTTCTTTTTTTCGCTCACAATCTATTTCTCATGAAAGAAAAGGTTAATTTAAACATTTAATGAGCTCCCGCATTCATTAAAAAGAGGTTTATTTATTATAAAATGTCTTGTTCGGTTTTACGAGTCTCCTCAAGACGTTAATTGGTTTAATTAAGTTCGCATCTTCCATATAATGCGAGTTTCCTTTTATTTAATTTCGCGGGCATTTTGAAAATTGAGCGTCCCTTTTCTTTAAAAACAGTTGCCGGGATCGCAATTTTATCAGCTTAAGTGGCAATTAGTGTAAGAGGCGGAGGTTGCGCCGTATCAGGGAGGCGCCCAGAAAGTACGAGCCAACCTTTACAGGTATAAATCTCGCTCAATTAGAAATGACCTTCATCACAAAATTACATTTTGCGGTCTCCCTCTACTCTTCCTTTCGGAAAATCTGCATTGTTTCAAATTAGATAAGACAAATGAAGTTTATTGCTCGGAAAAAGAATCAAAATGATTTTCTGCTAAAAGGATTTTAAATTAATTAAAGTTTAATTTAGAAATTTTACTAGAACCTTTTTCGAACCCCATCCTTTTCAGAGTTTAACGCACGAAAATCCTTTAAAATGTTCTTTATAACTTTTTTTATTTATTTTTTTTTCTAGAATTTTACACGAGAAAAATAAGGATTTCATAATAAATGAAAGGAAACTTGTTTTATTTATACTTTTGGTTCTTAATTAATTTTTTTCACACAAGCGAAAAAATCAGAAAGTTCTTTTTAAAAAGACTTCTTTGAAGAGAAAAAGATCGAAAAAAGCGAGGCGGTTTTTAATTTCTAAACGGCGTTGTTCTCCTCCTTTGAGACCCGCGGGTTTACACGGTTAATGGCTTAAGTGGCAGCCTCTTTAGATTAGGGACGGGAGGGTTTTGAATGCATATTTAATTGTGACAGTCGCTCCCGCCTACTTTAATGGAACGAAACCCACCGCACCAGATAAAAGAGGCTCCACGTGCTTAGAACTTAAAAAGCCGCCAGATAGACAAAAAACCATTTTAAAACCAACAAATATAATAGGAAAATCAACACAAATTGTAGCCAACCGTTCCGGATATCCGGAATCAATCCCCCCCCCTAAATTACTGAAAACTTGGCAAAAAAAAAGACTGTTTTTCAGTTAAAAACAAGGGAAAAGCCCGGAAAAATGACCCGTCAAATTTTGCTTTTAGTACATCTTGAAATTGATCTAATTTCAAACAAATGGAACGTAAAATTGAAACTTATCGGTAAGAGAAACATTCAATATTTAGCTCCTTGCCGTTTTCTAGTCTCCTGTTATTTCTAAAATGACTCCACCAACTGCGACTACCTGTTGAAAAGAGGCCTGCGTTTGATAAGGGGTGGCAAAGAGGAAAACGCTTTCCCTCCTAACATTTTATTTACATTGGAAAATACACACAAATATTGGAAATTAAATTCAGAAAAACGGATTATTTTCGGTAAATTATACTAAAAGCCGTTGTAGAGGGGTTTTAGTCTAAAAATCCAATAATCCAAAACGTATTTATTTAAATTAAATACATAAATTCGTTCCGTTTGATCGAGTAATAAATGAAAAATGTGTATTTGCTTAAATGTAGGATGAGTTTCGTGCCCCCTTTTGTGAAAGACTTGAGGAAATAATCAACATAACAATGATAAAGAAAAGATTTCATCCCACTTGTCCCAAATTAGACTCGGACAACAACGGGGAGGGAAAAAAGGGCCTCTTGTCTAGGATCATAACTCATCTGCATATTTATTATCTGAGTCAAACGTTAAAGGTTATTATTTTTGTTCTGGGGGACGGAATGGTTTCTTCTGAGTCATCATCTCCTACGCTTCTCCCCTTTTGAAAATCATGAATGGCCTTATTGTTACGTTAGTCAAATACATACAACACTTGATTGATATCCGACAAACGAAATTAACGATTTTACTCGCGAATTCCTCATTTAAAATTCAGCTTTTATTTATTATTCGTTTTTATCAAACAAAATGAGTTTCGTCATACTGATCATTCTCATAATATATATCTTCATTCAAAGATTGAACTTTATCTAATATCCATGAGAATTAGGGTGCAAAAGGTGCACTATTTTATTTTATGATTTCATCTTGTTCAGGACCATAGTTTGCGAGACCCCATCCTGGCTTCGTCCGCCATTATGAAAAAACCAGTCAAATTTGGCACTTTTTTCAGTTTTTTTAATCTCTAGCGCAAAAATAATGCATTTTGACCACAAAGTAAAAAAGAAAAGGATTATTAAATTCTGCGTCTAATGAGCTTTCGAAAGCCAAAGTCGGTCTAGCAGTTCAGGAGATACCGATGATCAAAGTAGCAAAACCAGTGAGGAGACATCATCTTCATAAGTGATATCTATTAGAACCACACGACATCGTTTGATAAAAGAATATGTTCAGGATTGGTTTCTGAATGTTCCGTGGTCGGATATTGGTAACTGGTATTGGATTCTGAATTATTATTTATTAAAGGAAAACGTGTTTAACTCGTTAAAAGAGTTGATTTATAATTTTTTCTGCAGAGGTGAAAGAGTTAAAACCATGTGTCCGTTACACTCCATCATGAACTCGGCTAATCGCCGGTAGCAACATTTCAGTGCCCCCCCCCCTCCAACCTACGTCAGTATTTCACCCCCTCCCCACTCTCTCATGCTATCTCATTCGGGTCCCTTGTTTTCGCTAATTACCTCCAGAGACTACCAGGGACTCTCTCCGCTGATTTATACCGGACCATCTCAAGGATTAATCTACTTCTTCCTTTTTTGTTTCTTTTACCTTCAACAAAAGATAATTTTATTGTTTTTAGAAACTCATTTTCTTTAAAAAGACTTTACCAATTTATCTTTAATTTGGTTACCCTTGTGTTTTGGTAAGAATTTGGACGTTTTAGAAGTGAAGAGACTGAAATAACAGAGAGGACGCTTTTAAATTGCCACGTTAAATCCTCATGATTGATGTTTGAGCTCGTACGAAGACCCTCTTAGATCAGTCCGTTATTGAGACGATCCTGAGAGGGGAAAAAAAATAACAGGCGTGAGTTAAAAGGGATCGGGACGTACCTAAATCTGGCCGGGAGACAACTCGAGAGCCAAACACAACAGAGAACACCGCCCAAATACAAAGGTGGGCCCCCTCCGCGAGATTATGATTAAACGCCCCCAAGAAACACGAGGACAAATTGCCTATCAACTCATTTTTATAAATCCAAGCGGAAAGGCTTGGCTTACATTTATGTTTTTAAAAATAACTTTATAAAAAGTACTTCTATT
This sequence comes from Orius laevigatus, assembly GCA_018703685.1. NCBI lineage: Eukaryota > Metazoa > Arthropoda > Insecta > Hemiptera > Anthocoridae > Orius > Orius laevigatus. Next base: position 453,839 of record JAGWEN010000047.1, read on the forward strand.
CCGAAAAACTATTTTCATGATAATGACAAAATTTCATTATTCCAAGGCAATGAAAAGCTCGATTTTGAGACAGAGAATATTTTTAAAACATTCTATACTTTGTGAACTAAAACGGTTTATTTTAGCCATTTAGACGATGATGAAATTACTATTTCAATAAAAATTAAACGATTTAGGCGCTCCGGGGAATAACAAAAAATGGTTTCGAATAAATAAGAGGCCTATTAAAAAGTTATTTATAGAAAATTATATATAAAAAGACATAAAAAAAAGAGTAGAAAGTAGCTACATTTTAGGGAAGAGTCTTATAAAGATTTACAGCCCACAACGCTCTCCCGAAATGATTTCCTCAGCTTTATGTTGTCGCCAATGTTTACGATCCCGGAGTGGGCTTCTAACCCTTTTCTCTTTTGTAAAGACTCGGGCCTCGGCGTCGGCTCCTTTTCCTCAAGATTCGAGTCTAAAATCGTCCTCCCTTTTTCCTAACCCGAGGCCCTTTTATCCGTTTTTTTATTGGACACGCACCGATCCGACCGATTTACGGCCTCGTAAGAAGATTACAAACTTCTCTCTCTCGATCTCCTACTGGTTTGAGATAATGGCCCGGTTATATTCCCCTCAAAAATATAAAAATAAATATAAAATAAGTAGTAAAACAACACTGTTGCCGCAGTTAAAATTCAAGCGGCATCTTCTAATGTCCTTTCTAATTGGATAATTAGATCGATCTAGTTCCTTTCGTTGTCAAAATAAGCTAAAGAAAAGGGACAAATTCAGGCTAAAACCGAAATTAACGAAAAAATCTCAAAATCGAATTAAATCTGACTTACTCGCCTTGGGTGGTGCCTTTTTTCTCGTAGACCGATGACAATGAGACGCGGTCAATTAGAAAGGAAACGAGTCGCGATTCGATAATTTAAACTTTCGGGTGGCCCCCAGGCTTTTTCTTGGCACCTTGACAAAAATTTTGAATCTTTAAGAAGCCCTCCCCCCCTTTTTTTGAAAACAGGAGCTCTAATGAGCCTCCCCGCTTCACCGTCCGCCCGAAAAAACTTTTTTTTTCCATCCGACCACCCTTCCTCACCCGTACAAACAGATGGAGGAATTAGTAGCTCTCACCAGACGCGAGGAATTAGGGGGCCATTTGTCAACGGATTCTACAGTATATATAGCAGCTTTTAAATGTTTTTAAGACGTTTATAAATAAAAGTTTAATTTCTCTTTCAAAAACTCCAAAAATAATTGGGAATCTAAAGACTACTCAAGACAATAAATCAACTTAGGCAAATTAAAACCATCACAATTATCAAGAAAATACCTTTTTATTAAAAATCAACCGCGTTGTGCAATTACCGACATTTAGGTCGGATTAGTCATAACCCATAATTAGCAACAACTTTTAAATGAAATATTGCCATTTTTCATTAAAAACAATAATTAAAAGTTAAAACAAAAACCTTTTGTATTTGTGTTTTTGATGCAGTTTTGGGTAGCCTACTTGATTTTTTCAGTAGAATAATACAATAAAGATCCAATAAATTCAAAAATATTTTCAAAATTACTTTGTCCTCCTCTATAAAAAAAGTTTATTCTTTAAAAAATGTATGCAAACTGTGATTCTTAGGAAAATGAAAGAACCTCAAAAATAAAATTTAAAATATAAAAAAATGGAATTTGGAGTTTGACCTGACAATTTGAAATCGAAATTTGTTAAATAATCAATATTTTATTGAGGATGTAGGTGCAATTATTAATGAATCCTGATTTATTCGATTCAGCAATTTTAAGTATGACGATCGGTCCGATTTTTTTCGCTGACCGCTAATTACTCGGCAATAATAAATTTTTTTATAAAAAATTTTTACTTCATTCATATTAAAGATGATGGGGAAAAAAATGCGATTGACATTTCGACTCTTTTAACGATGGGCATAAAAAGGGGGGACCGGTTTATAATGAGAAAGCTCTCCGGCGTTATTGAGACGTCGAGAAAGTGTTTAACATTTGAAAGGTCGTTACTTATTAAAGCTTAATCCCGAAACGTTTATGTCGAATAAGGGCTTATATACGATTGAAACGACTCGACGACATGGGGCCCTATGGGAAAGGGGGAAAACGGTTTTATTCCAACTTGTACACTGTCAAAGGAAAGATAATTCATATTATTTCAAACCGAGGTAAAAACATTCGGAGAAATCCCTTTTATAAGTATTTAATTCCTAACGAGTCCTTTTATCTTGAATTTCACTCTCGTTTACCATTGAAAAGCAAAATTCGACCCAATAAAAACATTGATAACTAAAATCTAAAACCTTTGATCGTACTTCTATAATTTTTTAATCGAATTTGAGACCTTTTTAAAAAATCTATAACGATCTTGTTGAAAATAATTTAAAGTGAATGAAACATAGTCGAAGCTATTAGTCGGACAATTTAGTACTCGGACGGTCTCCCACCGGGGCCCAAACGGTTTTCTTATATTTAGATGGCACTAGTTCACGGCGTTAATCCCCCTTTCAACGTGAGTTATGCGGGCTAAACAGAACCAGAAATTACCCGACCCGAGCCACCCCTCGTTAACGACGACGTTCAAAAATGTTAAAACGGCCGCCTACCTAATCGCGGTATAAATATTATTATTTTCAGTCCCACACGCGTATAAAACACTTTTAAATTGATATATCACTCCAAGTATTTCCCTCTATTTTCGTACGGAATTCAAAATAAAGATATTTTTACACGAAAATATATAAATCCGGCTTTATTTATGTGCATGATTGCCTCAAGATCTTAAGAAATATAAATTACTAATTTTTTGTTTTATCACACACCAAATGGCTATGCAGAAAAGCAAACGAACAAATTTAAAAATTAATTAATGGCCATTTAAATGTAGAAAAGGCTACCTACGGCTCTAGTAGAAAATTACGAGACAACTGACAACACCCGATTTTGGGTCTAGCTTGTCGGTCAAGTGGTTCTTGGTTTGAAAGTCAGAAATCGGGTTGTTTTTAATGGTCGTTTTAAAGTTTCGTGCCTGGTTTTCCAACCCCCCTTTTTTTTACCTCCCCAAGACACCCTCAAGTGGGTGGAAGATCTCTCGAAAAGCCCTTAATTGCCAATCGATCTCTCACTAAAAAGGCGACTTCGTTTCTCCCCCTTCCAATTAAAACGGAAACGTTTTCATTTTCATAGCCCCCCCTTCTCTTCAGAAAAAATTGTAGAAAATATTTTGTTATAATTTCTAGCTATTCTTGATCACCAAGCCCGTGATAATTTTATGAGTCAATTAAGGCCGTTAATTGCTTCGGGATTTGTTTTATTCATAAGAGGCAATTAATGTATTAAAAACTCGCTGTAAAAATTATCAAGACCTTTTTTTTTCTTTTTTCCTTCCGACTCGTCCGAGCTGTGAGAAATGATTTAATGGCGTCTGCAATTTATACTTTCCACTCTAATTATAACTTATTAAAATTAAATTTTTTGTTATCTATTTACAGAAGAATGAGTGACCGAATCAACGGAATGCAACATCAATCCATTCCGCCGAGTTGGCATTCTCGTTTGACAAAATCATCGATGGAACGTGAATGGATCACCAGTTGGTTCAAAACGGAATTTGGATGAACTCTTACTTCTTGGGCATATTTGTCCTACCCAATGAAATAGTAGAGGTACCAATATCAGAAGGTTAAACATTCAAATCGGCAAATACTCGTAAAAAGTCACTTATTATTTTAATTCAAATAGTTTCCCATATGCCAGAAACGTCAATCCCAACAAAAACGTGCAATTTATCATTGAGATACAATTTGGTCGAATTAGTTTATGATGGAGGCGGTTGAAGAGGGTATTTTACGAAAAGGGGGGAGGGTTTTCCAGTGAGGGGGGGTTTTACGGGGGGAATAGATTAGTGCGGGCAGGTTTCCAATAACCTGATTGTATAGAAACGGATTGTTTGCAAAGCGGCTATTCCAAACATATGAACTGAATAGAATTAACCCATTAAACTCAAACCACCATCGACGGGTAGTTAATTTCTACCTATATTTACACAGAAAACCGAGTTAAAACGGTCTATTATAATGTACTAAGTATACATAGTTTATCACTTAATTAATTAATATATTCGTAAAAGGAAATACAGGACTAGTTCATAAGTTAGAACTATTATAGAAGCTCAATCATCAAAACGAGAAAAAATGCTCATTTTCCGAAGAAAATGAAGACGAATTCGCAATCAAGCTAAAAATATCATTTCAACAACTAAATTGCTTAAAATTTGGCTTACATGTCCAAAATTATCTTGAAGTAATCTTGAACAAAAGGGTGGAAATCGGACAGATCTAAAGGGGGAAAAGAGAAAAGACAATTTGTAAATAGGTAATCCACGTCTTAATCCTTCAACTTGTGATCGGTCGAGGTGAAAATGGTGGCACAAGGACCCTTGAGAGACCCCCTTTAGGTCATGAGTTAATCCAATTTAATGCACGAGGGAGAACGAGATGAAGCAATCGAGTAGACTGAAAAGAGGGGTGGGGAGACTAAAATCCGGAACATACCCCATCACGTGTATTTCCATCCGCCCTTTTAACCCCTTTGAACTAACACCTTCTCGAAAACAATTCATATCTTCAATCATCACCCCTCATCGAATAACCGAAACAAAGAAACCACACCAAAATATATTCTGTAAAAATAGAATGAAACAGTTTCAATTATTTAAAAGATTCACCCTTTTCTAGACACAACTTGCGTAATATTTCAACCCGGAGGGCTTTAGAAAGGGGGAGATTTGCAAGAAAATACAAGAATAACGATCTAAAACTACTGGTTCTATAAATTGTTGCAGAAAACGAATAATTCACTATTTCACAAATAACGAAGCAATGATCAATCCAATGGAGGGAATCAGTTCCATTGTTAAGATGAAGTAGTTCTACTATAAGAAATCAAACTAATAATCTAATAAAAAGGTCAGGTCTGGTTTGGTAGTTATGGAAGAGGAGTATGGAACTTTCTCAAAAAGTGGGTTATTTACAGACCTCTCCATTGGTGGGGCCGAACGCTATTAAGCTCCTAGGATACCCCAACTTTCAGACCATACCCTGTATATGGTGAAAATTTAGTGAAGATCGGGAAAGTAGCACGTGAGTATGGTATTTTGGTCAACAGAGTTAGCCTGTTTAGAGTGATGAACACCAAGGGTCGTTTTGACCCCACGGGGTCTCTTTGACTCCTTGCTAAAATCGTAGATACGAGGGTAATACAATAACTTTCTTTTTGGGAAATTTAAAAATTAATTAAAATTTTGATATGTGATTTGCGGTATTATTTGAAAGAGCTTATTATTTTATATAAATAAAAAGATTGATTACAAGTGGGTTGGAAAGGGTGAGCATGGGTTAAAGGGTTGCATAAACGAGTCGGGAGACAAGTTAGGCCTTTTAAAGAGGGATGATGGGGGTGGTGGAAGGAGGGAAAGCTCAGGGATGACGGAAAAGGGGGGAGGAGAGGAGTTCTCTAAGCCTCCGTGATTGCTATGACTACAGGGGGATGCTTGTAAATCGATCAACGGGGGCTCTGATATACCTCTCTGATCCCGGTACTGCCCTTCCTGAAAACATGAGAGTCCGACCACTTTAATCCTTGTTTGCACCGGGCTTTATTGCATTACTCACTCCCGCCCTTAACCCATAACGCCATTCCCCCACCTTTTCGAAAACCTACAGATATTATTTTACAGCGGTCAAACTTGATCTCAATGCTAGGAAAAAAAACCTCGAATAAAATCATGATTTTTTTTTTTATAAACAATTATCTTGGGGAATGGAGCATGAGGGCGAGTTGTGGTCGTAAATGCGCAACAGGCTAATTGATTTGGAAGTTACTGTCCGACACATCCCCTTAAAACGTTTCCATGCAAATAAAATGTTTAATTTCACATTTAAATTCCTCAGAGACAAGTTTTTGGCTGTGGAGGGAAGAAACTCATCAAAGAGTCATCTGCGAACTTGTCTTAATTACCGATGAGGAGTGAAGGGTGTTGAAAGCGGAGGGTGGGAAAAGTACAGAAGTCTATTAACGAGTGTCTAAACTCAAGAGGTGAGAAGTTTACGTCCTCCCCTTATTCTCCTTTTTTTTCCAGACCTACGGTAATTGCCGTCTCTTTTAAAATCGCTTGTAACCTTCCTCCAGCAAAGAACTCGCTCTTCCGTTATGATAGTATTTTATTTTATATAAAATGCTTTAGTTTTGATCTTCGGAGCGTAGTATAATCTCCTTTTTTAGCGTCCTCATTTTTTGTATAACCCTCGAAATCGCGAGTTTTAGAAAGAGGTCTAAAAACTGAGATACTTTATTAGATATGCACATAAGAACTTAGAAAAAAAAATTCGGTTTGTCTAATAAAAATCAAAATGTTTTAGCGGTTTTCTTACAATTGATGGTAAAACTTGAAGTTGTTCGCTAACTACTTCGTCACACTCACTTTGTCTTTATAGATCCCCACCCCCAACGTACAACATCAACCCCCTTCAGGGTTTACTCTGCGGCTCATTTATAACATCGTGCAAACAGCCCCTCCCACCCCCTCCAACCCTTTAAACGCCGACTAAACGTTTAACAAAACAGTCTTGTAGATTCAACCGTATTGTAAACAAATTAAAAGAGGCATAATGGAATAAGATGATCCTTTTAATTAATTGCTGCCTTCAGAAAAGCAGGGAACGTTTAAGATCACAACTTTTTTAACAATACCTATGAATTCCAAATTCAAAGAAAAGGGGCTTCTAAGAAAATTTGTTTTTTTCTGCTTTTTGCTATACTACCTTGAAAATCTTGATTTTTATATCTGTTCCGAGATAGAGTTATACTTGAAATATCTTTCTCCTTCAAGAAATCTTATAAAAGTAAAAAAATATCCGTTTATTATATAAAATGTGTTAAATGAAACAATTTGCCAAGTCGGTTTTTACAACAAAGGCTTTTAAAACCTCCATTGTTTCCGAGATGCCCAATTACGTATCACTTACTATACGAGAAGAAAACAATCAAACGGAATCGCTTCGAATGGTAATTGATTTCCTGCTCGTTTTTCATTTTCTCACGGTTCCGCGAGAGAAAGAGGAGAAAGAGCGAATATTACAAAGGTTGAATGAAAGAAAAATTGTAAGTAGAACTATAATGAAAAACGCCGACTATGATGAAAGGTGACAAACGCAACTTGATAGTCGACAAGTTAATATCAGTGCGTGAGGCGTCAGCGTTATTTTTTCCCGTCGATGTATTATCACTTTTTTTATTAATTTATTAAAAATTGAAAATCCTCCACGTGAACTATAAAATACTGGCACCCTTTAACTCACATGGGTTTATTAGTAGAGCAATAAATGACTTGGAATCCACTGACAAATCGTCGAAAAATTCAAGAACGAAAGCCAGTGTTGCGACTGATGAATATTTCAATTTTACGAATTTATGCAAACCAAAGAAAAATTTATTTTTAGGGAAGTCATAAAAATGAGAGCGATTAGAAGAAATCGGCATAAAAAAGTTTTCTTTTGTTTTTAACCTTGTTACGGATTGAATTGGACTATTGGGGGCTATAGAGGATTTGGATTATTGCTGTGAAGAAGATAGGAGGAGAAATAGAGGCGCGAGGGGGAGGCGAAATCCTGAATCCTCCGCTCTGTCGAAAGCAGGCGTCAACAAAGGCCATTAGCAGATTGCAGGCGGCCTGACTAATCGATTCCTCCCTTTCCACTCGCTAATAGCATCACAATTCTATACTCCAGCCTCTCCACAAACAATACAATTTATATCCGATCTCGTTATTAACAAAATTAGCAATTAAAGTAAAACACGCCGAGTATTTAAGGTTTTGTTTTCCATAAATGTCTAATCGGGCTCGTTAATAACTAATTAAAGGAGGTAAATGATAAATTCGACCATTGTATTGGGGCCAGGGGTACTTAATATCTCATCAAGCCTTTTCTGACCCTTTTTTTTTGTCTTCCTCACTCAAAAAAAAATCCTTTCCAGGCAGATGTTTGATAAATGAAAGTGATAAGATAATATTTGTGATGAGACGAGGGAAATATGTCGTTTTTAAAATGTTCATGAATTTTCAAGAACAAAAATAAGTCGAGAGATTTCTATGAAAATACAAGGAGTTTTATCTTTTAATCCGTAAACCTAAACTTTATCATGAAAACATTATTTAATTCCACTTCGTCTAGACAGAAAATCATTTAATTCGTTTTATAAGAAAAAGAAAAAGCTACTTTTAATGAAAATGGGATTTGGGACGTTTCTGGCGAACGAGCACTGGAATCTCAAAATCAGAAGTCAACGTTTTCTACAAATTTTAATTACTTCTCTGCTTTTGAGAATAATGGGACTTCTCCATAGTTAAAATTAGCTTGGAAATTACAAAAAAGAATTTGGTATTAATTATCTTGAAACATTTTTCAAGTTCATTCAGGGAATTCTATTGGGAACAGGGCAAGCAGCTCAAATGGGGCCCAATTCTCAGCTACCCTGTGAAACAATCGATTTTTAGCTAACTTTTTTTAAATTTTGTCTAGAAAAGACCTCAAAGTTTCAAGTGGTGAGACCACAGGGTTTCGGAAAACGTGAAGTCGTTCTAAAATCGAGGGACACTAAATTCTTTCGATCAAAAGGCTCAAATGCCACGAAGAATCAAAATTTTGACATGAATAAATAGCGAAGTATCGGGCTCTAAACTTCAAACTTCAAAACCAGTGACCCAGAAATGTGAAGGTATGATTGAAAAAGTATGTTTCCGGTTTTTTAATAACACCAGCGTTGAGCTTTATTGAAATTTTCATAATTTCATTTCATCTTTATTTGTATAGACATGACGTCATAGTCTTTTTTATATTGTGGTTTATGATTTATCCTACCTATAACCTAATTTTGCAACTTTCAAAGATACTTTTTTTTAAAAAGCATATCTCTTCACTTTCGTCACTTTGACAATCAAACCACCTGTTATGACATGCTTCTCTCGAGCTTAAAGATGCATAACTCGATCAACATTCTGTAAAACTAATTAGTTGATCAATCAGCCACGAGAGAACACCTCCAGTCGCATCCATAATTTTCTGCCAAAAATGACGTAGTGTGCTGCTATGAAAGGTTAATATGGAAAGTGTTGCCAAAAACATGAAAAGGCTGAAAAAAAATATATCGAATATTGAAAACTGCAGAACGAAAAAAAGCAATTGAGTCGCACCAGCAAATTGAAAAGGTTGAATATTCAAGAAAGCCATTTGACAACCACGTGGGAAATGAAGTACCGAAAAATATTTTAAGATGGAAGGGACAATTTTAATGAAGTCACGTTCTTAGTGGGCCTATTATCCTAGTTGACCTATTGTTTTGGTCTTATAATGGCCCCCGAACAGTATTAGAAGTTCAATTCTATAGATAAGCTATTCAAGTATGATTGGAAAAGGAATGTAATGTGGTACTTAAAATTAAAGGATGTTTGACTGTAACATAAAAACAAAAGGTGAAAAAAGAAGTTTTAAGTGGAGTTTTATTGTTAAAAGGGGTTCGGCGGGTTAATTGGGGGGAGGAGTGGGAGGCCGCGTTGTGTACGCGTAACCAAGGAAACAAGTGGGAAAAAACTACTTGTTGACTCTCGCGATAGAATAAGTTTTCATTTTTTTTGGTTAATTGTAATTATTTTAATTTAATTACCTTGTTTGTTGTCAGAAGGAGGCCGAAAATGACGAGTTGTTAAGTTTAAAGGTTGTTCGGTGGACCATCCTAAAATGTCTTTGATATAATGGGCGGTCGGCGTTTTCGGTGGGCTCGCGTAAACGTGTTCGTGCCATGATGTGATCCTGAGCGGCTTCCGCGACCCGCCGTTCGTATTGTTGTTGTTCGTCTCGGCCTCTTCGGTTTCCATCACTGGCATTTAGGAGGACACGAACCAAAACCAACTAAATAAAAAAATAAAAAAACCAACAAAAAACACAGGAAACCAACCGCGGAGAGGCGACGGCCCACACGTGAAAACGTCTCGGTATCAACTGCGGAAAGGCGTCCGGAAGGGGGTAGGCGTGGCTCCGCTCTCTCCCACCCTCACGTTTTCATCATCCCCCTCTTTCAAGGATTACCCCCACTCGACGAGATGCCCCATACCCACCCTCAACCATTACACCAATTAAGGCCTAATGATTCCCCTCCCGCCCCCACACCCTCCTTAGATCACCTTCGCCGCCCCCGCTTTTACTTTAAAATCAACCAATTAAACCAACCCTGTCACTTGCAAAAAACCAAAAACTTTCTCACCTCACCTCTTTAATTTCTGCTTTTTTTTTTCTCCAACCGACTTTTATTGTTTCATAACAACAAAAACCCTCATAAAACTCATGTCTCATTTCATACAATTTATCCAGGTAAACTCATTCCTCTACCAAATAATCAAAAATTAACAGTTTACAGGATAAATTTTAAAACTTTATTCAACAACTTCTCCGGAATTTGTGCAACAGACCAAATATGCTTTCCTTCCAAATTTCACCCAGTCGCGTCTCCTGGTATGGTATGAAAAAACGCCATGGAGTCCAGGCATATTCCTATTGAAGAGCCATAGCTTTTTGCCAATTGTAGGTACTCCCAATTCGACAATTGCTTATCTGAATATCTGCTAAGAAAAATAAATAAAGATTTTTGACTTTATTTAATTACTTATACAATGAAGAAAATTCTGAAAAAATTCAAGTAAGTACCTCTAGATAGTATCCTAGGTTATATGAAACTACCAAGAGATTCGACAAAATCCGTTAAAAATTTGAAGGTTTCGTTTTTGATTTCTCACGTTTCTGGTTTTTTTTAAAACTCACTATAGATTCACTATAAAATATTCCACAGTCAAAACAAACATATTTTTGGTTCTAGCTTTTAGGCATTTTTACATCGTCGTTGATCTCAATGCAAAGTAGGTAGGCTAAACTTCAAAAAAACCATAATTTTTGGCTTTTTTCTCTGATAGAAAATTTTCATCTACAAAACCATCTTCAGATTCTTGTTCCTCGCTCCAAAAAGCATGAAATAATAATAGGTAGTTAGGTTTGAAATTTCAATCATAAAAAATTTACAACTAATCGGGCATGGATCCAGTAAACTAGGTATGTAGCTGATAAAAAAAACTTTTCCTCAAAAAAGACTTGTGTTTCTCACCCTAAAAACGTTGGAAACCACATTTTGTGCGATACCTAAAATTGAAAAAATTTCAGGTCAAAAAAAAATTGGCCTACCCACCGTTTTGGAGAAGACTGATCGTCATATCCGGTTGGGGACTTGAACATGGTGAAGCTGGTGGCATGGAGTTATGGAGTTGGAACACGGATCAGATTGTAAGATTCTTTGATTGACTCTTCAGATCTGTTCCTTGTAGAAAAACTAGGAAATAATTAAATTTATTTTAGTGTAATAATAACTAATAACCGAGGATTGACCTTGGATCGAAATAACAATGCTATTTCGTGGATTTATTTGCCAGTTCTCCTAGAAACGGACAAATTTTATTTCGCTACTCTAATTGCCAGCATGGAATATGGTTATGCTATACATACCAACTTATATTGAATAAAATTTCTTCGGTCAAGGTAAGCACGCTTTTCTTTTTATGAGTGACTTAATATTCTAAATATGTAGGTACCTGTACCTACCTACTCTCGTATAGTTTCTTAGGTTCGTATTCGTATAAGTTTGCACCCATGTGCTATACCTATCCTGCAGCTTAGTTGGTACCAATAATATGGTAAATACAAAAACTTTTTTTTATTAATTAGCCATAAATATCCCTTCTGTCTCCAGTAGACTGTCAGATTAATATAGATTACCCATTCCTAATTTATAACCCACCCTATTTTCTCCCGCATCAGGCTCACATCGCTAATCTCCCGTTCCCGTACGCTCCCTCCACCCACTCCTACCCTTCATCCATCCACTCGCTGGAATTTGTCAACCAGAGGGGAACATTTAACCCTTTACAACGTCCCCTTTGATATATCGAATCGATACCTAATGGTCCTAAACACCTGACGCAAAACACTCCTATAAAAATAACAATCGTTTCGAAAAAAAATTTTAATTAATTTTTAGCGGCTTCCCTTTCTAATCAAAAACACCTCGATGGTTCGCACATCCTCTATAAAGGAGGAGTAAAATAGTATTTAGCTTTTTATAGAATTTATTGAAGTTCAGATTCAATCATCAGTGGAAGAGGATGTGATGAAAATGATCTGCAAGATAGGTAAAAAAATGATGAATTCTCAATACTCAATAGTCAATAGGTACTCTCACACAAAGCATGTGAAGACATAATTCACCCTCAGGCCTGCTTCGTACGAAAACGTGTGGTTTAATATTGAATTCGAAAATAGGGCAATGAAGGCAATGACTCTGAGCAGTTAAGTGAATGTAAATTGCCATTATAAAAATGCTTTGACGACAAATCCGTTGTCCCTTTCACTGTGCAGAAGTTGAGAGTTGGAAGGAGTTAAGACAATTATCTCCCTTTCAGCCATGCACTTATAAAAGGGTCCTTGCCATTTCCCGTCTCATCTTTCTCCCCCTCCGATAACAAATAAACACGTCAGCTACTTTACACCTCGAGTTCATTCACAAATCATTGACATCACCTTTTTTTCGTTCAAAAATTAGCTAAAGCAAATCCCAACAATAAAATTAATCGACATTTCAAAGAAAGCTACCTCGGCGCATTTTCGAAAGTTGTCAGAAGATTCCTTATCGTTTTCGTTTGAAATGTGCAGAGTGATTAGCAGAAATAACTTAAATCGTATTTTCTGAACCGGATGGAATGTCAAATAGAATTTTACATAAGTTTACATCTTGGTTTTCTACTTTTCATGTCAATCCGAGAATTTAGTGAGGATTAGTTTCTAGGGATTATTTTACTCTTGCTATTAATGATATTTTTGGAACCTATACGAAGCACAAACTGTGGTGACACGAAGAAAATCGTATTAACAACAATGGGGGTACCAAGATGGCTTCCCGTTCCACATAATTATTTAGCGGAAGTAGACGTCAAGCGCAATGAATCATGAGTTCATTAGAGCACCGGAGTATAGGCCTCGTTGAGAGCTTGGTTTCGAGCTCCTGCCGTTTTCTATCTCCTAGTTCCTTTTCATATAGAAATTTTGACCGAATAATCAGTTTTAATTATGTACGAAAGTGAGGAGCCACAAAAAGACAAAAGACGTGTGGGCTCATGGATTTACATGTTGTACAATGACTAATTTATGGTGCGTCTATGTCTCGATTTTAACCCCCAGAATGGACATTCGACTATTGTCAAAGTTGTGCAGCGTGTTAACTATTAAGAGGTCTGAGCCTCGTATAATTTCCCAACGGGATTGAATTATAACCCCATTGTTGATGAAAGGCTGTCTCACTCAGTCATTCCTCGTTAAGGAGACTCTGGGACTAGGTGTGCCCCGAACGGAGAGGGCGTGGGTTTCAAAGGTGCTTGATAGTCATGTAAATTGCTTTTCAAAAAAGAGTAAAAAGTTCAATCTAAAAAATATCCGCGATCTCAAGTTTATAAAATCGTTTTGTCAAACAAGACTGGAAAATGTAAAGAAATAATCCAGCTTGGTGCAGAACAATCGTTTTCATTGATATTTTCGTGTTTCTATGAAATTATTTTTGGGATTCAAAGTTACTTCATAAATCTTGATCAAACTAAAAAAATTGTTTTTGATTTGAAAATAACTTTTTAATGCCTCCCAATGGAATTAATCTTTTTAAAACATCCTATCCTTTAAAAAAGAAAAAAATAAATCCCCTCATTTTGGTCCCCTCGAAAAATAATATCCCCGCGGCGGGAGAACGATTTGGTCGGTGACTCTGGACCCTTGGGACCTAAAATATACATGACAATCTTTTCGAGGGTGACAAGATCTGAGTGACTAGAAGCAGGTGAACACTTTACACGCCGCCTCGCTGACGTTTAGGGCCGTTTAAAACTTGGCCGGTTAAAAAGACGGAAAACCTTCTTTTTCGTTTACCCTCCTCTTTTCCCCCCTTTGCCACCCCTCACCAGTCGTTTACAGAATGAAACATTACCGACCCGTCAGGATTCCCTTATTTTTAGCTTTGATTTCTTTTTAATTTCACACTTCACGAGTTGACTTTGTACGACTTTTATACATTTATAAATCACCCAGTACTTTGTGCAGTACGCTAATTGAGTTCTATTTTGTTTAAGCACGTATTTATTTTGACAGGACATCATCTTTTACTAATATTCATACATAACATCTCTGGATGTCTCATTTTATTTTTGATACTCGTTTTACTACTTCTGCCATGCAAAATCTGGGAGCACAACGTGCATATAATCGACGATAGCCGAGCACAGTGCATCTGCAAATGAAATATGTTGGCCAATTCATACTCAAGTTGATGAGTGAGAGGAATTTTAATTAAAAAGGTTTTTCAATCAGGATTATTTACAAATCTATCTTCAGATTTTATTTTTAGAAAAACTAATTTAATTTTTCGACGAACAAAGAATTTATTTTTCATTTTTTCATAATTCCTTGAAAGGGGGTTCAGGAAAAGCGATAAACTTGGAACATTATTCAATATGAGAGAAAAAAATGCAGATTTATTTTAAAGAAAGTAAAAGTAGCGTAAATATTTTATATTTAGAGATCCTTTCCGTATTTGTCAAACATGGAGATAATCTCGTCCATTTGGGATCTCGTTCTCACAGGATGACATGTGACGACAAGCCTGAAGAAATTTTTGAAATTTCCGAGCGGCTGGTAGCCGATCATGAGGCAAGACTCTTCGACAAATTTCTTCTTCATTTTAGGCGCAACCTTAAAAAAGAAAATCACATCTTTGACTTTTTAATATTTTTATTACCTTGTGGATTTCATTCCACCATTCTTCATTCTTTTCTTTTCCCATCAACCTGGACGGTACGTACCAAAAGCAGATGTTGGAGGTATCAAATTTGTCTAAGAAAACTATAAAATTCGGCCTCTTTTTGATCTCGGACAGGAAATAACTGGAAAAATTTTATCAGCCTATATTTCTCATTGGTTTTTCCTACTTTGCGCAGTCGATGGCATTGTCGACTAAAGCTGCAATCTTCTCTTCCCCCCTTACTTTCCACAGACACCAAAGTTTGAAGGCGTCCACCTTGCGGCCGCATTGGACAGATTTGTCCCCGCTGTCGTATTCAACCTCGTACATTTTGTCTGGTTGGAACAAATAAGTAGCACCTGCCATGTTGCATTTTTTTAATAAATTCTGAAATTTAATCAATAAAATGATAATAAGAAGGATTTTAATTTTACCTCGTGTTTTACAAGGAACAAAGAACATTGAAGGGGAGCACCAAGCATTTTATGAGGATTCCAAGAAACAGAATCAGCCCTAAAATTTCAAAAATATACTTGGCGGGGACTTAATTTTTTGTCCAAATGAAATTATGCAATCAGCATTTCGAAAAGTTCTGAATCAACAAGTTCTTATTTTAATAATTGTTGGCTACTTAATGGCTAATTAATTGTCCAGTTTATTTGAAGTTGATCACAATAATTTTCTTGAATTTCAGGTACTACTAGAGCCATCTATGAGATACTTTTAGAATTAGTAAATCCATCGCTTGGCCGAAATCAACTACATTTCGTGATCTACTTTTGTCTCTTCAAGATAAGACTAATGAACGAATGTTCTATTTTAAATAGCAAACCTTTCAATTCCTTCTAACTTATGCTTGTACTTCTTCGAAAACAATAAACTTCCACCCCAACACGCCTGTAAAAAAAATTTTTCGTAGACAAAAAGAAAGGACTTTTTAACCCGAAAAACTCACGTCAACATGCATCCAGACGCCATATTTTTGGCAAACGTCGGCGATTTCGTTGAAGGGATCATAAGCCCCTAAAACTGTGGTACCAGCAGTCGCGTTCACCATAAGAGGAACTTTGCCGAGTTCTAAAGTCTTTAAAATTGCCTCCTCAAGTTTTTCAGCTCTCATTCTCCCTTCGGAATTTGCCTCCACGGATATAACGTTATCAGTTCCAAGTCCTAGCCAATGAGCAGCTTTCGTTATCGAATAATGGGCCTTAAAAAGAGAAGAAAACATAAAATGTGTAACGTTGCATCCTATTCTGCAGGTACAAAATCAACATACTTGATTCTTGTACATGCAATATTCTTACATATACGGACGTGTAGACGACAAAAGGCTTCAAACCGGAGAGTCCTGTTTGTTTGACGTTAGGACACTTTTGATATCTGGCCAAAACGATTCCGTACATATTTGACATACTTCCCCCTTAAAAAGTATATGTTTTAGATATTTTTTTCGTACTGAGTAATAGATACTTCACCTGGAGCGAATATACCATCTCCTGCCTGAAAACCCACTAAGTTAAGCGATTTTCTGACAACTTCCATTTCGCAAAGAGTAAACGCCGGAGCAACTTCATAGGTGTACCTATAGCATTTCAGTTATTTTAACTTTGGAGATTAGTTAAAAATCTTGTAATTTTCATATTAATTCAATGGGGGAAAAAAATCTAATTATCATTAGCAGGTACTTAAAATTTATCAGTTTAAAATGATAAAACGATAAGTTATTGTTTGATTAAAGAAATAATTGTAAAGTTTTTATCGCTATAGACCGAAGCAACATCATATTTTTAACAAACGTGAAATTGTAAAACTGGAAAAGATAATTTACTGGTTCGTGTTGAGAGCTTCGGAAACAAAAGCGCCTGCAAGACCGTATTTGTCCACTCCACCATAAAGCTGATTGACGAAAAAAGGGTGGCCCGTTTTGACACTGTGCTTTGCCACTTTTTTACAAGTTTGAAGGAGCTCATCTTCGCTACAGTTCGTGTCCAAACTCAGATTTAGTTCTTTCTGGAAAAAATTTACACTTATACACATTAGCTGGTTTAGTTCAGTGAAAAGTCTGTTAGACGTCAAAAAACTTAAAAGAATGTCTGAAAAGTAAAAACCCATCAGAAGCAGGTTTTTAATTACATCACCATGACAATAGCTTCTTTCTTTTTTGACCTGAAGTTAAAAATTGTATCAGTTTTAACAAAGTTGGCGGCCTTCAAAGCCTCTATAAAAATCTCAATGACATTTACGTTCTTTGTCCAACCTAAGTAGTTTCTTATACAGTTTTACATTCAAAATAGGTATAATACGTATTGGTAGTATTCGGAAAACTATAAAGAGACAATATTTTATTAGTTTTTCTAACTTTAAAGTAGTTTAAACTAATATAAGACGACCTATTCTAGAGAATGTCAGGTCTTCTTTTTTTGAGCCATGATATTTTTTAAGCATATTTTTCATAAAACATGATTTTTCTATCATTGAACCTGGAGGTACCTGGAGTTCTTTGGGTTGTTGGAACCTGACGACGGGGGCGTTGGACGGAGTGGCGAAGACATCTTCGTCTTTAAGGACGTCGAGGACCTTGGTGAGAAAAGAGGCGACGTCTTCGCTTTTGTCCATTTCGATTCAAACTAGAAGGAAGAAAAAGTCAAAAGCTTACCCGGCAGGCTGTTTCCCCCTACCTTCGCCTTCGAGTGGATCACTCTTCGGGACTCAACTATAAAACCGGCTTCCCCCTTTCATTTTCATTGGGATTTTCCATTGTACCTGATTAATTAGAAGAAGGCCTTTGCCCGCTTGGAAACGAAATACTCTAGGATGATCCCAAAGAACATAAAATATGTATATGTATGTACCTATGAAATATGACAATCAGACTTACAATTAGCAGAAAATCAAGATGAAGTCATAAAATTTTCTGACAGTACGTCATGATTTTCGAATTTTTGCAGATAGGATAATTTAAAGCAGAATTTAGCCCTACTTCAATTGCACCCCCATAATTCCTCCATTTATCATCCTGACTCCCCTCCCCTGTTAAATCTAAGTAGCCCCCATATCCCCCAAACACAGGGGTATCCACCATTAACATGAGTTAATTGAAGATCGTGAATACCACTATTTAGTCTCTTTCAATAATTACCCAACCATGTTTGCCCCAACTCAGCCCATTTCCCCTTGACATTATGCACCTCCAATATTAACACTAGCCCCCCCCCCTTACTCCCACAATTATTCCCCCATTTCCCCACAATAAACCCCAATTTTCGTACCCCTCAATAATGCCTCCCATTAATCTGGTTCAACTCAAAAAATGTTCTTTTCTATCTTTCTTGTCAAAAAAAGGAAAGTGCATAAAATTTTCTTTTCCTCAGGCCCTCAAATATTGAGTCGGAATGGCGGTAAAATAAAGGAAAACTTTAGCCTCCACTCCCCAGGCTGTTAAGTTTGTTGATTGAAATTTTTAGGAAACAAAAGGAATAAGGTCCAACATGATATCTCAAAATAATAACCAGATACAACAAATACAACAACTATAATTACTATTTTGTATCACAATTACAACTTCTATATCCATTAAAAAACGTACATAATAATAAAGTCTACAGAAAAAGTTAACATCTTCCTCGTGTATTTACAAATAAATTAAACATTATAAATTCATAAATATTTAAATAGACTATTCGAGAAATAAAATAACATAAAACTCGCTGTAAAAAACTTTTTCAAAGTTATATAAAAAAAGAAAAATGTCAGGAAGCGCAGTTTTGTGCGCACGTTTGGCACAAGTATTTTAGTTTGAATACCTCACATGGACGGATTTTAAGCTAAATTGAGTTTGTGTCATAAAACATTTCTGAGAGTTTCATTCATGTATTCATAAGTGGCAAAACTGATTCCGACCGCGATTGGCCCCTTCACCCAATTCATGCTTAGTCCTTTGTAGATTCCCATAAATCCTTCTTCCCTAAAAAATAAAAATTTCATTAAAAAGAAAGAGGAGGATTTGAGTCACTTACTTATACACTTTGACTAGAGTTTCTGTAATTGAATTGTATTGTTGGCCAGTTAAAACGGAGACTTGCATTCTCCTTCGGACGATGTCAAGGGGATAAGATGAAGTCTGTCCCAGCATCCCGGCTGCAGCTCCGCATGCTAAATTCGTCAACGCATTTGGCTCTCCGTAATTTTCTAAAAGAATATTTATATAAGTCATTAGCCAAACCCAAATGTTTCAAGTTTTCCTTACCTTTTATATGTTTTTTAAGAATTCCATAAGTATAAAAACTAACACCAGCATAAGGTATGACTCCTAAAATCGTAGGGATGTACCCTTTGTAAAATCCACGAATACCTTCCATCTTCCAAATCGATATAAAAACCTTAAAAAAATTAATAGCTTGGCAAACTTTTTAAGACAACAAACCTCTAATAGTGAATAATAACAGCCTTTTTGAGCAACGGCCATTCTTGCCCTGGCCAAATCCAATGGATAAGTTAAAGTTTGAGAAGTTACGCCAGCCAGCGACCCAACCAAAAACCTTCTGACTCTAAAAACAAAAATTAATGTTTTCAAACACAAAAAAGATGTTATACTTTGAATTTTCAACATCGATTAATTTCTTCCATTGTTCGTGAGACGAAAACTGGATGGCGGCGTACGGTATGATTCGCGCCATCGTGGCGCTGTTGCCGCGCCATAAAGAAACGATCCCTTCATTCTTGTATGACTTTAAGATAAACCTAAATGCTGCTTTTGTGCTGTATTTTTGACAAGAGACCTGAAAATTGAAATTTTAATTAGACACTAATTTAGCAAACAATCGTTATAAACTAATTATTCATTAGGGACAAATCTTTTATTCCGGTTTTAACTTATTGGGCTTCTTGCCAATATAGCTGCTCCAATTCGAAAACGATGAACAAAACGAATTAACATAAAAACTTCAATTTTTTCATTTAAAAAAGGGAATCCAAGAACCAGAACCCACCTGAGGTCAGAATGGAATGTCTGGACAAATAAATTATTTACCTTGAAAAATTTCATCACTGATAATGCAATTCAATAGCACCTTATCTAGGCACAAGGACGTCCTAGCGATATAGATCAAAATAATCATTTTAAACAATTAATTAGATATTATTATGTAAACACGTTATGGAAATTAATAGGGGGGAAAAGCGGAGAAAGTAAGCACTTCAATAAAAGTGCAAACATTTTAATCAAGAATCATTCAAAAC
The DNA here is from genome assembly GCA_018703685.1 of Orius laevigatus. Lineage (NCBI taxonomy): Eukaryota > Metazoa > Arthropoda > Insecta > Hemiptera > Anthocoridae > Orius > Orius laevigatus. The sequence continues at coordinate 474,020 of JAGWEN010000047.1, forward strand.
GTTCTCTATTGAAAAAATGAAGAAAATTGCACGATTTGATAGTCGAGTCCAATTCTATTAGTATGCTCATTGCCTCAATCCCCTTGGATCCTATACAACACCACGATTTGAACACAAAAAGAGTGGTGTGCATCCATGTTCCCAACTCTGCCGACTCAGCCAAACTTTGGTGCATCATAGTCACTATGACCCAAGGGTCAACTTTTAGGCGTTTTCTCAGCTCTCTTTTGACCAATCGAGTTAAAATTTTTATAGCATATTCCTAACATATTAAAGAATATTTGAGGAAAATTTAAAGAGAATTGGTCCACAGGGAGCTGAGAAAACACAATAACTTTTTTCTCTCTCTGAATACTGCCCTTAGTCCCCATAGAGTCCTACATACTAAATTGTAAGATTTTCTGAGGAATTGGACCAATTAACTTTAAATTTTAAGGATTTTTAAATTGAGGCCTTTAATTGGTTCATAAGGGAGCATAGAAAATGAGAATTTAGTGTCCACTGGATGCTTGTCTCCAGAACTTATGAACAGGCACACAATTCAAAAAGAAAATTGTATTTTCTCAACTCCTTGATGACCAATAACCCTGAAATTTTAATGGCATTATCCGTTCACATTATTAAAGAGCTATACAAAATTTCAAGGGAATCAGTCCATAGGAAATTGAGAAAATGAAAGCTAAAGGTCCCATTCATATTTTAAACTTAAGAATCAGAACCAATAAAGTCCATCAATTCAAATGATTGCTTTTACCTGAAAATTAATTTTGGTCCGATCTAAAGGTGCGATTGTACTTTTTGCGACAGCACCAGCGATCGCTCCAGCGATAAAACTTGAAGCAAAACTCTTCACATTTGACTACAAAAAGAAATTTAAAAAATAAATGATCCAAAAAATTACCTTTTTCTCGGTCAAATTAACACCAGTCATTTTGGTGTCTCCTATTTTCCCATTTTTAGAGTTGTCTCCACTAAAACAAAAAAATCTGCTACAATACGTACAAATTGATGAATTATTTGAATTTTAAATGAGTTATGAATGGAAATTTTAATGTGGAGGTTCACCTTGATAATTTGAGTGTTGAAAATAGTAAAATAAGACTGGGGTAAAGGTCTTATCAGCAGTGGGAGAGAGGGGCATGTCAGAAGAAGAAAACCTTCAAGAAACTCCGTCATATCACACCCCACTTCGAAAAACCTTTTCCCCCTTCGGGTTTCTCTCCTTCCCGTCCGGTTATCCATCCAAAAGTCCTTGGCTCAACCGGTCACGTAGCTCTTTTTGATCTTCTTCTATCATTTTGGACTATTTTCAAGGAATCATGAGTGGTTCGTTACTTTTTTATGGTCATTATTTAACCCCCTCAATGCTAATAAATTTATAAGTCAACACGACAACCGTAGTACACAACATTCAAAAACCATATAAAACCTCCCTCTATTTGACGTTTATTATCAAACATAAGCATGACTTATCAAAATTTATCTACTTTTTTTATTCTTTTTTTTAAAAAATTTCTTTCCATGACGTCTAAATGATAAATTTTCAAGTCGATTTCCATGAGTTTTGCATATAAAAAAATTGCTTTCCAGTTACATAACGTTGAAATGTGCATATCAGCCTTTTTTGAGATAATCTAAAGAATTTTTACTGAGATCATCAAGGTCGTGACTAAATTGGCATGAGTAATTGACCAGCTGAGTGCACTAGAGTTGCCACCTTGTTGGGAGGTTGGGACTTAAATGTTGGTCATGGAAATTGGGTGATTACCTGCAATGTTGGATGACCAAAAAGTCTCATCTTAAAGGACTTGATTGGAAAACTTAACAAAATTGATACAGCTAGAGTAATTACTTCAAAAACTGCAGTACTAATCATTGCCTCAATCCCCTTAGTTGGGAGATGAGGAATCAACACGCCTTTAGAATGTCCGGAACTCTGCTGAATTTTGGTGATTTAGTGGGAACCGCTTGGCCTTGCCTTGTAGAAGTAGATAAGTTGGACCTCGTAAGCTTACCAGGTTCACAGCAAGTTAAAATAGCCTGCTGCCGTGACGACCACCTCAATAGCCTTCTTTCCTACGGAAATCCGCTGATATATAAATCAACTAGCTGGTTGCTATGGTGTTGACCAGATCCATAAAACTTACTCAGGGCCAAGGGGTGCTTCTCTAACTGAGGAATTTAACCAGCTAACCGCCATAGAGTTGACTACTTTCTTGGGATTCACAAGGCAAAGTCACTGTGAGTGGTTCGCCAATAAATCCAAAACTGCAACAATCTTTCAATTCATTCAGAAAAAGAATTTTCGAAAAATGACCGACTATTGATTTCCATGTAAAATTTTGTGAAAAAAATTGTAAATGTAAAAAAAAACACCTACATTTTTAAATTTTTAACTTTTATGATTATTATTGTCCTTACATAGGTGTTAAATGTTTACTTTCAACTTTTTTTTTTAAATTTAATTTTATTTTGCAGTTAGAAAGTTGAAAGTCTAAATTTAAAACTTAGTTTTCACTTGAAAATTCTTTTCATTTTTAACTCAAAATTTCTTAATGGGAAATAATAAATTGGCAGCGCTACAGCCCCTGTTTTCAGATTCCCAAAAGGCACATAGTTTTAAATACATTTTTTATTTAAATTTTATCTCACAATAAAAAAAACGTTAGGAATACTTTCTTTGTGCAAAAGAATGAAAAGAAGCCTTGAAAGATTTGGTTTGTCCCTGATTAACTATTCTAACCCAAAAAACCTTTTTTAGGCCAAAATCCGTATAATAAGTTGGTCAAAACCATCAACATTGGAGGAAAAACATTGAAATATTATGATTTACAAGAACTTGGACCTAAATATGGTAAAAATTTTAATTTTTATCTGTTTTGTTTTATTAATTTAATTTTTTTAAGCAAAACTTCCTTTTTCGATTCGAGTCCTTCTTGAGTCTGCAGTTCGAAACTGTGACAACTTCCAAGTCACAGAATCGGATGTGAAGAACATCCTGGACTGGGAAGTTAATCAGAAGGTCGATGGAGGAGTTGAAGTCAATTTTAAACCAGCCCGCGTTATACTTCAGGTTTTAAAAGAAAAAAATCTTAATAATTTTTATGATATTAATTACATTTTAAGGATTTTACCGGAGTCCCGGCGGTCGTCGATTTTGCTGCGATGAGAGATGCTGTTAAATCGTTGGGTGGTGATCCAGATAAAATTAACCCAATTTGCCCCTCTGATCTTGTCATCGATCATTCAGTCCAAGTTGATTTCACCAGAACGTAATCATTGAAATTTATCAATAAAATCAAGCTGATGGATGTTTTACTGAACCCCAAAGTTTAGCTGAGATTGGCCAACTGGGATCTTAGGCTGATGAAAAACATCAACTAATTTTTCAAGCCGATTGGCCAACTATCATACTCGTCACCAAAAGACAGCCTCTAATAGGTTGTCTTTTACTGTTCATTCCTATGCATGCTCACCTTCCAGTTTACTGTCAAACATCCATCAGCTCTGAATTCATTTGAATATAATCTAGAAACTAATGTTTCAATTTTAGTGATGATGCTCTTCAAAAGAATGAAGAACTTGAATTCGAAAGGAACAAGGAACGTTTTACGTTTCTTAAGGTAAATCTTAAGTTGTTTTTGCCTTCTGAGCTATAATGGTTTTTCAGTGGGGAGCAAAAGCATTCAGAAACATGCTGATCGTACCTCCTGGTTCAGGAATCGTCCATCAAGTAAATTTGGAATACCTCGCACGAGTGGTGTTCACCGATGGGGACACTTTGTATCCTGACAGCGTCGTCGGGACAGATTCACACACGACGATGATTAACGGCCTTGGAGTTGTCGGATGGGGAGTCGGTGGGATTGAAGCCGAAGCAGTCATGCTCGGACAGGCCATTTCGATGCTCATACCACAAGTCGTCGGATTTAAACTTGTCGGCGAGCTCTCACAGTATGCAACATCCACAGATCTTGTCTTAACAATCACACGTGTTAGTTTTCTCTCAGTACTTTTTCTTAGCCAAATTAAGTAAAAAATTTTAACTTGTATTTTTGGCTTTTCAGAATTTACGTCAGCTTGGTGTCGTAGGTAAGTTTGTTGAATTTTTCGGCCCAGGAGTGGCCAACCTTTCAATCGCCGATCGTGCGACCATCTCCAACATGTGTCCTGAATACGGTGCAACAGTCGGCTTTTTCGCCGTCGATGTTAACAGCTTGCAATATCTTAGACAAACTAGTAAGTTAGTTTTTACATATAGGAACTAAAATTTAAAAATGTAATTATAGACAGAGATGAAGCAAAAATTGAAGCGATCGAGAAATATCTAAAAGCTGTCGGACTTTTGAGGGACTTCAAAAACACTGGGGAAGATCCAGTTTTCAGTCAAGTTGTTGAACTTGATCTTTCAACCGTAGTGACATGCATGTCTGGACCGAAGAGGCCACAAGATAAAGTCTCGGTGTCTGAGTTGAAAGAAGAATTCGCCAAATGTTTGACAAATAAGGTAAGAAAATCATTTTAATTCTGACAGGAAAAAATTTTCTTCGTTATCAACCCTTCACTGGTAAAAGATGTGTTTTCCTATAAAGAAGAAACCAATTTTCTGCAGAATTTTTTTTAACAGCAGTTTTCTGACCAAAATTAGGTATTCAAATTCTCTGCCAAATAAGCAATTTTGTGCTAATAGACACTCCCTTTTCTTTAGGCCTATTTTGTCGCCTCCCCCCCCCCCCCCCCAATTGTGATAAAAAGTCAATTTTCTGTCTGAAACTCTAAAAATTGTGAGATAAAAGCAAATTTTTGTCCCTCCCCCCCTTCCCAAAGTTTCCTAGGCAGCAATAAGTTTCCATGTTCCACCATGCCCTACAATTTTTTGTCCAGTTTTTCAGCGGATTTCCGGTGGAAAGAAGGCTATTGAGTTCGGCCTCACGGAGGCTTTCGGCTTTTTTTTTGTTCGGAAAAATTGTTGATTTTGTAGGGAAATAAATCCACCAGTGATTTATTAAAGGTGCACCAACTGACAACTAAGTGAGCAACTGCATCCACCTTCACTAAAATCATTATTCTTTCTTGGTTTTTTGGCAAATTTTTTTAGCCCTTTTCCTCCACCAGCCAACATTTTCTTCAGTTTTTAGGATGAAAACAAGGTCTCGGGAGGGGGCTCAACTAGACAAGGCCGTTTTCATTTCAACGTTTTGAAGGGTTATTGGATATTTTCTCTCTTCAAAACGTTTAAAATTAATTCAATAGTTTCGGGAAAAAAGAAAGGAAGTCATTAAACAGCATCCTTTCTTTTTAATTAAAGCCTTCAATTCCATTTAATTGACCATAATTCATGAATTTTTTATTCTCTCCTTCATAAATGTAGTGGGGAGGCGAGTCTATTTTTTTCCTCATGGCTCATGCACATCACACACACATGCTAGGCCTAGGTGAACGAACTTCAAGGGGGGAAGAAATTAACTTTGAAGGCGTCTAAACGGAATTCTATAGAAACGGTTGAGAAAGGAGGGGAGAAATTGGAGGGAAGACAAGAAAACACGTTACGTCAATGGCTCCCAGAGGGGAAAAAAAGAAAAAATCAGGGAACCCCGCCAAAAAAGGGGTCTCAATTTTCATTTTTTTCATATAAGGAAAAAATAAAACATTTCTCATTTTCTTGCATATTTATTATCAATTACATACAAATTTTTACATTTTGTTACATCAAATTAAATACAACATAAAATTAAGTAAAATCATGATGATTTTCTGACCAAGATCTACAGGACTATTACTGTGATATAATTTTAAATAATATATGCACATTAATAGTTCCTTTAGCTCCCAAGGACAGAAAGCTTGTGTGGTCTACAAGCATGGCGACATAACCTAGCCGACCCACCCTGAATATAAAAATAGCTCAAATTCTTAACAATTACAAAGCAGAAAAACAAAATAGTTCTAAATATAAAATAAATGTTATTGTGAATACAAAACGATAAGAATTTCAAGATACCTCAGTACGTGGTGTGGAAAGAAAAAAAAGAGGCCACTTGTTGCTCGCACATGTGCTCGGGCCGTTCAGTCTACAGGACTTATTGCTGTGATATAATTATTAAAAAATATATGCACACCAATAGTTCCTTGAGTCTGAAAAGCCGGGTTTCTTCGTTTTGGTCTTGAAAAGTGGCCGGAATTTGGTGGTTTTTTGGGCGCGGTTTTTTACGTGGAGAAATAGTTGCGGACGGGGCGAGTTCCGGCGTGGCAATGAGGCGGTGGAAGGGGAAAAAACGGCCGAACTCGGATACTAGAAAGGGGGGGAAGACTCGAATAATAACGGAACTTCTCGAAAACCCTCCCCCCCCTTTCATTCTGTCTCCCTTTTTCCTCGGAGTAACCGTTTTTCGTAATTTATTCTTCAAAATTTTTGATTAAATGAAAAATGCTTTCAAAATTCAAGCCCAATTTGTTCAAAATTCTTACAAAAATTACTAGAAATGTAAATAGTTAACATTTTTGTTAAAAGTTTGTAAAAATTGTTAAATTTTTGAGTTTCCAATGAACATATCGACTTGAAATTTTTAGGCAACTTTCTATTAAAGAAGATCTTCGTCAAATTTCAAGTCGATCAATTGACTGGGAGCTGAGGAAACGCCATTTGAGTGGACTTGTCTCCACTCAAACATTTTGTAAAAAATCTTCACAGAAACGAAATTTTGTGCATAAGTACAAAAATTTAAAGTGGGGGGGGGGCTTATTGCATGGAGCTACCAAAAAATGAAAATCAGGATTTTCTTTATATAGAGTATATAGAGAAAATATTATATCTACTGCTACTGAAGCACGTTTTTGAAGAAGGGATGTTTTTCGAGTGTTGAAGAAGAAAAATGGCTTTTAATTTTTAAAATTTTTAAAGACTTTGCTGTAGCTACCTGGCAAGTGAATTGTTTGAAAATTGACTCAGTTGTGAATTTTATTTAAATTTTTTGTTTGTGGGGAATCAAACAAATTTTTGCAAATTTTTTCCTGGGACGAAACCACGACTAAAGGTATCTTATTGAATTCATTTGCTTACCTTATTCCGATGTCGATCTGTCTTGGTTGAAAAAAAAAATTCCAAAAAATAAAGAGGACGAATCAAACCCGGTGAGGAATTTTTTGTATACCCTCAACAGAGCGAGATTCGCCCTCTCTTTTCCTGGCTCTTGTCAACACATGAATTTTCCATTGCCCGACGGCCTTTACAAATTTAAAAACAACAAAACTTTCCATTCGACAAAACAATGATGACAAGCCCCGGCCATTTCGCTCTGCTGACCTAGCTTTATGGACTTCATTCACCAGTTCAGCTAGATCACCAAAGAGAAAGAGCCGAGAAAAAAGTTGAAAAAAGTCAGAAATCCGCACAGAAGTCGTCCCGTTCGAAACGTCAACAAGTGTACCATCTAGTCATGAACAAAGATAATAAATAATTGAATACTCACACAACTAGAAATACACCTGTTAACGATACGACGGATATTTGAAGGCGAAACGCGTCGATCAAGTTCGAAGGCGGACGAATCTACCCGGTGAGGAGATACTCAAGACCTCAACCGGCGAAATTCGACCGCCTCCTTCTTTCCCTACCAGAAAAACTCAAGAAAATGATAAATTTCGTAAGGGATGAGCTCGTTTTTATACAAAAGAGAGGGGATGGCGAAAAACCACCCGGGGTTTTTTCGGAAACGACCCTTTCACTTACTCGCGAATAAACCTAAACTGAAATTCAATTTTTCATTATTATTTTTTTTGCATTATCAACTTTTATTTTGTCATTATCATCGATATTTGTGTTTGTTTTATTCAGCAAAGATGACCTTAAGACTTTTGATTAATAAGAGATTTTCATTCTTAATTTTGGAGACTTCTTCAGTCACGGAAGAGAAATTTCGCGTCACAGCCTCAAGAAGTTTCAAATACTCTCAAAAATGCACAATTAGAGAGTAAAAGTTTAAAAACAAATTGCTGTTAAAAAGCATCAAAATTTTTTGAAGCTGACCGTTTCTTTTTAAAAAATTGGCAAAAAGCAGCATCGCTGATTTGTTTGTTTGTGGTGAGACAGCTCGTTCTTCATAGTCGGTTCAGACAGTTTGAGGCATGAAAAGTGGTGCCCAAAGATCAAAATAACTAATTTACTTTTTCCGTTTTCTATTTTAACTAAGAAAATTACTAGATAAATTAGAAAGGAATTTACTTCTCCTTCAAATACATAATTTAAAAAAGTTGTATCCTACAGAAGTCTGACATTCGGGCTTCTTCTCATCCACATCTTCACCAGTCTGAAATATGCTATGTAGGTACATACCTAAAATTCTTGAACTTTTCGTAAAAGCAACTTTTCGGCTTTTTTTTTTTTTTTTTTTTTCTTTCTTCCATTTTGACTTAGAATTCAGATTATTTTAGGTAGATAAGATAATATTCGAATAGAGCGTCGTAATCAGGACGCTCTAGGGATTAACGTTAAATGATAATATTGGATTTATCTATGTCTATCTTTTGTGTGTATTATCTATACCTATTCTTCTTAAAACTCAAAAGGGTGGTGCTTTCTTTTGGTCGGAAAATTGGAAAAAATTTAAAATTTTGTGTCTCTTGACCAAAAATTAGCAATTTTCAAATTTCTGATTAAAAAAATTTATGCTTTTAATGTACGGTTGTTTTTAGAGACCAAATTTTAGTATGAATGGATACCGTGGACTTAAAACGGAAGAAGTCTTTTGAGGGTTTTGTCGATGATAAGAATTGATTACTAATCAAATTCTATAGCCCAAGCTTTCAAACGGTGTATTTATCACTAAATCGGTTATAAATTGAAAAGATTCCCGATTTTTGTCAATTTCTCTAGCCCAATGAAGGATAAAAAAATATTTTTCCTCAAATCTTCCCAGAAACTGATATTTTTGTGTTGTTGTCTGTTGAGTTCGATTATGACTTTTTTTCCTAGAAAATTGTTTCTGGGGTACCTAGTCTCCTTAGTTTTAAGTGGTTTTTTGTTGAGATAAATCATCAGGGAATTTTTTAATCGATTCCATCGGATTCCTTGTGCCATTTTACATGAGGATCTTTTTTGTAAATTGGAATTTGATTTTTAGAATTTTTCCTGGTCCTCCTTAGGCCCGTTTATGTTCATCTGAGGTTACATGATTAAATAGAAATGCTGATATTTGATAATCCAAAGGACTTGAAGCCCATTTCCTAGTCACTGTCTATAAAATAAGTAAAATTTGCACAAAACGGCAGAAAGTTGATTTGTTTTCTAATTTAGTGATCATGAACGTCCATAAACTTGATATATTTATCCAGAAATCTGCTGTTACTGAACTTTAGGTTATTGGAAGTCCAAAACTGCATTCTTTTGAGAAAAACTTTTCTTTTTCCTTTTTCAAGTACATTTTCCACTTTAAGGAAGCATGTAAATCACTCATTAAGAACGGATTATTTGAAGAAACCCAACTGGGATTTTCCACCTTTCTCTAAATTAAAGTAGCCACTCACAAATCTTTAAATAAACAACCCCTTTTTGAAAGGTCTCTTCGAAAAGGGAAAGGCACAAAAATTCGTTTTATTCCTCCAGTTCTATTTTGAACTGGTTTTTCCAATACATCTATTTCGAATTACGTCCCAAATTCATTTATTTTCGAACGCGAAAAATAAAAAACAAAATATTCAATATTTTTCTTCGATTTTTGTAAAGACCTGACCTACCGAAAATAGAAAGAATTTCAGACTAGTCAACCCACAGAGGCAGTCACCCACTGAGTCCAATCTTATTTAAAAATAACTCATACATTTGTCTTGTATTTAATCACTTAGAGCAGTAATTAGGTTATAGATTTTTGCTTGAAAATATAAATATTTAAAAACTCAAGCATCAAACAAATTCAACGTATACAGAAACAAAATTTGAATTTGAGTGAAGACTCATATAAAAAAAAAGTATTCTCAGCTCCCTGTGGACTGATTGACTTGAAAGACACAACATGAAAAAGCCCTAAAAATTTCAAGTCCAAAAATTCAAGAAAAGTAATTAAATTTTGATTGAATGTGCACTAAAGATTCTGGAAAAAACTAATTCGTCCTTCTGGTCTAAATAATTTTTTGGTATATTATTCATATCTTACAAATTTTCTTTAGTTGGATTTGTAAATTTTTATTTTTTGTAGGTTGGCTTCAATGGATTTGGTCTTAAGCCGGATGCTCTTCAAAGGACTGGCAAATTTATTCATGAAGGGAAAGAATACAGCATCACCCATGGCTCGGTCGTCATTGCAGCAATCACTTCTTGCACAAACACAAGCAATCCGAGTGTCATGCTTGGAGCTGGTAAACCTTCTTTTATTAGCAAAATTAATATAATAAAAATTTTCAGGCCTTCTTGCCAAAAAAGCCGTTGAAGCCGGCCTTGGAGTCGCTCCATACTTGAAAACGTCGCTCTCTCCTGGTTCTGGGGTCGTCACTCATTATCTGAGGGAGTCTGGAGTGATCCCTTACCTTGAAAAACTCGGATTCTCCATCGTCGGATTCGGATGTATGACTTGTATCGGAAATTCTGGTCCTCTTCCAGATTACATCGTTGACGCTATTGAAAAGGTTGATTTTTTTTAAGTATGCAGTGTTTAATTTTTATGGTTTTAGAATGAATTAGTTTGCTGTGGTGTTCTCTCTGGAAATAGGAACTTTGAAGGGCGCATTCATCCTAATACGAGAGCAAATTACTTAGCTTCGCCTTTATTAGTCATCGCTTATGCTATAGCTGGACGAGTAGATATCGATTTTGAAAAAGAACCATTAGGTATGTTAAAGGCAACGTTTCAGTGATCAATAATTCAAAAACGTTTTAGGAACCGGAAAAGATGGAAAGCCAGTGTTTTTGCGTGATATTTGGCCTTCTAGGAATGAAATTCATGCTGTTGAGAAGGTGAATGTCATCCCGGCGATGTTTAGGGATGTATACTCGAGGATCGAAAATGGTTCGAATTCATGGAGAAGTTTGAATGCTCCGGACGGAAAGCTCTACCCTTGGGATGCTAACTCGACTTACATAAAAAACCCTCCATTTTTCGCTTCGATGAAAAAATCGCTTTCCAAAACTGAATCGATTAAGAATGCCAGAGTTTTACTTCTTCTCGGTGATTCTGTGACAACCGATCATATCTCACCTGCTGGTGCCATAGCGAGGAATAGCCCTGCCGCAAGATATTTGGCAAATCGTGGTTTGACACCTCGTGAGTTTAACTCGTATGGATCTCGAAGAGGAAATGACGATGTCATGGCAAGAGGAACTTTCGCCAACATCAGACTCGTCAATCAGTTCATGTCATCCCCTGGAGCAAGAACTCTCCACATCCCATCAAACGAAGAAGTACTCAACCAAAATTTTTTTACCGTTATGATCAATTTTTTGTTTAGATGGACATTTTTGATGCCGCCGAAAGATACAAACAAGAAGGAACTTCCTTAATATTGATTGTAGGCAAAGATTATGGATCAGGATCCTCAAGAGATTGGGCCGCCAAAGGACCTTTCCTATTGGTACTTCTTTTTTGACTTCAACGTTTTCATTTATTTTATTAAATTTACAGGGAATCAAAGCCGTCATTGCTGAATCTTATGAAAGAATTCACAGATCGAATCTCGTCGGTATGGGTATCGTCCCACTTCAGTTTATTGAAGGTCAGGATGCGAAAAGCCTCGGACTTACAGGAAAAGAGGTTTATAACATTGAACTCCCTGACGACATCAAACCACTTCAACAAGTAACTGTGAAGGTAACCATTTTTTCCTTCTTGTTATTGCGAAAATTGGTGTATGGTTAGTAGGTAGGCTTTTTTAACCCCATATTTTAGTGATTTTGGACCAATAATGAGTTGTTGTTTTTTTTTCAACCAATTTTAGACTGATTTCTTTAACATTAAAATTTTCATGTCTCCTAAATTTCTGGGAATAAAGGTGTGGGTTTCAGGTATAAAAATGGTTTCTTCCCAGGCGTTGACGTTTTTATTTGAAAAATTCAAATTTTCTTTTCATGTTGACTGGAGTTGATTTTTTTTTCAGACCGATACTGGAAAAAATTTTCAAGTGATCGTTCGCTTTGACACAGAAGTCGACCTTCTCTACTATAAAAATGGAGGAATTCTCAACTACATGATCCGAAAAATGTTAAACTAAAAACCGAAAATTCGTGCCAATCATTTGGAAAGACATTCACACTTCAATTGAAGACTTCTTTTTTTTTATTGTTTAGTTTTATTTGAGGGTCTTTATTTTTATAAATAAAAAGCTTGGGGAAATTTTGGTTTTTATTCTCTTCCCAATTAAAAAAAAAATGCGAAAATAAATTTTTATTTAAAAAATTAATTTACAATACTGTCATAGGATCCCAAGCGTATTTTTGACGTGTTGCGACTTTGTTCAAAATTTGCATCTCTTCTTTCGGTATCATAAATTCCAAATTTGAATTTTCATTAACTCTTTCAACTTTTGAAGTTTTAGGAATGACAGCTGCAAAAAAGTTATAAAAAATTTTGTTGTTGAATTTTTTACTTACTCCATCCATTTTGTAAAGCCCATCTAAGCAATACTTGGGCCGGCGTGTGACCAAGATTTTGTGCGACTTTCTTTAAAGTTGGGTCGACCAACAAAAATTCAACTCCGTCACCACCAAAAGTTGAATAAGATTGCAACACAATATTTTTTTCATCGACAAAACTTAGAAAATCAGGCGGATAACGATAATAAAGATGATACTCAACCTATAACAGAAAAAAAATAATTTGGATTGATTTTCTTTAAAATATACCTGGTTGAGAACTGGAGGTATTTTGCAGAAAGTATAAAGTTCTTTAAGATGTTTCAAAGTATAATTGGATACACCGATGGATTTGATTAAACCTTCTTGCACGCAAGATTCCAAGGCGGTCCACGATTCGCGTCTTAAAATTGAATTTTTGGCCGATTTCACATCGACACCCGAAACTCCAGGCCAATGGATTAAATAAAGGTCGAGATAAGTGAGCTTCAAGTTTTTCAACGAGCGGACGACAGCTTCTCGGACGTTATCAATCCCTTGATCCTGTGGCCCTGAAAAATAAATAAAACTATCAGAAATATTGAACATTTTGAAGACTCACCTAACTTAGAAGTGATGAACAGGTCCTTTCTGTCGATGCCCAATTGAGGAAGCAAGCTCTGCAATTTCTGCCCGATCAACGATTCGTTTTGATAAACCGTCGCAGTATCTGAAATTTAAGATTCAACGGTTTCGCTCATTTTAATGGAATACCTATGAGGCGATAACCGTTTTTCAACGCTGTTTCAATGACCGAGTCAAGGATTTCTTTGTTTTTCATTCGAAAGGTCCCAACTAGAACAAATTGATTTTGAATTTTTGATCTCCAAGCATAACAAATTCGAACGAAAATTTAAAATGAAAAACATTACGTCCGAAAATGGGCATAAGTTGGCCATTGTTCAGTTTCACGGTGCATGATTTGATCACTTGGTTTTTGTGGACGATACTTCTCACGCTTTCCGACATTCTTAAAATCCCTTTCATGTATTGTCCTTTTTGAATAGTTCAAATAAAATTTATTTTCCCATTTTTAATTTTTAAATAAGTAAGTGTTATAAGGAAGTAAGGTAATGGAACAGTCACACGTGACAGAAGTGGAATCTTGTGTGTAATCGAACACTGGTATGACGTCATTCCAAAAAAAGAAACCGTATCCACACGTCTATCATTCGTCTATTTAGATGTTTCTTTGGTAAGAGCATGAAAATTTCGAGTAGGAAGAGAGGAAAAAAAAAAGAGTCATCAGTGAAATAGGTATAATATTTTAACATTCGAAGATACAGGTGCAGCAGCTGTGCCAAAAATTTCTTTATTTTGAAAGATATATCATTGAGTTTCCTGCAGTCCCAGGGCATAGTCGTAAACTTCGAAGGCCAAATCACGATGATCTCTTTTGAGAGCTATCCATTCGCCTGAAGACATTGAAGTTTTTCTTTCTTCTACTATAATTTTGATTGCTCGCTCTTTGAGACGTTTTGAGTACAGGTTGCCTTCTATAAGAAGCTCAATGCAGTTGCTGGCGTTGAGACGTCCAATGAGGATTTGCTCGCAGACTGTCTTGAGTGTGGGCACGTTGTACTTTTCAGCTGCTTTGAGGAGTTCGAGTGCGAATTCTTCGACGTTGGCTTTCTCCGAATATATGAAGCGGATCAATTCTTTGAAAACGTTTGGTTCGATGTCTTCAATTTCGACGAGGTTTTTCTCCGATTCTTTCATTTGGGTTGTAAACATTGCGGCAAAAACTTCACTTCGGGCAGACAAAATACACTTGTGAGCTCGAAATTCGCTTTCTCCGACTGAAAAAGTGACGTCCGAGAATTCAGATTTTTCAAATGCGTGACCGAAGTCGTAGCTTAGCGTTGACCGAGGATCGACCGCAAGGACAGATGCCGAACTGTGATCAAATTTACGAACAGTCATGTCAATTTCGATATTTAAATGTTTCTCCAACTCTACTTTTTTTCTCAATCTGTCCAAATCGTACGATTGGGAATCAAATCGAGCCTTAGGATTTGAAGTGCTAAACACAAAAGAAATTTTTCCGGTAGTGATTACCTCGTAACTTTTATCTTTGAAGTAAATAATGATTTCTGAAAAAAGGCCACCCTTTTTGGAGGGTTCTTCATCATCGGTATCATAACGCAGATAAACTGGGTAACACTTCCCATCAAATTCCACGGTCCACCCGTCACCTCCAACTGCGTTTGGGAATCGAGGTGATATGAACTTACAACTTTTTCGTAACAATTATAAGAATAGGGAATGGACCATTTAAAATTGTATTTATACAATTTAAATATTTCGTACTCTTCTAATGAGGGATCCATTTTATGCTTTCACAATCACTTCCACTGGTCACTTCAAGCACGAAAATCAAAGTGATAATGCCAGAGGCGTTCCTACACAGTCCTGGTACTACAGAGCTGAGTGCTGACTGATGCACAATCTCTCTACTTCTAAATTCGATGAATTAGAGCTGAAAGAATTATTATACACTAAAATCGGAAGAAACTTTAAATTACTTCACACGTTTTTAGTATGCATTCTTGGATGGGTGAAAAAAGAAACAACACGATAGAGGACAAAGGTCGAACTCCTTAGTCCTTACGGTCTAGGGCTATATTTATTACAGGGTATCGGTATCTTACGACTTACAGTTTTAGTTTTTTTTTTAAGTAGAAGTCTAGGAACGTTGGAGCGAGCGTTTCGCCGCCTTTTTTAAGAATTTATGCTACTTCCAGAATCTTTTATAACGACCTAAACGTTGCGACTAGCGATCGTAATCGTACGCATCGAAAAAAGAAAGTCAACATACCTAGTTTTTCAATGGTGTAGCCCACTGGTAAAGTGGAAAAATTACATATTGTTCCCCATCTCATAGAAACGAGATAGGGATAATAAATAAATTTAAAGAAAAATGTTATATGTTTTTAAATTATTTTTTATATATTTTTTTTAATTATTTATTATTTATAATGGTTTTACATAATGATATTTACTAACAGTTTTCACCATAATTTTAAGCTAGTAGACTACTAACAGCCTATTGCATGTCTGAACAGTAAACAGTTTTAAAAAAATTTTCAGTCATCAAACGATTTCATCAACATAAAGTAAGAATATGAGGTGTTAAGAAACTAAAGATGGAATCAAATAAATTTTAATAGTTTTCTCAAAAATTTTTATTTACCTGCATGAAATTCCGAAAATTGAGTGGCGATTGTCCTTTGTAATCGATCGCCAAAAGCTTTCTCGTCTGCCTTATTATCATGATGTAATCTTTACGATTTTTCGGCGTGAGCTCGTACCAGGGTAGATCGCAAAGATCGTAAAATAACAGCTCGCTCTGATCATTTTGAATAGAACAAAGTAAATTGTACAATTCATCTGCCTACCTCAGTTTCTAATAGTTGACCGAGAAAGCAATAAAGAAGAATCATCGAAACTAGCATGATCAAAAACGAGCCGCAAAGTACGATGAGGATTTGGTCGTTGTGTTTGACTGCCTGGAAAAAAGATCAAGGCTAGAATTCTATTCGACATTTTATAGGCAAGTACGAATAAAAACGACAACTAACAAGGTCACAAATATTAGAATTTCGATAAATCTGACACATCCCTATTTGTAATAGTTAAAAAATAGGCAATTTCATACTTGTCTTAGCAGAAAAGTAACCATACAAGTGGTCACGGTACTAATCGTGATTGCAGAACTTGAAGGAAACCCAAGCCACAATTTTTGTTCATTGACTATCCTGTAAAAGGAATTTTTATTTTTTGAAAAATTTATTTAAAAATTATTATATACCGGATAATATTTTGGTGAGCTCGCACTATATGTTTGATGTGGGAGCTGCTCCAGGATCCATCGATTATCTGCAAACTTTTGACTTTTTCTCTGATTATTTTGAGTTCGATGATGGCGTATCCGACGAGGGTTAAAATCAAAGCTTGGAAAGCGTTAAAACTGGAGACCATCGTTACAAACCAAAGATGGGAGCCGATGATGATTAAATAAAATTTGTAATTTCTTTGTAAAGGTTCTTCCAAGTAGCCGTCTAATGGTAAAGGGACTTTATAGGGTTTTTCGTAGCCGAAAAACATTCTGAGGACGTCGAGGAAAATCGGGGCGAAAATGTACAAAGCGGCGAAGAAGACGAGGCCTTGGATTTGAAGTTTCATGACCGCTGAGGTTTTGGCGAATTCGTTGTTAAGGATTTCGTTCTCCCAGTGGGTAGAGTGTTTTGCGAGGGTCTTTTCGAAATCCCGGATCGTCTTTCGTACGTAAGGAAACTGGACGATGATCGAAATGCAAAGGGTCGGAATCAAAATTCCGATTGGCATAAAAGTCGAACTTTCATTCAACAAATATTTCATACCTTTCGAGTAGATTTTATACAACTGCATCAAAAGAATAATGACGATGTAGCAGATACGTACAATTTGAAAGATTATCCTCAAATTTCCGTATCGGACGTCCGAATAATCCATCCAAAGACCTCCCGATTTTAAAAACGAAATCAAAGGAGCTGTCGAACCTGAAGCCATCGTGAAAATAAATTTTTTCTTTCTCAAAATTAAACTTCCTATGCATTATAAACGAATTCCAAGGATTTAATTGAAAGCATCGATTTCCTCATAATTGCGAAAAGAATCTTCAAAAAGTTGAGACTTTTTAATAAGCTACTTGTAATTTTAACTTTATTTGGGACAAAATCAATTTTATTGTAATTTTTATGAGGACCTGGGTGCTCTGGACACGCGAACTCCTGGGTACATAATTCAAACGGTCCATAGGAAAATTTTATTCAGCCTGCTTAGATTTTTGGACCTTATGACAAAAAATTAATAATACATAGTTCATTACATAGGTGCATGATGGGGAATTTTGAAATATAAGAGGTTTGTCGATTCATGATGGATATTGAGCAATGCATGATAGGAAATATTATAATGCATGATGGGAATTATCGAAATTCTTTATGGAATATATCGAAATGACCATTCCGGGTAGAAACATCAATAGGCGGGAAAGTTGGAAATTGGATGCAACTCTAGCGGACACATTGCGTACTTTTTTATCAAATCAACCTTTTTCGTTTGACATAAGCCTGATAGGGAAGATCCAGTTTGTTTACATTCCTCACGAGTTCATTTTGTTATGTAACGTTTGTTTTAAAAGTAACTCAAATTCCTGATTTCCTGCCCCTAAAATTTTCTAACAGAAAAACCGCTCAAGCCCTAGAATTCGAGTTTTCAGCAAGAAAATGCGTTGCATTCTCGTATTTGACCAACTCAACGACATCATTTTCACAAAATGCGACAAAAAATTCGTGACCCACATCGAGAAATTGGGGAAAAGCCAGGGATTGGATGCAAGCGAATATCAGGCAAGTAAAAAACACAAAATGTACTATAAAATAATTTCAATTTTAGCAAGACGATGGTGACTTGAATGTTAACTTCATAATTCAACTCTTCTCTCCGATAGTCACCAGCCAAAGAATCATGAGTTCCCAATTTGGAAACTCGTACGTCTCAATTCAATGCCAGGATGGTCTCAATATGGTTTTCGACGAGGTAAAAGCTTAAAGTTTATCCTTTCATTACACACCATCCAGGCCATTTAGTGAGCTTTCATAAAAAATACGGGAAATTATCAAGATCACTAACTTACATCACAAGTCACCCCTAGCAGCAACAGCATCAAGTGGTGCTGGTTGAAGGATGCTCATAAAGTTGCATTATCTTTGAAATATGTATTGCAAAAATCTGGTTAAAATCTTGCTAAAAATCGTATTTTATTGTTGCTATAGTGCAGTAGCTTATGAGATGGTTGCTTGCTCTCTGAAAAACCTTAACATCGCTAATATTGGTTTTACTTGTACCTTGTCTGTTTAATTCTCTTCATGATAATTAATTATTGTTTCAGTATATGGGATATCTTTTTGTTCATTTTGGCTTTGAAGAGGTTCAATGGCTTAAAAGAATGCTTGGAATCTGCATTTCAATTGTTCAGCATCTTTGTGGTCCTGATGTTTCAATGTAAGGCTTAATTTTGATTTTTATTGTTTTTAAATTGTTTCTTTAAGGTTGAAGATGAACCAAAGTCGAAGTGTACTTGTCGAGCGATTACTCGACACCTGGGAAACTTTAGTGAACCACGACCAAGCGGTTTTACTTGAGACACTCGAACAACTTTCAGTGAACGGCGACCTGAGCCTTGTAGCGATCAAAATGCTCAAAGAAGCGACTGAAAAATTAAAATCGGATCTCGACCAGCCAAAATCTCACGCTTTAATATTCGTCGAAAATAAATTTTTGGCTCTCTACTCCAGCCGGAGTGCCAAAGAGTTGAGCGCTGGCGATATGCTCTTTTTGAGTCTTTTGGCCGAATGGTGCAGGACGGAAATCGTGAGCACTTCCCCTAAGAATGAATCAAGCGACGAGTATTACAGTCCCGATTCTAGTCCTCAGCCAGAAAGAAAACAACTTTTACCTCAAGGTTTTAAAGTCAAATATTAAATTTATTAAAAACCCTTTTTTTTAGTCAGTAATGGAAAATACAACGACATCTTACTTCTATCCGGAGATAACTGCCCATCTGTCAGCCCATACATAGTTCATGCATCTTTAGTCGCAGAAGGCGTCACTCTTATCATTTTACAACAGGTTAGTACAAAAGCCAGTTTTTCAAAGTTAACTTACAGATATTCTTTACAGACCCAATTTCATCAACTAAGCACAAGTTTAAATGAAGCATTTGAAGCTATCAATGTCATAAATACAGTCTCGACATGCTCCATAGAGTTGGAAGGTGCCAAAAGAGGAATGGAGCAACTCGAGCCTGCTATGAAAAAAGTTCTCGATAGTATCAAAAAACTCAAAAGTCATAATATCTCCCCAAAAACCGACGCATGCATAAAAGTCCTTCATGTTAAATGGGAACTTCTAAAACGGTAAGTTGACATATCTTCATTCTCAAATAATTGATTGATTGTAGCCAATGGAGTGAGAATAATGGTCGAAATAATTTGGCGAGCGTAAATTCTTGCTGCCATAGCCTTGGACTTTGCTTACGAGATATGCTCCAGTTCACCGTCTTGGAGAAAAGCGTCATAACTCCGACATTACAAGTCACACACAATATCGCAAAAAAAATTTCGGCTTCTCTCAGTGATTTTACGAGCTTTTTAAAAGTAAAAGCTTTAAAAAATTTCACTCTAGGATCATATCCTTTTTTTCTTCTGATTTTTACTAATTTAAGAAACTCGATTTTTCAATTTTTTCCTTAACTTATGTTTTTCACGAGGACGATGTTAAGCATCAATAAATATTTGGAAGAATTCCCAGGGCTCGTCCATTTTCTATATGTTGACAGGATAAACCATCGAATAATCGCTCCAACCATAGATTTTCAATCAGAAGCACCTTTACCACTAACTAAAAAGAAGGTATTTTATTATTTTTCATTTGTAATTTTTTTTTAAAAGCCTATATTGTAGATTTGGTCAATGGTGGAGTTCAGCAGATTGCATTTACAAGAAGGGCATTTAGCAATTATGTGGAAAGATCTTCAATTTAATTATGCATTTTATATATGGTTTGAAGACACATCGGTAAATCAAAATATCACAAAAACAAAAAGGATTGACCTACAACTTTCATTTTTTCAGGGTTCGCCTGTGAAGCCGAAAGTAAGCCCGGCCCAAGCAGTAAAAAGTTTACCAATCCCAGGTGTTATAAGTGGCGACTTTTATCAGTAAGTTGCTTTTATTAATTTTTTTTTAATTACACAATTTATAGACGGTTAATCGAGATATGCTTCCCGAAAACGTCACCTGGGAAAATCCGCTGCTACGAACTTTATTGTATTCATTTAGGGTTGGCGACATCATCGTGCATTTTGGAGCAGTCAAGACGTCTTGCGGCAACTATATGGGAAGTCACCGGTCTTCCAAATAATCCTCTAGATATACTTTAAGGACTGAATCGTGCCAATGAAGGGTCACATGATATCTATAAAACTTGAAGCTCCAATGCAGTGTAAGTCAATATTCTGGGCTTGTTGGAGTGCGATTTTTTTATAGTAGTTATTGAGGAGACAAAATATCTTCAATAATTTATCATGTGGCCCTAAACAAGTATTTTATTCCAGGTTATTAACGTTTCATTGTATTATTAACTGTCATTTTGTTTTGAATGTGCCAACTTTTACCATATTGACTTGCTTATTTGTCTTTCATTGATACAGTGTTAAGTGTAGGCTTTAATAAAATGTAAATTTTAGGAACCTAAACTCTTGATTTTTTAAATCTGATTGATTTTCAGAATATCGACAGATGTTGCCCTAAGTTTTGAGAAGTGCTGGTGACTGCTAAGATGAAGTGTTTTTCTTTTTATTTCTTTGTTTTGTTTCATTTCGTGTGGTGTCAATCCGGTAAATGCGTTTATGTGACAAAACAGGTTAACTTTGATTATTTTAGAGCACAATCATGAATGTCAAGAAGGCATTGTAATTCGAGGGTGGTGAGTTTTTGATTTCGAACCCAAAATTCAAATTTTTTTTGTAGAGGTTTGAAAGAAATTAAGTAGGGTAGCTTATGGCTAGTTTGACATTCCGTGCTGGCTCAAACTTCCCATGGAACCACCCTGCTTTTGAACGAAAAATGTTTAATTTTTATTAGTTTCAACACGGAAACTATGGCAACCCACAGCTGGTATGATCTCAATTCGAAAATTTCATTGACCGCCCGACCAAAGTCAACAAGTGGATGCCCTTTGCGACACGTCCAAACCACTAATTGGAATATTTTAAACAAAAGTATTTCCTCTATTTCTCCTGTAAAATAAATATAAAAGTTATACCATTTCAGACGGACAAATTGTATTTTCATCAGAAAGCGGACCCCAAATTACTATCCCTCCTTTATTTTTCAAAACTGAAGGAATAAGAAAAGTATCTCTTGTTATAACAGAGAAGCTTTTTCAGTCCAACTTGACGGTTACTAACCAACAGAATGTAAAAAAAAATTAAATTTTTTTTTCGTCATGTTTTATTTTGTAGTGTTATTTTTTGGTCAAAAAACGAGGCAGTAAGCTTTACATTCGAGGACCAGTGCGGCAATCCTGGCCTTGTCAAACGTCTTATACTGCTCGTCTAGCTATTTCAAACGCGTTTAAAAATGAGTACTTTGTATCAGTTAGTTGCAATATCAATTCAGAAGAGTGTCAGCCAAAAGAACTTCCAGGTTCAACATTATAATAAAAATTCGATTAGTTTAGAATTTTTATTAATTTTTTAGAAAGCTTGGAGATTACTTATGAAAATCTGATTTGCAATAAAGAGTATCATTTTAAGGCGAAAGCTTTTGACACAATAACGTCCAAATTAAGCCTCCAATTTGATTTTTATGTTAAAACTACTACAGCGGTGAAATCAAAATTGGAACTAAGGTTAGTTAACCTCCCTTCTGAGGTTTCAATTTTCAAAATGGAGGATTTGAAGAGATTCTTTTCTCTTTTTTAGATGCATGTATCAGTGCGAATATAAAATAAGTGCTTACAAAGTATTCGGGCTTCATTTAATAGAAAATCCTCTGACAAATGATTCGATTACATGGGGGCTTAAAATAAACGGAAATCCGATAGATGTCGGACGTGTACTTCGCCAGTTTAGATCTCCAGAATACTTCATATTGAAGCCTTCCCCCAACGTGTTCAAAGCACGAGACACCGTTGAAATAATAGCTCAAAGTATTTTAAAAATGCTTTTAAATTATTTTAAATAAACATGGTAACGAAGAGTCGAAAAATGAAGCGATTTACTCCGTAATAATCAACGAACCTCCTGAAAAAGGTATTTGCGTCACCAATCGCAGAACAGGGACATCTTCAGATGTTTATGGAGTATTTTGCATGGGATTTAAAGATCCGGATCCTATAGATTTTTTTCTTTATCAGTTAAATGGAGAAGAGCGTAAGTTAATTTGTCGAAAAATACACTATTAAAATGTGGTGAACCTCAAAATTCGAGGCTTTACAGACCTCTTTACAAACACCAAATACCACTCCACCACTTCCCCAAACCTCCCCTAACTGACCCTTAACCGTCATGTCCGATAAAGGCCAATTTGACCTACGACCCCTACTTGACCCCTTCCCAAAATTGAGTTCGGTGGTAATTCATAAACTTTCTAACTTCTTCCTCCTTATTAGTTATTTGTCGCCCCTCATCGCAAAAACCTCAATAGAGTCTCAGTCCAAGCTAGACGAAATGACTAAAATTTTCACTAAGTCACTTACGGAGCTGTCTTTCACAATTTTTTTTAGGTACATTACTGATGCGTTCGAAAATATCATATTTTCAAGATGTCAAGTTGTCATCTAATCGAATAGTAGTCATCGCTCGTGACTTCGCCTCGGAAACATCATCCGATGTCGTCGAGTTTCAAGTATGAAGACATTTTAAATTGTGATAGGGCTTTACGGTTTTTTGCTTCATAGCTAACCATTGATGAAAACCAAACATTGGATTTTCTCGAATTGAAACGTATGGACGACGAAATCGCGCTGCAGCGAATCGTTTCCTTTGTTGCCGCCAACCGAACGATACAAGATGAGATCAAGCTAAAAATTCTCAAAGTGATCGCCCTAGTAAACATTTAAAAAGAAACTTCCATACACAACACATCTTTAGATGGACTTCAGCCTC
Source organism: Orius laevigatus (assembly GCA_018703685.1). Taxonomy (NCBI): domain Eukaryota; kingdom Metazoa; phylum Arthropoda; class Insecta; order Hemiptera; family Anthocoridae; genus Orius; species Orius laevigatus. The sequence continues at coordinate 497,332 of JAGWEN010000047.1, forward strand.
ATCCACGTCAAAGAACTAGCAAGCGAAGCCATGAAGTTGCTCACTAAAATAACCGAGGTTGAGGCACACGCGGAATTTCCGTTGGGAATTGGCTACATTTTGGAAAAAATCACGAAAAATATTGGAAAAAACGAAGTGGAAGATATGCCTGAGCATACTTACAAGTACAATTTTTGTATTTTATTAGCCTAAACTTCATAAAAAGCATAGAAGTTTAGCCGATGCCTCAAGCAACGCTTGCAATCTAAAAGATCCTGTCGTCCATGATGTCAACTATCCTGAAGAAATAGCTCAACTTCATTACCGAAAAGTTCGTACAATCTACATCCATACTTCAGAAAATATTGAGTAATTTTTATCAAACAGGTAAAACGAGGAACGATTTTACTAATAAACGCTTTCGAAAACTTCTTACGAGCTATGGCCTACAGGTCGAAAACGTTGGAAGACGAGTTTGTTTATAACGCTGGAAACTTCATGTTAAAATCTCAGGTAATTTTTGCCTATAAACAATCAAATTTATGTATTCCAGGTTATTGATTGTTCCATAAAAAATTATGTAATACCCAATCCTGAATTTATTGAAATGTTGATTGAATTTGACGAGGATTTATTGAAAACATGCGACTCTATCATCGTAGGGGTAAGTGTTTACCAGCAGGTTCCTTCTATTTCTTAAGACCCTAAGGAAAGTCCACATGGGCGATTTGAACTGTTTTCAACTATGGCTTATAAGACAATCCTGTCTCAATTTTCAACCTCTCAAACCTTCATCATCCTTATTCACCACTATCCACAGTTCGTGTATATACTTGTGAAGAGAATCACGTGGTGGAGTCACGAACAGAATCAAATTTCAACTCCTTCCATAATCGTCACGATTTATAACTTCACGACTAAAGAGCGAATCAGACATTTTCCAGCTCCCGTTATCATATATTTGAAGGTGTAAAACCAAGCATGAGAATAAACATTGAAATAATGTCGGATTCCAGTCTGAAGTCGAAAGCCGTGACGTTCACCAACTCAAACTAAAACCGCTGAAAACAAGAGACGAGGATTTATTAGATTTTCAAGTGTACACGTTAACTTTTCACTTTGACCAATACGTTGGCACTTTACACACTTTATTTTTTCCACGAGATAACATTAAGGTAATTATAATACCTAAATGTTATTTTAGTATAGACAATTTTAGGCTATAATCACGCAAGATGTGAGACCATCCTTTGATATGGTGAATAGCACGAAAAACCTGGAAAATGCAAACATAATTTTTCATGTCAAACGAAAACAATTTAAACACACCATCGTCTATTTAGGAATCCTATCTACTGTAAATAGTTTTCAACTATTCTTTTGCTGACCATTTTCATTTTTAATTTTTTAGACCAACGTGACAATCGATCCATATTTGGTCGTTTCTCATTATTCATGTTCTATTTTGTATAAAGGAGAATGGAATACCGATTATTGTTCTGTTCGTTAAAATAACTTAAATATCGCTTTTAAACAAATTTTCAGGCGACTTTTTTGAAGGGACCAGATCTCGTAATGTGCGCATGCAATCATTTGTCGTTTTTGACCGGCGGATTTTTCGTCCCACCGAACCACATAAGCTTCGACCAAGAAGAACCTTTGAACGTTGAATTATTCAAAAAGAATCACAATATTCTTATACTTTCAGGAATATTTAGTCTGTTGTTTCTTCTCGCTTTAATCGCCGTTGTCGTTCAACAGATAAGGCATAAAAATAAGGTAGAAAAAAAAGCCATTGTTCTCATGAAACAAGCAAAAATTCATTAAACTTATTTTTAATAATTTTAACAGAAAAATATTGAGATTCTGGAAGACAACTATCCAGGCGACAGGTGGCCTTATTTGGTCGCTGTGTATTCTGGAAGGTTGTTAGTGAAAGCTAACACTTCTCGCGTCGCTCTCAGGTTATTCGGAACCGAATCCTTTAGCAGAGTATGAAAAATATAAATAAAAGAAAAAAATTTTTTACATTGAATTGTAGATTCACACTTTAGAAAAGCAAAAAGGAAAAGTACTCCGCCCGAATTCCGACGATTGGTTTCTAATTTACACCAGAATCTATTTAGGCGAAATAAAATCCGTGGAAATCTGGCACGATGATTATGGAAATAACCCAGAATGGTATTTTTTATTTAAATTATTTAGCTTTTTGTATAGCATCAGTTTCAATTTCGGTATTTCGTTACCGAAAATAATTCCCCTTGCTTACAGGTTTTGCTTTAAAATATTAATTTACGACCTGACTACTTTGAAAGAGTATAATTTCCCGATCGGAAAATGGTTCACTATCTCGGATTTTGTCGATTTGAAGAATCCGATTGAATTCGAAACGAAGCCGGCGTCGAAAAAAAGCCGATCCATCGCCCAACGAGATTACTATCGACACCTGAGGGAAAACCATCGTTACTTGAGTATAGTCGACAGGTTAGTAAATTTTACACCCTATGGTTTATTATTTCCTTTATTTTTCAGACATCCAAGAAGTGTTTTTACAATAAGCGAGAGGATACTCTTGTGCATTACATTTATTGCCATTCATATGATGATAAGCATGATGTTTTTTGGCGTTTCTTCACGTCAGTATTTTATTTTAACAAATAAATTAATTTTTTTGTGTAAACCCTAGATTTTCACGACCATTCAATTTACGACAAACTTAAAGAAAACATGCTCGCACTCCAAAACGTCCTCATTTCTATGCTCTTGAGTTTCATCATCATTATTTTATTTAAGTAATAAAATAATTAATTAAATTTAAAAAAATGTTATAGGCAAGGGAAAGTCAAATATTCAGGGGAATTTCTATCAGAATCGTATAAATCGTTATCAGAAGGTGCAGTTGTGGTCTATTTCAATAATTTAATAAAATTATTAATTTTTAGAAAAAAATAATAAATGCAAGAGATTTATCAGAAAAATATTTTCTCCCAGACTGTTTTTGCCGTTGACACCCATCGATCAAACTAAGCCGTTTAACAGTTGGTCCATTTTTTCATGGTAAAAAAAAATTAAGTTTCAAAAAATAATTTTTAACAGGTTTGGTGCATCGTTGATATTTTGCGCTTCTATAACTTTGGTGACTTTGTACGGCTTGGATTTTGGTGGAAGGAAGCTCAACCATTGGATGTTCGTTTTTTTCTTGGGTTTATTTCAACAATGTTTTATCGAACCGATATTGATATTTTTGGTTTTGTTCATTACAAGCTTTATCTGGGGGGTAAGGGTTAATTTTTAATTTTAAAAATAATTAAATTTTTTTAAAGATGACTTTAGTCGAAAAGCTCAATATCGAACCTTTTCTAAACGAAAAAATAAACCAAAATAAGGAGACATTTACAAAATTGTTGGATATTCGGACTGACGCATTTTACACAAAAATCTTTACCAAAAACAAAGTAATCAAAGCTATAAATTTCTTCTTTTTTTAATTCTTTCCCTAGGGATATTATGAGCGAAAATTGAAAAATAAAAAACTAATCGAGTCAATTGTCGAAAGTTCGATAATTTTTGCGTTTTTCCTCTCTCTTTTATTTATAGTCGTTTTCATGTCGATAAAAGAGAAAAGCTATTCTGTAGCCAGTTTGAGGAGCTTTATCGAGTATAAAACTGAAATAAATGGTTCAAATATACAAGACGTATACACATATAGCAAGTATGTTTTAAAAAAGAAAAGGAAAACTTTTATAAAATAACAGGCTTGGAGATTACATTCTTTCGAACTTAATGCCAGGGATACACAAATTGGATTGGTACAACGGACTCCATTTAGAACGTAAAAGACATTCTTTTTGTTTAAAAATAACGTTGTTGAAGTGAATGAAAATGAGCCAAATTTCAAGGCGAGGAGGTCAGAAGTTGAAAAAGGGCTTAGCAAAGATTATGCTTCTAAGCTTATTGGGACACCTAGAATCGTACAAAGAAGAGTCAAACCTCAATGTAAGTCAATTAACTGTGATTTTTGTAATTTTTTAGACTTTTATGGGGTTTCTGGATACTGGAAAAAGTTTTACGATCGATCTTATTCGCATTTGAACGTTTTAAGCGAAGACAAAAATGCTTATTCGCCCAATTGGAAAGAATATGACAGAGAAAAGAAAGAAAAATGGAATCATACGACTTATAACCATCATCCGACAAGGCTCTACTCTGGTGAGAATAATCAAAGGTTTTCCTTTTCTCATTATAATCGAATTTGCCTATGATACCACTTACCAGATCATCTTTGTGGGGATGTAATATGAGGATCGTTTTTACGCCTCTGTCAACCCAATACTAACATTTCTTTCGATAATCCACATAAAAGGCTCCTTTTGTTTTTAGGCCTCTATGTGGGTGGATCGAAGACTGTCTATAAAATAAAAGACGGCTACGTCATACCTTTGTCTCCTTACGGCGGGAAGTCCGTCCGAACGATCGTCGACCTTTATATGGACGGTTTTTTCAACAATTTAACCCGAATCGTCTTTATCGAGTTCTGCTTGATCGCCCTCAATACGAAAACCCTCGCCCAAGTAATCATCTCACTTGAGCACATGTCCAACGGAGTCTACGTACCCCACTTACAAGTAAAAACTTCAAAATTTTTCTTGTTTCATGCATGGAGGTCCAAAAGAAAATACGAAAGAGGCTCGTATGTCTTGTTTTTTATAGGGCAATTGGCTGGAGAGGGTCCAAACACCTTCAGCCCTCTTTTCATAAAGATGGATAAGAAATTTTGTTTGTTCCAGATCGAGCTTACGATGTCAGATTTGTGGGATTTGAAGCTCATAATTTGTATGGCTTGTTTATTCATTATTTGGGGGCTGTTTTCAATTACGACAACAAGAAAAGCCCTCAAGATTGGACCGTTCAAATTTTTGAAGTCGATTCATTCTTTTAATTCCGCTCTAATAGTCATTTTTGGATTTATTTCGTTGATTTTTTTCTTCTTGAGATGGTCAACTCTTGAAATCAGCATGGAAGATTATTTTGCGACTTACGCTACGGACTATATTAGTTTTTTCGTTCCGGTCGAAATGGACTTCAAATTCGCCCTCGTCGTCGGAATTCTGTGCTGTTTATGCTCTTTGCACTTTGTCAAGTTTAAGCCTAAAATCGTTCAAACTAAGTGCGGCGTCTCTTTCTTTTTCATTTTTATCGGGCTCATTTATTCTTTGATTTTCATCTTTATCTCACTTGCTGCCAACACGTACATTGAAAAGCTCAATTTCGACCGAGATTTGACGAAACGGAAATCTTCAAAATCAGCCACTTATTACAGGATATTCAATTTAGCCTCTTTCGCGATTTTCTTGATCGGATTCTGTTATGGAGGAATGGTGATCGGAGCCGTCGTTAAAAATCAAAGGAATAAATTGAAAATGGAAGAAAGAAACGGAAATTTATCTAAAACTACTAACAAGATAAGACGTAGAAGTTTCATAAATTCGAAAATAAGATAAAAATTCAGAAATGGCATAAAGAATTAATAAAATTATCGCAGTAATTTTTTTCCCCTCATGAACAAAATAAAATGTCGTAAGTGACTCTCCCACGTTCTGATACCATAAGTCCCCCAATAATCTTGATTACCAAATCAGTGTTGCCACTTTGGGCAGATCAGGGTTGCAAAATTTCCAAAATCAGGTTACATATTTTGAATTCTCTCAATGTGGTAACCCTGATCGTAACCTCCACCAAAACAGAGGTCAACCCATTTATGGCAAACAAGAATCACTGAAATGAGCAGATATTGAATTACAGAGGTCACTAATGCAATATCAATTGATTATTAATCCGACAGAATCCGATAATAGTGAATTATACGGATACCACCCTTAAATTTAACATATTTGGTAACTGGAAATATAAATTTACTGTTTTTTAGCTTTGATTTTGTAAGTTTAATAAGTTTCGCTAACAATAAAACCACAATTAATTAACCCCTTTTTGTTCTACTTTTAAACTAAAGAGCTTAAATTAGTATCCCTATGGGGGAATTTGCTACAAAGTTCATCTAAATATTCTACCTCAACGAAAGGAAAATTTTTCAATGATAACGTCCGAAGTTGAAGGAAATTTTTTTTAAATAAATGACTCGCATGTTTTGTTTTTAAATTGATGCCTCTGGTACTTGTTCGGGGAAAAGTGAGAGGAAGGTCGTGCATATTTTATTGGCATGTCAAAAGAATCAATTTTGTTTTTAATTTGCTATTTTTTTTTCTTCCCAAAAACAATTTTTTTAACACTTTTTTTTCCGTTTTGTCCTGATCGAAATGTACATAATCCAACAAATTTAACAACTCTACAATTTTCTTTAGAACAATAAAATATAAAATGGTACATTTATCCTTTTATTAAATAAAAATAACGATTTTGTATTTACAAAATCATTTTTTCTTGACTCGACATTCGCTAAAAAAGAAAATATCGAAAACGAGAATAATATTATATTTTTTAAAAATTGGATCACAAAAGTTTTCTCGCTCTAAAAAACGACAAAAAATAATATATAAATTAAAATTATATATATTTTTAAATATTATTTATATATTTTTATTTATACAGTAGTAAATATATACGAATTTGACATGTTTTTGTTTTCCTACTCTTTTGTATGGTTTTTTTTTCTTTAACATGGATATGGTGACAGAACTACATAAAAGAGAAAATATTTCACGTTTTATTTTCTTTCAGAGAAATGGGTTAAAAATTTGAAGTTAAAGGATCGAGCTGAGAGGAGGGGGTGGTGATTTGTTTGAAATTTTTTGAAGTAGGTATCTAAAGGAGATCCGACTCGTTGGGCAATTGGTAATCTTCAAACGTGTCCATTGTGTATCTTTTCGCTCTTGAGTCCATCATTTCTTCCATTTCTGAAAAACGAAAAAACAAAATTTTCAGAAAATATGCAGTGAATATTCTTGTCCTCAAAATCAGGGTTGGCGTGACCAAAACCTCGGACTTTGAGTTTGCATAGTTTCAAGTTCAGGTGTTGGGAGGGGTAATTTTGAAGTCGGAAAGGCTTTACCTACACTTAGGAGATCCCCCTTGATATTAAAACCGTATAACGTTAATGGGCCTTTTGGTGTCTACTTTACACAAACTGAGAACGGTAGTTCCTTTTTTTCTTGTTTTTTCTTTTCTTTGCCTACTTCATGAAATCACACTCGTGCACGCGCCACAGAGATCAAAGCTTATACCTAGTTATATGTTTAAAAGCTAGAATTATTTTGAAATTACGGAGCTAGGACTCAACCAGTACTCCTACATTGTTCGGCCTTGCAGAATTTCTTTAAAGACCAAGGGTGGTATTCAGAGACCAAGTTGGTGAGTGGATCCTCAACCCAACGACTTGAAATTTTCAGGGCTATTTCTGATCGTACTAAAGAAGATTTGTGCCAAAATTCAAGTCAACTGGTCTCCAAAGAGCTGAGAAAATGATTTGGGTTGACTCATATTGAACTTTCGTCCCTGAATACCGCCCTTATGATAGTTCCTAAAAGACAGTTTTGTGTTTTAATTTTTAGTGACAAACAAAGAGGCATTGATTTGCTTTCAGTTCACCTATTTTGGGTAATGTTTACTTCAAAATTACCATTTGACGGCAAATCGATTGAAACATTATATGGCTTGTTTTGACAAAAAATTCTTTAAAATAGAGTGGGAAAACGTGATCAAATAGTTTGAAAATGAAGAAAAAAATTGGTCGTACCTTGCCTCGCAGCGGATTCTCTAAGAAGTTGAAGTAATGAGTCGATGTCTTCAGGGTTGTCTTTTTTTCCTCTGAGTCCGACGAAACCGCTCGGCCCTTTTTTCCCCCTCATTCCAAAAAATCCAGCGTTCGAAGGCCCTTTTTTCCCTCTCATCCCGAAGAAGCCGGAAGCCGGAGCTTTTTTCCCTCTCATTCCAAAAAATCCGGAGGCTGGAGCCCGTTTGTCTTCCTCCATCCAGGAATAGTCAAGTGAGTCCTTTTTCCCGCGCATCCCCATAAAGCCCATCGAGGGTGCTTTTTTACCTCTAACCCCTTGGAAACCCATAGGTGGTGCACGTTTGAACTCCTCCAGATCGAAATCTGGCACGTCGTCCTTTTTACCCCTCACACCCTGAAAGCCCATCGTCGGCACCCTTTTAAATTCTTCTAAATCTTGAACTGTGTCTTTTTTACCCCGCACGCCCAAAAACCCAAGTTGCTTTCTATCCTGGGCCAAACACACGTTTAACAGGCACGCCAATACGAAAGCCCAGCCAAGTGACATCCTGAAACATAAAATTACATTTATTACCATCTAATATTCTGCAAAGTTTCACGTCTATTTCAAAATGTTACATCAGTGAATTTCCCTCTCTTCGTTAATTGAAATCAAATTGTCACCCTTGAGTGTCATCCAATTTACGACTCTTCCCAGAAATGCAGGCTTATGAATATTTCAAAAGCAATGTTGAATTCCTTTAGGTTTATTATTTCAGAAAACCGATCTGGAATCATTCTAATTGATTCAAGGCTTGACAACCAAATTACCAATCCAACCAACCTAACCATCCATTGATGGAAAGCGATCAGGGTTCGACATCCGTTTCGAAGGTAGATCTATGAAATTTCACCTATTTTCTAGAAAGCAGTTTTTATTTAGAAAACGTTAATTGGAAAAAAGTTCTAGGAAAGAACACAGCAAGATTAAAGTTTTTGTAAGACAAAGGTAAACCCTTTTTCCTTGGGTAGTTTATCTCTGGATCAATTAAGACGCCTCGGGGGTATTAAATAAAAGCCCTTTTGTCGCCTTTTAAATCATTTTGACGTGGTTTCGAAGAGGTCGGATTTCCTTTATAAAAGGCGATCTAGACCTTTTTTTATTTTCCCTTCCCTAAACCGGACCTATCCACCCTTTGGGGAAGCCCTACTTCATGTTTTAATAAATCACTTCTTCACCGACCTTTGATGCGGCGAAAAAGGGGAAAAAACGAGACTGATAGTCAATAATGAAAAACCACGAATAGCGAATAACTTTCCGAGTCGTTGATCTATAAATAACAGGATTAACATGAATATTTTTCATGCATTTTTTTGGAATTACAATAAAATTTTTAAGGGAAAACCTCACCCCTCCCAGGGGAGTGAGGCAAGGGGTTCCTGCAATACACTTGTAAAAGAGAGAAAAAACTCACCCTTTAAGAAATTTATAAGGTAATGAGAAAAGGAATGAACATGCATTTAATTGGATAAAAAAAATTTAAAAAAGGACTAGAAACTTGCAAGTTCTGTCAGCTTACGATGATAAATCCACGTTGTTAACCCTAGAAAACCCGATTGTAGAAATTGCTTTATGTCTGTTCCTCGAGGAAAATTTGATTTATGTTTCGCCTCACGTTGTATTTTTTTCTCCCTTAAAATTTCAAGCATTTAAAAAAACACGGTAAAGGGAGGAGTCCTCACGTTTAAAGATCTTAATGAAAAACGCTCGAGGTTTTTCGTGTTGAGAAACACTAATTAATTAATAAGAAAAAATGTTTTACATCGAAAATATTTTGATGAGTAGTCCTAATGGTGAAAAGCCACTTCATTGACACGGTTTCCAATTAGTTCTAATTGCACGGGGACGTTTGAATTAATGAAGTCCTAGAATATGGCCGAAACTTAAGCAGATCACGGATACGAGACAACCCTTACAACCCTTAAAACATCATAACTAATTAAAACGAACGTAATCCTCCGAAAGTGAAATTGTGGGCAGACAGATAACTTTTATGGGGATGTCAATGTTACACTTGCTTTTCAGTATCTTCATGTGCAGATTTTGAAGTTAATGAAATCAAAATAAACTTAGGTATTCAAATGCGTTTTGTAAACTCGGTTCGTGTTAAATTACAAGAAAGTAAAAAATCTTGTATGATTTCCCGACGGGCCCGAACCGCTAAAAGTCCCTTAAGAGCCTCCAACGGTGTTAAACTGTTTGTACAAAAACTCGTTTAACCTCGAAAAAACGCTTTTCAGAAGAAGCAAATATTCAAAACGAGTTTCCCCACCACGCGAGATGAACTCTTTAACTAAATTGGACCTAAATCCAACCTACTCCAAATTTCATTAGTAATGTTTCAAATTTAAGTGGAAAATAAATTCCCATCTAAGAAAATTAACTTCGTTTTGAAAAAATTAACCTTTTTCTTCAATCCTCTGACGTCAAAATCCTAAAATTTCCCCCTTCTTCCGCTCGACTTAACATTTTCATCAATTAATTATTCGTTAAAAAGAAAAAATCTTTGAGGCTTCAACAAAGGAAAGAAAGGATAATGAGCTTTATGGAAATCCTATAATTTAATAATAAAATTAATTATGGATAGGGAATCATAATTAATTATTTACAATGGGCAATTAGGGGCTTAATTACTTGTTTGAGGTCGACCCCCTCTTACAAAGCCTAAATCGCTTCACGCGTTCAAATATGGACATCAAAGAACTGCACGATTTAATAATAGAAATTCGCGGTTTGGGATATTGGTTCCCAAATGAATATCGTAATAATCTCTGTTCCTATATTTACACGACTTGTTTGAGTATTCTCAAGTAAAAACCGCATGAAAATAATGGGCGATATGTTTGATTCTCAAGTTTGTATACATTGAAAGGCTGGAGATGCCTAGAGGGCGCAAATTTTCGCAACGAGGAAAACCCCAATTCTAGCGGAGTTTGAGGTTGGGTTTCGTTAGCGAGTGTTTACTTCATTAGCCATCAAGAGTTAACTCGGTTATAAAACGTCGCCGTCGGAAATCGGAATAAATTTTATGACCACAACTGAAATAAGTCTTTAATCAAAAAGGGAAGAAAAAACCCTCCCAGACTATTTCAACCCCCGCGATGACCCCATTAGTTCTGAAAATATACAATTTTATTGGCACTTCGAGAAAAAAAAAAGTGTTATTCTCGTAAATTTGATGGTTAGAAGTTAAATCTTAATCAAGGACTTCATAAAAATTCACGACTTTTTTTTTACTTCAATCATTCATATAAAATACTGTGAGTTTTAAATTGTCTAGATTCTCATACGAAGTTATGAAAGAGCATAAAACAGGAGTGTTATTTACTCCTTTATTTATTAAAGGTTATACAGGGTTTAACCATATTGGAGTTGTATTTTTGTTCAGAGATTGTGAGTTGCACATTGAGGTAGGTATTTGTGTAGAAATTTGAAACTTTTGGAACTATTCGAACTGTCATAAGCCATAGCGATAGTGAAAACGTGACGTAACACTAACCGCCAAAGCGGTTTAACGAGAATACAAACTAATCCGCCTAATTCGTCTTAAGTGATTGACTCCTTTCTCATTTTCTAAATCTTCCTTTCGATTCTTATTATCTAAACTGCCCTTCATATCAAAAGGGACAATCTGAGAACGAGAGAAAGGGATTTTTGAAGAAAAAAGAAAAAATGGGGTCGTTTGTATTGGAAAGTGCTTACATTTTAGAGATGAAACGGTTTCGATGGAACGGAAAACGAGGAGTTTAGAGTTATCCCCGTGAGAGGATAACATCAAATAGTCATCATTTAGACCCTCTGATACGTCCCAGCTTCCAAAAAATCCACCCTCTTGACCTTTTACTCGATCCCGGAGCTAAATTTTTTATTATCGAGTCCAGCACTAGACAATTTTGTAATGTCTAATGTTGCTTTTTGTTATCACTAGAGTGCTAGGGTGAAAACCTTATAGAAATTTGGTTTTCCTTTCAAAATTTTCTGAAGGGTTTTCTAGTTTCTACTCAGTCTTAAGCTAATCCGTTCTTTCTTTTTTCTCAACTTTCTCAAAAGAAAGTTCATGTTTTTATAAAAGGGTTCAGGATGGAAGGTATTACTAACGACTTGGTCTTCAGTGCCATCCATACTGCTCCTTTTTGGGGAACACCACACCTTTTCACTATTTAGGTAAAACTGCACCGCCTGAGGTTTTTATTAATTTATTGAGCTAGTCATTTGAAGAAAATAATACAGTGAAGTGGGAATGTTTCAGGAAGTTATCGTCGGGGGCAGACCCTTTTTTATTTTATTTACCGAACGTCTGGGTGGCTTATCTCCCATAGGCACGGTCAGACGTGGACGAACGTCTCGCACAAACAAACAATGAAGCAATTTAACTTAATCGTGTACTGGGATTTGAAGGAAACTTCGGATAGAAGACAAATAAAGTGGGTGCTTAACCTCCTGCAGACTTCAGTATGATATCACATAAGTAATTAATAATTATCAAAGTACCTACTGCTATCACTGCTATCGGGCCAACACCTATTTTGGGATATGTGTTTCGATAAATGTGCTGGAAAAGCGTCAGAAGTCCTATTGTTGCCAAAAACTAGTTATCGGTTCATTCCAGAAAAAAAGAAGAAAAAATTACTGTAGAATGCGTTTGAATGTTTAAATACAATTTTCCAACAAAATAAACTACATATAAAATATGCTACCGATTTCTATACCTACTTAAAAAGGACATAATATAAAGAGGTTTTCCAAGTATACCATCGCCATGTTGACCCACCGAAGTCAAGGTGAAAATAAAATATTTAAACTAGTTAACGAATTATTTTAAAAATGAAAATACATCAAATAATCAAAACGTAGATGTAATGAAACATTTTCCATCAAAGGTTATTATTTATTAAGTATCAAAAACGTCTCTTGTATACTTAAAGCTAACTTGAACTTAAAGGATTTTTGCCTCTCCAGTCTCAACTGGTATAAACAACAAGTTGTTTAAAGAATCGTGAAAATCAAAGAAATACTAGCTCATTTTGTAAAATAGTAGCTCGAAGGAAGTGAGAAGAATGTGATCGGGGTCTAAAAATTGTTAGTCCTCCAAAATGAAAATTTCCACTTTCCTTTTGCATTTTAGATGATTCTGAACTTCGATTTCGTGTCGGTCTGTCTGTCTTGGTCAATTCCTGTCCCGGGCAAAACTATATTTTATAACATAATTCCCAATTTTTCTCAAATTAAAACAAAACCTACCTACTTAAATAAATAAAACAATTTAAAGAGCCAATAGTGAAATCTACTAAGAATTCATTATACGCACTTAATAATTTAGTTATCATTCCTAGAACAACACTATTAAATATAATGGGTTGCGAATTATTATTCCTTTCACTTTCTTTCCGATGGAGGTCCCGAACTATGGTAACAGTAAGCCTAAAAAGGTAGGATCGTCTTGACGATTATTTCCAAATAAACGAAACTTATTTTAGGGCCAATTGCTCTTGACAGAAATGAAATACTACAAGAATAACTTCGGGTATTATTATGTACGTAATAGTAATTAGATAGGTAAAAGACAATACTTTTTTTTATCTTAGACCAAAGGGCTATTTACTACGTCGAAGCGGTTTCACAGATGGTTTTACATTTTTGTTCTTCTCTTTGGACTTGCGACCACGTATTTTCAAACGTTGATAATCCTGTTTGATGAGGATTTTTCGGACTTCATCGAGTTATTTCACTTCTTTTTTGTAATAATACTGTCTCTGTTAGGAACAATGAGCCTTCAAACTGAATTGTTCGAAAAATTATTAAGGTTAGTAGAAAATACATAAACCGTGATATACATACACTAAACACGAACGTTATATTAAAGTTATAATTAATTTAAGAAAATTTGATGATGGGCTATACGATTATGGAGATACTTTAGACCCAGGAAGTCGTGAAGAAATGCAAAAACGTCTCAAAGAAACGAAAGACAGGAAAAATTTCAGATCGAAATTTATGATTTTGGGTCTTTACGCAGCAGCTTTTTCTATTATTTTTTTAAGACCTATTTACGACTTTATCAACGGCAAATACAGCAGACCGGATCTAATGAAACACAATGTGAACAGGTGAAAATTAATTAAATTTTAAAAATAATATTAAACTAAAATTATTTGAAGATATCTTCCTGTTCCAATATGGTGTCCTCTCGATGTGAAAACATGGTACGGACAATTATACACGTTTTTGCTGTTGCATTATGTTGTAATACAGACTCTATACGTTGTGATTGGTAAATATTTGGTTAATTTATAGATTTTTTCTAATGTATTTATTAATTTTTAATTGCATTGTATGTACATATTTGTATTGTATTTTATTTTAATAGTATTTATGTTGTATATAGACTTAAGATAAGCATAATTTTGTAGCTTCGACCGTAGTATATGTTACGACTTGTGAAGAGATTGGTTATAATTTGGCTGTGCTCAATTTAACGCTAAGGAACCTCAAAAAGCGAGCATTACACGTCGGGGAAGGGAAAATAACGAAAGAAGCTCTTCAAGAATGTATCAAAAGGAGCGTCCAACACCACAACAACATAATCGAGTGTTTCCACTGTTTTCACAATTTCTTCACCATCCCTCTTTGGCTCATCGTGACTATTTCTACGTATTTGATCTGCCTGGCGGCATATCTCATTTCTATGGTAATATTTACCTAATAATAAAATAATCTCCGGATCCACCCGAGTTTACTTCTACTCTATTTTTTATCTACTCCTAGTTTTGTCGGATTCAGTTAGTGAATACTTGTTTTAACTAGTCTCAACTAGTGCATTGGCAACTATTGTAATTTTGAGAATTAAAAAAACTATATTAGGGGCCCTCCTTGAACCATTTCCATGGGCGAGTGGACTGAAGCGTCCTGCCCACTGCTCAGGCAGCTCAAGGTCGCGGATTCAGGCTTGAATTAGCGTCCACAGGTTCGCCTATGGGCTTCGTTCCTACGCGGGTCTAAGGGCGCACCAAAAGCCCCTGGCTGGACCCAACCCTCCATTGACAACACTAGTGTCATGGGGCTTCCGACTTTATTATTATTTATTGTATAAAAACAATGCCTCCTTGATTCGTTAACCAACATTCTTCCTATACTAGTAGCGGTTTTCTGTATTTTATCGTAGGACTTCTTTTGATGTTTAATGAACGTCATTTTTTGTCCAAATTTTAAATTTGAATATCTAAATACTTATAAGTAATAAGTTCTAGTTCAACTCAAAGGCTTTTCCATGCACTATTTGGAATCCCCCGCTTGAAGCAAATCACCCCCCATGCTGTACGTAACAATAAATTATCATTCATCACAACTACTTTTTATAGGTAATCCGAAGTAACGATGCATTTGAATAAAGATTAAATAGTATTTTATTTTTAATAGGTAACATTTGTTGCAGGAAGAGTTAAAACTTAGCATAAGAATAACCTCGGTTTTGTTCCTGATTTTTGAAACAATTCACTTATTAATTTATTGCTATTACGGAGAGAATATTCAGACTCTGGTATTTAAAGTTTTTTTTTTAAATTTCATTCAATATATTTTGTTGTCCGATAAAACAAATAATTTATTCACTTATTTTTGAGAGCGCTGATACATTTAATGCGATCTACGATTGGAATTGGACCGATTGTTCATTATGGATTAAAAAAGAATCTTTAATTATTCAAAGCAGAAGTAAAAATCCCTTGAAACTCTCCTGTGGCGGTTTGATGTTCGCCAATCTTAACACCTTCAGTAATGTATGCTCTGCTATTAAACAGTAATTGTATATAAAATAACATAATAATTTTTTTTTAGGTTTGCAGCTCTGCCTATTCATATTTTAACTTACTGAGGGCTTCGAAATCTAATTAAATCAATCTCAACCGTAATATATGTTATGTTCTATATTTCATATCATAATTTTATCTTCAAAATGCAATCGATATTAAAAGATATTTATTTAAGCAGCATACATTCAATTCAAAACCCGAATTCTGAAAATAAGAAGGTAAGCGAGACTGAGGCTGTCTTGCGAAAATTTCTGCACAATAAGAGTAAATAATAAATAGCTAAAATGGGAGGGAGAAAACATTTGAACAGCAATAGACCTGACTTGGAAGACCTCTGTCGAGAACCCCTCCTTTACGAAGAAGAACGAAGAAAACTCCTGCCGAAATGCTTCACCAAATCAACTTTCATCGATGCGATCAAAATCAATAAAAAACTGAAGCAACTTTTTCACTTCATTGCAATAATCCTGAAATTAAGCGATGGACTACGATACTACTGCTATTATATCGGACCAAATACCTATTTTAGCATACATATTCGAGAAATGTACAGATTATGCACTTGAAAATCCTCATAAGTCCCATTATTGCCAAAAATAATTACTTATCGGTAAACTAGTTCCATCTTGCTTTCCTCCGTCAGAACCATTAGAAATACTTTTTTCTAACGAGATAACAATTCACTACATAATTATTCCCCCCCGTCACCAGCCCCCAGATTTCTATTCATACGTCATACTTACTTAGGACACGATATAAAGAGGTTTTCCAAATATACCATCTTGATGTTTCCTACAGTTCCGACCCACCGTAGTCAAGGTTAAAATAAAATTTTTTTACGTACCTAGTTAACGAATTATTTGAAAAAATGTATTAAACAAAATATTATGTATGATGAAACATTTTCCATGGTTATTATTTATTAAATATCAAAAACTTCTCTAGGATGACGAATAAGATATACTTATTAGTTATTAATAATAAATTAATTATTATACATAGCTAATTTTGTAAAATTTCGTAAATAAAACACTTTGCATTCATAAAAAAATTCTTTTAAATCAATCTGTAACCAATCAACTGGAGAAAACCCGTTAAGCCAAACGTAAACTGTAAAGGCTTTTTATTCAGGAGCAATCAAAGAGTTTATTTTATATTATGACAAATAAATAAATAAATAAATTGATTTCACGGTTAACCTGATCTGAATTGACAGCAATAAATTTAGAATAAACATAAAAAACAAGGTTATGATTGCAGGATAATATTTAAGATTTTTTTTTCCCGAGCAATGGGAAAAGTAGACATCCGATTATTAACTTAAGGTTAATTTAAAATATGGTTTATTTAATAAGATAACTCTTTATAAATTTTTTTCTTTTAGAATCCGAACTCGGATTAGTCTGCGGGTAAGACTTTTAATGAGTTTCGTAATCCTTATTCCGTAAAATATAATGGAAAAATGTGTTTTTTTTTCCCTTTTTCTTTTCAAAATAAAATTATTAAGTACATACTTAGCTAACTACCAACTTTCATTTCAGTAGATACTTAGTTTATTTTAAAATTATATATTAACAGTCACAATTACTTTTAAGTTATTACAGCTTAGCTCTAAAACAAAGCAATAATAATTCATCAACGTTTACATTCTTTTCGAATTTTCAATACTTTCTAATTATTTATTAATGAATAATAATACTCTTTTTCTAGGCTGATTGAAATATGTTTGCGTTGAGGATTTAAGGGTGAAATAGTCACCCTATAAATTTTGCCTTAAGAGGGATTTTAGTTCTTGAGGTCTCAAACACGCTTGGGGCATTTAAATCACGTCTAACAGAAATGTCACAGATGTTAAGCTTACAAAGGGTTTCGCTTTTAAAATACCATTCACAAGAATTAAAAATAATTTTTTCTGTTTCATGTAATCTTTTACAAACCAAGGAGAATTCATAAAGAAAAAAAAATTAAGAAAGGGAAGTACAATAAGTTAAAGATAACTCACGACCCAGGAATAACCAAAAGCGTTATGATAACGTTAAAATAACACGAGAAAATTAATTCTTTTTCAAATTTTCCGCAGAAATCCTCACGGTTTGCCGGCTCGTTTGAGATGGATTTGAAAATTAAAATATGTTTTACATTCAGAGTGAATTCAGTCCGTCCCCGTCGTCGGTAGGTTTGATTATTTTATAAACCGTTTATTTTTTTTTATTTTATTTTCAAAGCCATCATTTTGACGTCCCACTCAAGTCAAACACAGGCTTTTTTTTATAATTACCTAAGCAAATTATTATACTGTACAGAGGAGATTATCGATAAAAATCAGCAAAACTAAAAATAAAATTAAAGAAAAGCCTTTTAAAAATTAACTCACCTCTCCTTAATGCGTTTCCGCACTCAAAACTGTCACAGGTTATAAACTGAGCCGAATCGGTTGGCCTGAAACATCCAGAAAAACCGAAAACGTTTTTAATTGTTGAAATAAAGCAGGGATCGAAAAAATGAGGTTCAATTCATTTATTCAAACTTTAAATAATAAAAAAATAAGTTGAAGACAATTATTATTTATTTAAGTATCACTTCAAAAGAATTCATTATACGCCCTTAATAATTAAGTTATCATTCCCAGAACATAACTATTATAAACGGGTTGCAAATTATTATTCCTTTCATTTTCTTTCCGATGGATGTCCCGAACGATGGAAATGGTAAGCCTAAGGTAGGATCGTATTGCCGATAATTTCCAAATAAACCAAACTTATTTTAGGGCCCATTGCTCTTGACAGAAACGAAATACTACAAGAATAACTTCGGGTATTATTATGTACGTAATAGTAATTAGATAGGTAAAAGACAATACTTTTTTTTATCTCAGACCAAAGCGCTATTTACTACGTCGAAGCGTTTTCACAGATGGGGTCACATTTTTCTTCTTCTCTTTGCCCTTATGCCGACGCATTTGAACTCGTTGATAATCGTATTTGATGAGGATTTTTCGGACTTCATCGAACTATTTCACTTCTTTTTTGTAGTAATACTGTCTTTGTTAGGAATAATGAGTCTTCGAAGTGAATTGCTCGAAAAATTATTAAGGTTAGTAGGGAATGAACCCAAAGTGGTGATAACACACTAAACATGAAAATTTTATTAAAATTATAATTTGATTTCAGAAAATTTGATGATGGGCTTTACGATTACGGAGATACTTTAGACCGAGAAAGTCGTGATGAAATACAAAAACGTCTCAAAGAAACGAACGACAGAAAAAAATTCAGATCGAAATTTATGATTTTGGGGCTTTACGGAGCATCTTTTTCTATTATTTTTTTAAGACCTATTTACGACTATATCAGCGGCAAATACAGTAGACCGGATCTACTGAAAGACAATGTAAACAGGTGAAAAATTAAATTTTAAAAATACCTATTGTACTAAAATTATTTGAAGATATCTTCCTGTTCCAACATGGAGTCCTCTTGATGTAAAAAGATGGTACGGACAACTATACTCGATCTTGCTGTTGTATTACGTAGTAATACAGACTACGTTTATCGTCATTGGTAAAAATTAAATTTGGTTAATTTATTCCAAATATTTATTCTACATTGTGATGTGTTTCAAAACCTTTTTTATTAATACTTTATTTTAGTTCTAAATTGATTTTAAGTGAAATATAATTTTGTAGCTTCGAGCGTATTATATGTCACGACTTGTGAAGAGATTGGTTATAATTTGGCTGTGCTCAATTTAACGCTAAGGAACCTCAAAAAGCGAGCATTACACGTCGGGGAAGGGAAAATAACGAAAGAAGCTCTTCAAGAATGTATCAAAAGGAGCGTCCAACACCACAACAACATAATCGAGTGTTTCCACTGTTTTCACAATTTCTTCACCATCCCTCTTTGGCTCATCGTGACTATTTCTACGTATTTGATCTGCCTGGCGGCATATCTCATTTCTATGGTAATATGTACCTCATAAAATAAAATAATCGAAGTGTCTACCAACTTTAAAATTCTTAACTTCTCTGGATGGAGGGAGATAGGGTGGTGGTGAGGGATGGTAGTTTCAGTGTGAAATGCACTAACCAGACCAGACCTTTACTAGGTGCCTACGCAATATCCCAATTAACAGTTCCTTGTTGCAGGAAGAGTTAAAACTTCCCCAAAGAATAACCTCAGTTTTGTTTCTGATTTTTGAAACAATTCATCTATTGATTTATTGCTATTACGGAGAGAGTATACAGACACTGGTATTTAAGTTTTTTTATTTTAATTTCATTCAATACAGGGTGGTTTGATTTACCTAAATGGCATACTAAACTAGGTAAAACCCCGTTTGCTAGGGTTTTCTATCTTAATCAGTCTTGGAGTTACGATTTTTTTTAAAAACAAACTACATATATCGAACCACCCTTTATGTTTTATTGTTCTATAAAACAAATCATTTATGATTTTTTCAGAGCGCTGATACATTTAACGCGATCTACGATTGGGATTGGACCGATTGTTCATTATGGATTAAAAAAGAATCTTTAATTATTCAAAGCAGAAGTAAAAATCCCTTGAAACTCTCCTGTGGCGGATTGATGTTTGCCAATCTTAATACCTTCAGTAATGTATGTTCTGCTATTAAATAATTGTATGTATAATAATTAATAACATTAATTTTTTTGTTTAGGTTTGCAGCTCTGCCTATTCATATTTTAACTTATTGAGAGCTTCAAAATCTAATTAAATAAATCTCAACAGTAGTACAATTTATGTTTTCTGTATTTCATATCACAATTTTATCATAAGGTTCATAGTTTTCACGTAGTTGATTTTCGGATACACAAAATTATAATTACTATGGATTTATAATTACTATTATTATTGTTACTATTTTTTTAACAACCTCATACACGAAGAAGAACGAAGAAAACTGCCTAAATGTTCCACCAAATCAACTTTCATCGAGGCGCTCAAAGTCACAAACCCGGGAAAACTGAACAAACTTTTACACTTATAAACTCCTCAGTTTGTACAATTTATGTATAAATTCAAAGCAATATTATTATTACATATTTATTGTATGCAAGGTGGAAACTTTGTCCCCCTTGACCCGGAAAGACAAAATAATTTTTGTATCTCACTTGGACGTAGTGAACATATTTAAATTATTAGAAGAAAGAGAAAAATATAGTAGCAATTTTTTTTTCTTTGTATTATTCCTTTAATATTGAGGTCTATGTTGTTCAATGGAATAATTAACCGGAGCATGAGCCTCATGTGATTTAATTTCTCGGATCGTAAACGAATTTGTAGTCTGACGAGTGCTTTGAACAATAATTCCCATTAGGAAATCTACAGCCCTTCATCCGCACCTTCGACGTTAGACCAGGCTCAGGGGATAATTCAGGATAATTAGAAAACCCCCTGGATTCTGGTCTAATATTGGGCTAATTAAAATTCAATATCCACCATCGGTCAATGAAAAAATTACAACTTTTAGCGAGTTTTTTTATTATCGTTTTTGAATGAATAAATGAATGCTTTTATTTTCACAATTTAAATAAATTTAACATATATTCACATAATTTAATGGACCCATTTTCAAAAGGTTCAGACCACATTTTATTGTATGGACCCATTTCCAAGTGGTTTGGACAAATTTGCACTTGTTTTGGACCTCTTTTCAAGTTTCAAGTGGACCTAGATCTGTTTATTCAGTTTGGACCCCTCTTTACTCAGTTTAGACCCCTTTGGACTTGTTTTGCATCTCTTTAATGTAGTTTGATTGATTTTTTTCCTTGATGAATAATTTATTAACCGGTTTTTCCCCCTCAAATCTTAAATCTTCTATGTATGTGTTGCGTATTTGATTCGAATGGACGAATTTCCTCGCTATGAATTTCCAATCGGGATGTTTAAACCGTAATTACATTATTAGAAGAGAGAAACAAAAGCCTCAAACGAGTGTTTAATCACCGCTTCGGTCGTATATTGCGTTATCATAAATTATAATTAGAGTGAAAAAAAAAGTGTTTAAAAAAACTCGCTAAAATGGACCAACAGAAACCAAAAACAAAGTAAGGAAGCATTATCAACAGAAAGTTTTCTTTTATAGGAAACTTCGAATAGAAGACCAAAAAAGTGGGTGCTTAACCTACTGCATACTGCAGTTTCAAATCACATAAGTGATTAATAATTATCAAAGTACCTACTTCTATCGGGCCAACACCTATTTGGGGATATGTGTTCGATAAATGTGCTTGAATAACGTCAGAAGTCCTATTGTTGCCAAAAACTAGTTATCGGTTCATACACTGGTTTCATCTTGCATTCCTAGTTCAATTCCATTACTGTAGAAAGCGTTTGAAAGTTTAAATACCGTTTTCCAACAAAATAAACTAGGTACATATGTATAAATGCCACGTCCCCGATTTCTACATTAAAATTTAGTACATAATAGAAAGAGGTTTTCCAAGTAAATATAACATCGCCATGTTTCCTGTCCCACCGAAGTCAAGGTGAAAATAAAATATTTAAACTAGTTAACGAATTATTTCAAAAATGAAAATACATACATACATCAAATAATCAAAATGTAGGTGTAATGAAACATTTTCGATCAAAAGCTATAATTTATTAAGTATCAAAAAAGTCTCTTGTAATAAAGCTAATTTTGTAAAATTTTGCTTCCTCGCTTACAGAAGGTAGAAGTATGTGATCGTGATGAAGAAAAAGTATGTGATCGTGCAAGGGGTCTAAAAATTGTTAGTCCTCCAAAATGAAAATTTCCACTTGCCTTTTGCATTTTAGATGATTCTGTACTTAGATTTCGCTTCGGTCTGTCTGTCTGGTCAATTCTTGTCCCGAGCAAAATTTTATAACATAATTAGGGATTTTTCTCAAATTTTCAACGTTCGTAGGTTTTTGATTCTAAAATAGGTACCGAGTCTTTTTAATAATTGTGAAGTCTTAAGAAATTTTTGTGTGATGTAGTAAACAATACCTTCCCGTCACGATTTTCAACCATCTCAAACCTTCAGGTTCCGAGAAAATCACGAAAATGCCCTTTATGCCCTAAAGCAAAGTAGGTTTCAACCCCCTCAACCCCTCCAATCGCCTCCAGGCATGGTATATGCACTACCTCGTATTATGTCGGCATTTCAGCCTATAGAGCCTAAATATTTATTTAAGAATCGCTTCAAAAGAATTCATTATACGCCCTTAATAATTAAGTTATCATTCCTAGAACATAACTATCATAAACGGGTTGCGAATTATTATTCCTTTCATTTTCTGTCCGATGGAGGTCCCGAACTATGGTAACAGTAAGCCTAAAAAGGTAGGATCGTCTTGACGATTATTTCCAAATAAACCAAACTTATTTTAGGGACCATTGCTTTTCACAGAAATGAAATACTACAAGAATAACTTCGGGTATTATTATGTACGTATGTACTGTAAAAGATAATACTGTTTTTATTTTTATTTTAGTCCAAAGGGCTATTTATTACATCGAAGCGGTTTCAAAGATGGGGTTACATTTTTGTCCTTCTCTTTGCCCTCATGCCGACGTATTTTAAGTCGTTAATAATCGTATTTGATGAGGATTTTTCGGACTTCATCGAACTATTTCACTTCTTTTTTGTAGTAATACTGGCTTTGTTAGGAATGATGAGTTTTCAAAATGAATTGTTTGACAAATTTTTAAGGTTTGTAGCGAATAAACCCAAAGTGGTGATAACACACTAAACATGAATGTTTTATTAAAATTATAATTTGATTTTAGAAAATTTGATGATGGGCTTTACGATTACGGAGATACTTTAGACCGAGAAAGTCGTGATGAAATACAAAAACGTCTCAAAGAAACGAACGACAGAAAAAATTTCAGATCGAAATTTATGATTTTGGGGCTTTACGGAGCAGCTTTTTCTATTATTTTTTTAAGACCTATTTACGACTATATCAGCGGCAAATACAGTAGACCGGATCTACTGAAAGACAATGTAAACAGGTGAAAAAATTAAATTTTAAAAATACCTATTATACTAAAATTATTTGAAGATATCTTCCTGTTCCAACATGGAGTCCTCTTGATGTAAAAAGATGGTACGGACAACTATACTCGATTTTGCTGGTGTATTATGTTGTAATACAGACTCTATACGTTGTGATTGGTAAAAATTAAATTTGGTTAATTTATTCCAAATATTTATTCTACATTGTGATTTGTTTAAAAAAATTTTTTTTTAATATTTTATTTATGTTCTAAATAGACTTTAAGAAAAACATAATTTTGTAGCTTCGAGCGTACTATATGTCACGTCTTGTGAAGAGATTTGCTATAATTTGGCCGTGCTCAATTTAACGCTAAGGAACCTCAAAAAGCGAGCATTACACGTCGGGGAGGGGAAAATAACGAAAGAAGCTCTTCAAGAATGTATCAAAAGGAGCGTCCAACACCACAACAACATAATCGAGTGTTTCGACTGTTTTCATAAATTCTACAGCATCCCTCTTTGGCTCATCGTGACTATTTCTACTTATTTGATCTGCCTGGCGGGTTATCTAATTTCTATGGTAATATGTTCCTCATAATAAAATATTCGTAGTGTCTACCGAACTTTTAAACTATCTTAACTTCTCTGGATCGAGGGAGATGGGGTGGTGGTAAGGGATGGTAGTTTCAGTGTGAAACGCACTAACCAGACGAGAACTTTACGAAAGATTGAGTATTTTATTTTTAATTGGTAACACATGTTGCAGGAAGAGTTAAAACTTACCCAAAGAATAACCTCGGTTTTATTTCTGATTTTTGAAACCATTCATTTATTGATCTATTGCTATTACGGAGAGAATATACAGACACTGGTATTTAAGTTTCCTTTTAATTTCATTCAATGCAGGGTGATTTAATTTAGTATGTAAAAAATTGTGGTAAATGGCTTACTAAACTAGGTAAAACCCCTTTTTCTAGGGTTTTCTATTTCAATCAGTCTAGGAGTTATGATTTTATTTTTTATTTATTTATTTTTATTTATCAGTAAAAACTTTTTTTCACATAAAACCGTCAACATCTCATATTATCCTAATAATATAGGATAATATGATAATAATAATAAGAGAGAATAATAAGTTTTTAGTGCCAAATTAATCGGCGTTAAATTTTACATTAGAAATGATATTTTTAACCATTCGTGATAACCACAATCAACCAAACTATCATTTCTAATGTAGCATTTAACGCTGATTTAAAATCTGGCACCAGAAATTTAAAATTATTAAGGGAATTTGAGATATATTGAAGGTTCTATGCGAACAAACGTGTTTTTAGTGAAAAATCTTTACAAAATCATAACTCCTAGACAGATTGAGATAGGTATCTAGGAAAACTTTGCAAACGTGGTTTAACTCATTGTCAGTTTAGTAGGTATGCCTATATTTAGCTGATTTTCAAAGGAAATAAAGTCCCCTTTTTTAAATAATAATAATTATTATAACATACTACATATATCGAACCACCCTTTATGTTTTATTGTTCTATAAAACAAATCATTTATGATTTTTTCAGAGCGCTGATACATTTAATGCGATCTACGATTGGAATTGGACCGATTGCTCAATATGGATTAAAAAAGAATCTTTAATTATTCAAAGCAGAAGTAAAAATCCCTTGAAACTCTCCTGCGGCGGTTTGATGTTCGCCAATCTTAACACCTTCAGTAATGTATGCTCTGCTATTAAACACTAAACAGTTATTGAATAATAATTTTTTTTTGTTTAGGTTTGCAGCTCTGCCTATTCATATTTTAACTTATTGAAGGCTTCGAAATCTAATTAAATGAATCTCAACAGTAGTACATTTTATGTATTCTGTATTTCATATCATAATTTCCTCATAAGGTTCATAGTTTTCACGTAGTTGATTTTCGGATACACAAAATTATAATTACTATGGGTTTATAATTACCATTATTATTGTTACTATTTTTTTAAATTATTTTTTTTTAATCACCTCATTCATCGTTCCCTCCACCAAATCAACTTTCATCGAGGCGCTCTAAGTCACAAACACGGAAAACTGAAAAAACTTTTTCACTTACATACTCCTCATTTTGCACAATTTAAGTATAATTTCAAGGCAATGAAAAAAATAAATAAATTATTATTATTATTATTTATTGTATGCAGGGTGAAAACTTACTAGTGCCCCCCTCGACCCGGAAAGACAAAATATTTTTTCTATCTCATTTGGACGAAGTAGACATATTAAACTCCCTGGCTTCTGGTCTAATATTGGCCTAATCAAAATTCAATATCCACCATCGGTCAATGAAAAAATTAAAACTTTTAGCGGATTTTTTTCTATTCTAATTTTATTATTGTTTTTGAATGAATGAATGAATCCTTTTATTTTCACAATTTAACTATTAATAACAAGGCTATCATGTAAACATTTCAGGTAGTTTGGACTCATTTTTAATACATATACAATACTAATAATATATATAGGCCTCTAAGCTGAAAGCCTCGGTGTGGCCGACCCCAATAGCCTGCTTTCCTCCGGAAATCCGCTAAAATAAGTTGAAGACACGTATTATTTATTTAAGTATCACTTCAAAAGAATTCATTATACGCCCTTAATAATTAAGATATCATTCCTAGAACATAACTATCTTAAACGGGTTGCGAATTATTATTTCTTTCATTTTCTTTCCGATGGAGGTCCCGAACGATGGAAACGGAAAGCCTAAGGTAGGATCGTCTTGCCGATTATTTCCAAATAAACCAAACTTATTTTAGGGCCCATTGCTCTTGACAGAAATGAAATACTACAAGAATAACTTCGGGTATTATTATGTACGTAATATTAATTAAATAGACAAAAGATTATACTGTTTTTATGTTTATCTTAGACAAAAGGGCTACTTACTACGTCGAAGCGTTTTCAAAGATGGGGTCACATTTTTGTCCTTCTCTTTGCCCTCATGCCGACGTATTTTAACTCGTTGATAATCGTATTTGATGAGGATTTTTCGGACTTCATCGAGTTATTTCACTTACTTTGTGTGATAATACTGTCTTTGTTAGGAATAATGAGTGTTCAAACTGAATTGCTCGGAAAATTATTAAGGTTTGAAGGAAATAAACCCAAAGTGGTGATAGCACTCTAAACATGCATGTTTTATCAAAATTAAAATTGATTTTAGAAAATTTGATGAAGGGCTTTACGATTATGGAAATACTTTAAACCGAGAAAGTCTTGATGAAATACAAAAACGTCTCCAAGAAACGAACGTCAGGAAAAATTTCAGATCGAAATTTATGATTTTGGGGCTTTACGGAGCATCTTTTTCTATTATTTTTTTAAGACCTATTTACGACTATATCAGCGGCAAATACAGCAGACCGGATCTACTGAAAGACAATGTAAACAGGTGAAAAATTAATTTTTAAAAATATCTATTAATATAAAATTGTTTAAAGATATCTTCCTGTTCCTTTGTGGTGTCCTCTTGATGTGAAAAGA